>JAEQBH010007149.1:0-114410 GCA_016808115.1 Tetrastigma voinierianum | reverse complement strand
CCTTTGAGCAATTAAGCTCCGAACAATCAGCCGCTTTCGCTTCCTAGGCTATCAGGTTTCGAGCGCGCTTAAGCCCGAAAAACTAAGCCGCCAAGCTCGGGTCAAGGTAGCTCTTTTGAACTGAGCTACTGGCTCCGCTGCCTTCGCTTCCGAGTTGTTTATGCTCTTTGAATGTAGCACCGCTTCTTGGGGTCATGCCAGGCTTCGGGCTATTATGTTTTTGAACAATTAAGCCTAAAATCGATTTACTGGGGCCTCGTTGCCTTGAGTAGTTAAGCTCGCAAACTAAGCCGCAATTCTAGACTATCAGGCTCTGCGGTCGAGCTCAAAACCGAAATGGCTCTGGTCGCGCTTCGAACCGGAAGCCAATTTCAATTGGGCTATTTTGCCTCCCGAAATGCTTATGCTCTTTCAATCGAAGCATTCTCTCGGGTTGTCGCGCTTCGGCTACGCTGCGGTACCTTTTGGAGCAATACTAAGCTCGTGGAAGCTGCTTAGCTCCGGCCGCGGCGCTCAATCGAAGACGGCTCTGACTATTCTTCCTACCGAGCTATTTATGCTTCGAACCGAAGCATTCGCCACGGGCCGCCAGGCTTTCTCGGCGTTGCGCCTTTATGAGCAATTGCCGTGGAAAATTGAGCTACCGCCTGGCTATCTCGCTTCTTTGAGCATTTAAGTTTATAAAATCGAAAGGCTGGCTTCGATCGCTGCGTTTCGCGTCGAGTCGTGTCGAGTCGCCGTTCGCTACCGCGGCGCCGAATCGGAAAGGCCATTTTATTCCGGGCTATTATGCTCCAAGCCGTTGGCGTTTTAAATCGAAGCATTCGCCTCGGGTCAAGCAGCTCTTCGGGCTATCAAAGGCTCTTTCGAGCAATTGCCGGCGAAAATCGAGCCGCTGCTCTTCGAAATGCAGCTCGGCGCTTTGCTTTGAAAATCGAGCCTTCGCTCCGGCCGTTGCGTTTTCAAGCGCCAAGCCTCAAAACTGCCGCTTTTGGCTCTTCGGGCTGTTGCCTTGGAACTAGTTACTGCCCAGCTATTCGCCCATGAGCCGCTGATGTTTCGAATCGAGCTAGCTCGCTTCGGGCTGTTATACCTTCTAGGGGCGGTTTGCTCGTGAGTTGCTCCGCAACCCTTAGAAAACGCTATTTCGTGAGACGCGAGCCCCTCCATCCCCGCTGGTATCGGGCGTGTGCGTTTTTGATTTACCTCCGGAGGTCGCTCTCGATCCTTAGGGATCGCATGGCTCCCGCTTATGTTCGGAAGTTAATACCATTAGTCATCGGAGATTAGCTTTATTTGTAAAGGAACCATTAACCTACGCATTTACACAACCGATAACAATGCTTTTTCAACCAAATGGCGGGCCTGCGGCTTGTTAAATTGGCGTCGGTCGTCCACGACTCTAGATGTCGGGCCTACAAAATAAGAAACAAAAGTGATCGCTGATCGCTCATTGCCCTCCGATGCCTAAGTTTGTTCTTTCTCGTAAGAGAAGACTGAATCGCTTTAGGAATGAATGTTGGTGGGCGATCTTTCAATCGATGGGGTGGTCGATATTTATAATGGGTGATCATGATAACTTCCCTAGTCGATGATGATACGGAACGTATACCTTTCTTGTCGGATGATGATTACCATATTTCTCCCATCGGGTGAGGGATTTTCTTCCTTATCGTTAATCGCTTAATAAGGGATAATTGAGCAATTATTAGGAAATATCCTATCTAATCGTTGAGATTAATTTGGAAAAGTGGGCATTTTCCTTTTAAGATTACACATTCAATGATTATATTACCAAATTTTTGAAGGGTGAATTGAGCCTGCTTGGGGCCTATGTTTGGGGGATATCATCAAGGGTCAGGCTAGGCCTGCTTCCTTAACCCCCTCTTAAGCCTCGATGACACGCTTGTGCCTCGGCTTTGCGCGCCTATTATTTTAAACCCAATCAGATGTTAATAGCATAATAAATGTAAGTACTTGGATCGTTTGATCTCCGAAGCATAAGTGGCGCAATGTAAATCCTGTAAAAAGCGGGTCCGATGATGCAGCTAATCGCCTCCGATGCTTCTAAGCGAAAAGGATGGAGAAGAATGAGAAGGAAGTTTGACAGTTAGGATTTAGTAACTTTCCCCC
Organism: Tetrastigma voinierianum; assembly: GCA_016808115.1. Taxonomy (NCBI): domain Eukaryota; kingdom Viridiplantae; phylum Streptophyta; class Magnoliopsida; order Vitales; family Vitaceae; genus Tetrastigma; species Tetrastigma voinierianum. Next base: position 112,277 of record JAEQBH010007149.1, on the reverse strand, counting down.
ATGGGGAGCCTCTGGTTTATACTCAAATTTCTCCTTAATTTTTGGAAAGATAATCTCATGATTTTAGCGATAAAACCACTTTTTCTCACTAAAGACCAATTCCCTACTTTTTGGGAATGTAATCATGGTCTTGGTGATGGGAAAATTTATCTTTCCTTATCAAAGATCAATTCACGATAAGGATTAACGTTTTATATATATTTATCAGATATTGGGAGATCCAAAAATAAATATCATATGCGTTATTTCCTCCTTAACATGTTTATTTTTGACAATCCTTCTAGTGGTAGGATCGATCGACTTGGGACTCCCGTGATATCGGATTCATCGCCCGTTAGTTCCATGTTTTACATAGTACGCCTTTGACCGCTTCATGGTGCCAGCGTGGGTCTCATGGGCGCCAGCCGAGTAGTGTAAGTCAGCTCAAATGACACGGTACCACAACGTTCCTTTCTTTGCACCAGGATGTTGAAGGTTGGGGAAAAATACCGGCATCGATAATTCCAAGTAGCGAAAAATCAGAGATTACACGCGCCGTATGTTCCAATGTGCCAATGACATGTGGTGTCCCAATGATGCATTCAATGCACTTTCTGAGGTTCCATATCTATATGTATGGGGTTGATCCTTTGAAGTCTATGAAGTTGCCAATGGATTCCTCTCTTGTTGCCCAAAGCCACTTTTCTCTATCGTGATTTCGTCTCCTACCCGTGTCTATAGGCTGCGAAGTTGGAGAAGTTATGGAGGGAGTTTTTCAGAAGTTTCTACATCTATCCGTCGTCAATGGATATTGCGTGTTTGAAGATTGCGTTTGTGTCAACCTATTAGGTGTCCTAGATGGGAAGCCTAACTACAACGCACTCGCTTTTGTGAGCCTTCATCAGGCCTGCATAGGATCCGGCCGAGGCCATGACAAGGGACCGATCATGCCATTGCCTACTTCAGAGTCTCCATAGGCTATGTGCCCCCTTATGTCGGGGGCGCCCTTGGAGAGGTAGAGTGGCCAAGGTGTGGCATCGAGATAAGGAGAGCCTCTCAAGCAAAGCAAGCCGCAATCTCTTATTTTTTCGACTTTTCCTTTTTTGTTAATCAACCGTAGGTTGCTTGACTTATTTGTAATGTGTCTACTTATGGTTGTTGGCGCTTTTTGTTTCAACCATCGATGGTTGCTTGACGTTTTGTTTTGTGTAACCACCTGATGCAAGCCTATTAATGATTTTAATAAGACTTAGCTTCGTATATACTTATAAAATTTAACTTTTATCTTTCATTTTGCATGCCTATAGTGGAGTAGTTGTTGTCTTGAGTATGGTTTTTGAGAAGCCTCTATTGGTTGTGAATGCATTTTCGTTGGTATTTCAGACGTGCCATGGGCCCGCCATCCTGTTGGAAAATTGGGGGTCAATATTCAGGACTCTAGGCCCATAAAGCTAGTTTCAAAGGGGTCGGTAGATCTAAAGGGCGGCGTTTGATGTCTGAAGACAAATGTGGTTAGAATATTTGCGCATGGGAGAAGAGGCCACGCCTCCTGAGACATATTGGTAAGGACTTGTCACGCATTTAATGCACCTATTCACGCCTTACCTATATGGGGATAGGCATGCATTACTTGTCATTGTCTCAAACTTTTTCCTAAGAATCCTCGACGCTAATATCCTCCCAAGATTTCGCAAGAGAGTCGCTAAAGATTTTTACCTCATTTTCAATCTCCAGGGTTTGCTTATTTTGCTTGTACGAATTGCTTTTCAATCACAGAGGGCTTTCGGTGACGAAACTGTACGTTTGTTAGATGTGCCCCGAGGCCCCGATAATTGGGATGCATCCACTCCTCAAAGCCATATAGTTGGGAAGCCCTTAGTCTAAGGTTTTACCTCATGGTATTGTTTGCCAAGAGATCCTCGACTGATCCTTGTTCTTGTTTGTCTCAGAATGATGAGAGGTCAAGAGGGAGACTTCACCCGGCCAGCCGGGCGTAAGAAGGGGTCCGCCTCGAGTCGGGGTTTCGCGAAGCAACCTTGCTGTGATGCCCCAAACCCAAGGTTCCTGACAACCCGTCAACTCGCGGTAATTCTGTGAATCTCAACCCCATACCACACTGTGTCCCACGACTGGGATCCATATTTCAGCAAAATCAAGTGCAGCCCCTTTGCTCCTGAGAGAGCCCCACCCAACATGCGCAACCCTGTGATAACAATATACATCCACATGACCCATCCAGTGGTCCTCAACAGAAGTAAGAATTCCACTACACAGCACCATCCGGCTCATATCCACAATATACAACTATATCATAATAGTCAATAAAAGTTTATTGATAAAGATTTTATACAGAATATATATTAAAAACTATCTGCTTCTAATATAGTTTACAAAATATTTATCAAAATCACATCCTCGGTTCATTCAAAATCACGCTAAAGAATAAGCCCTTCAGTACCCTTTGCACTGAAATATATGACGCCCTAACCTGCACTCCAAAGTTAGTGTCTTTTTTTTTTCGCAACTATAAACTTTTTCATTCATATCATGTTAAACATTTAACTTGAAATATATTATGTAGGCAAATGATTACATAAAATATGAGAATGTAAACTTCATAAATGAGTGTTCAACACATATAAAAACTTACATTACTTATTATAAAAACAAATATATACAAAATAGCTATGGAGGTCTTCTTTCTGGACACCTAGTATTGTGTTGATCTTTTGTTACTCGTATTATGGATTGTCTCCAATAGTTCTTCTTATACCTACACGATGAACAATCTGCATGTTTATAGCTTAGTGAATAAATACTTGGTGGATAATCCCTAATAATCATCACATCTTTAGACATGCATATACATGTAACACATCATATACTTATACCCATGCTTATGCATATTTATACATGTAATACGATGCTATACATAATATATATTACTTATTATTGTTCATATACATTTCAAGTTTTTCGTTTCACATGATACTTGTCATCAAGAGCAGCAAGTTATGCTTTTTCATATCATGTCATATAATGTCATTTATCATATTCAAATTATTTTGGTATATTCTTGTCATTTGCTTTTATGTTTCATGCGCCCGCAAATACTAGAAGTGGATACGGAATTGGCAAAACTAAGGTACTATCATTGTACGAGATGCTGATTTCATCTCGTATGGACACAACCTGGGGCCGCTTATAATGATCCAAACAATATCTATGTCATCACCCAAACGGTGCCTCGACATTTGTAACTGTATGTCGAGCAACCGGTGAGATCTCTATGTTACGCCTACCTATCCAACTACCACAGGCATAATCAGCTTTTATTATAGTTTTCTTAGCAATCTTTAGGTATCAAAAGATATCCTACATACATGAATAACTACTAAGATATCATGTATACTTATGAGATATCTAATATCAAATAATCTTTTATAATCATTTAATGTTATTTTTCATATAATAAAATTATATGTGTATTCTCTTTTAGCTTTCATAACACATATTATCATACCTAACTTACCACGATGCACTATTTCATATATAAATACATTTATAAACCTTTATATAATTTTACAATTTCCATAACTAATTATGTTCTAACAATTTCCAGACAAATATCAAGTCCATTTCAACTAATTTTGGACCAAACTAGATTGTTCGTAAGACCGCCAGAAATTACCAATTTATGGAAAATAGAATCGCATCGTCAAAAAACTAAATTTTCTGGGATCTTGACGATTTAACTGATTTCACCGCTGGAATTGTCTCGAAATCTAGCTAACACCGCTTGGCGCCCGTCAATTCGAGATCAATAGGGGAATTGCACGCTTTTCAGCACGCGCTTCGGGTGTCAGAACGAAATGTGTTGTGATTAAACACACATACACATGTAATTCATGACACACATATTGCATGAGTAGAGAGATGATGGAAATGGATGGCCGAGATAGCGCCAAATGTCGGAAATCCAAGATTTGAAGGCATTAGGTGAATAGTTAAATGATAATAAGACGAAATAGTGTATAGTATCATCCTCTTCAAATTGAAAAGGGGAGAAAACGTGAGGAAGAGGGAGAGAACCATAAGCTTGATTTTTCATTTCTAGTGAGAGAGAGCGCGACTCTCTCAGATTTCCCATGCTATCCATCAGGTAGGAATTCTTCGGGACAAGAAGGAAGGTTGCTCTACGTGATAGCTTACGCGCGAACTCCACATGAGTTTCGGCAAACTCCTCTGAGGTAGGGTTTTATTCTACTTGAATTTACACTCTCTGCTTAAGTGTTTTATGATGTTTCGTTATGGAGGCCTTGCACGGCCGTTTGATTGGTCCTAAATCTTGGAACCGAATTGTTTTGACCATGAAGTTCATTCATTGTACCTGCATCTGATACAGCTGATGGTTATTTCATATAAATTATGAACAAATTGTGTGGCTATGATGTGTAAGGAGGTTGGAAATAGTTATGAATTTGTTCAATGGGCGGAAACCGAGGTTTGCGATTGGCCGTAAAAATAACCTCGAGTGGTTTTGGCAAAGCCACGTGAATAGTGTTCACGAAATAAATTTTGTGATAAATGTGTGTTTGGTCGAGTAATTCAAATCGAATTGTTTCGTGGTTACACTATCCCACGGAGCTAATTCTTGTATAATGGATTGTGAAATTGCATAACATGCTTGTGTGATTAAATTATGTAAATGTGTTATTATGTTATATATATTGTATGTGTTATAGGTATAAATTGTATTGGAATTGGCATCATGCATTTCATATACACTGCAACGAACATAGGATGCAGTGCATGAGAGGTGGTTTGACAGAGTGGCTTCGAGGGTTGACTAATACACACTATCGGAGTGTGTCCATTACAATATCGAGGGTTGTCCACTAAAGATCATCGGAGCTCTGTCCACTAATACTTATACCGAGGGTTGTCTCATAACAAAAACAAATATCTTTGTTTTGAAAATAAGGCTCTCATATTTAGGCAAGGTGAGGGAAATGTGTGAGGACTCAAAGTATGGAGTTGGTCAGATATTCAAGAGGATCACGATTTACTTGAATGTGTGTTTTCTTTACTGAGCATTGCATATGCACTTAGGTGGAGAGTAACCCATTTAGGTGATTCCACCACTGGCATTAGCTCACCCTATCGAGGAATTATATTATTTCAGATAGTAGAAGGCACGAGACGGTGCGCATTATTTCAAAAAACGTCATATCGCACAAAGCAGTGGTGGTAGCAAGTAGTCGGGAGGTCCTGCACCTGGGAGAGCTAGGGCGCATCATCATCCTCCAAGATTAAGTGATGAGATCCGATGGCGTAGAAGAGTCTCATGCAGATCGAGCGTGCATGCTGGGAGGCCACGAGACACCGACGCGACTGGGGGATCAAAGCAGCTGCTCCAACAAAGGGTGAGGCCCAAGTATGGTGGAATGGGCAAGGACCCTAGAGACCCAGAGGCTATAACATGGGCAGAGCTCTTCACGAAAGCCTTCGGCGGGCAAGTACTCTGTAGGATACACCGTGAGGCACGGCTGCCCGTGAGAGTTCTAGTCGGGCTGTGTGATGGATTATGGGCTAGGTTCACGCAGCCAGCTCCGATTTGCTATCGATTACGTGGCCACGACATGCCATGTTAGGAGATTTGAGAATGGCTACGTTGAAGTTGTCACAGACCGGGTAGACTTCGCCTTACGTGATAAGTAATTCATGGTTAGACAAATTGACCATGGAGAGATAGAGGATGCCTCTGAGCATGGGATGCGTGTTATAGCAAGAGGAAGGAGAGTCACTTTTCTTCTAAGGTTCAGAAAGAAGCAGAGATTCTAGTTCACAGGGTCCAGCAGCCAAGCGCTGATCCCGCCAAGGACACGAGAGTCGCAAATACATTAGATGGGATATACACAACATCACAATGATTGTGGAGGATTGCCCTGCAGAGGGATCCTGTGGTTTTGGGGACACTGACATCCCAAATGCTGGTAGGATAGGAGAGGATACTATATGTTCCCTCCACATCAAAAGTGCTTCGAGAGGAGCTGGCTTCGCTTTAGAGCCACACTGCACCTCCCTGCTAATGTGCAGCCCCAGAGGCCAGTGGTGGCGGTAGGCGAGGCCCACGTGCAGGGACATCGTGGGTTCGGGGCTGTTCACGCCTATCACACCGTAGGGCCGAGTCATCAATCCGCCCGCCATACGTGGCACGTTTTTTGCCATCTCGCCACGCGCAAGAGTGTTATTTGGATTCAAAGGCCAGACTATCTCATCATGTACGCTTGTAATAGGAGTTTCGGGCTTAGAGGTTGAGATCTTAGAGGAGCCTTGTACGCGAGTTCTCCCATAGGGATTAGGCGAGAATATTAGGATGATATGTCGATGTTATGTAGTTGAGATCCTGGGACTCACTCGTCAAAGGACCTGAGAGGACTGCGTATTATTGTCGAAAGCGTTCATGTCATCCTAGGGATGGATTAATGACGCCTACAAGGTCGCGCACACCGCAAGACTGTGATCAAGTGGTATTTGTGGACAAGCATGATATTTTGCCCTGCATGCGATACGAGTCCAAAAGCCAAGTGATGGGGCCATAGCTTAGTCATAGCAAGCCTTACCTAGAGGATCTAGTGAGAAGACCGATTTAGATATACCTCAGTAGTGTGTATATGTGACGCTTTCCATAGAGCACCGACTACCCAGAGGGCTGCAGACTTCGATATTGAAAGTTACTACACCAGAGTCAAACTGCATCTCCCTATGACCAGATATAGGATGGCACCCGCTTGAGTTTGTGAACTCAGTCCAAGCCAAGGTGACATCGACAGGTTCATTAGATCGGCACTTCACCTGTGGGGCGCCCGGTTCTATTTCATGTAAGAAGAAGCGGACAAGACCCTTCGACTGCAGTCATTGACTACGAGGTTAAACAGTGGTTATGGTCAGAATCGCAATCATTACTCTAGGATCAATGATTCATGGTCACAGAGGAGCGCCAGTCTACTCCAAGATGGGACTCGCGACCGTTAACATCAATGAGGTTGGGGAGAGATAGATAACCCTAAGATAGCCGCTTTAGGACGCCGCTGGGCGGGCACTTTCTTTGAGCTTACACCGATGCCCTTTGATGACTTAATGCGCCAACAAGATTCAGATCCTATTAACGCTGTGGTGTTCCAAACTCTATCTAGGATCGCTTGTCGAGTCTTCGTGGATGACATTGATCTACCCCACCTCGAGATACGAGTTTTTGGGATTGGCCGGGTATTACGTGAGATTCATTGAGGATTTCTCCCAATTAGAAGCACCTATGACGAGATTGACCCTATGAGGTCAAGTTTGATCGACGACCATGTGAGGAGGCATTCCAAGAGTTGAAAAGGAGACTTACTTCAGCTCCTATCTTGATAGTCCCGACAAGGGACATGGTACACAAGTGGCCAGATGCCCGAGGCCTGGACTAGGATGTGTTTTGATGTACCGAAGGGTAGTAGCTTATGGTCTCATCGCCTGAAGAATCATGAGCGTAATCACTCCCACACACGACATGGAGCTGGCGCCGTAGTCTTCGCCTGAAGATTTGGCGCCTACTACGATGGAGAGGGCTCGAGTTTCCATTGCTCTCGATTTGCCGCGGCATCCAGGGTACGGTGATACCAAAGATCTTCGCCGCCAAGATTTATCGGAGCGACTTAAGAGACATCGACTTGTTCAACGATGTCTCATCGACAACAAAGGGGTCAGCAACTGTGCCAAACATGGCTACTCAACCATTGAGGTGGCGAGTAGAAGTGAGTTATGTCATTTATGATTTGACCCACTTGCCACCTGATCTCGTGAGGCACACGGTGATTGGTTATAAAGTGGATCCACTTAAGTCGGTACATTTTCAGTCGTGTGGATGACCCTTCCTCAATAGATTCCGCTTGCTATATATCTCGAAGGAGACGGGCCACATGGAGTACTCGCGCATCCATAGTGTCTGAGAAATCTAAGGTTTACAAGACATTTGGAAGAGTTTCCAACTATGGGCACACACGACAATGAGTACAACTTTCACCCTTCCCGTATGTATGGTCGTGATGAGGACTGTGTGAGCTAGAGGACATGCCATGCTTACGCGCCCCGGATCAAGGCGGGTAGTCGGGAAGAAAGATTTGCCCTTAAACAACATTTATCAGGCGAGTATTCAGATGGCACCATAAGAGACTGTACGAGGCCATGCAAAGTCACCTATGTCGGACCTGAGGCGGAGAGAGCTCCATCAACGTCCTAATCGATTAGAGACACCCTCGAGAAGGTGAGCTTGATATTACAACGCTTCTCACTACCGTGAGCCTGGTAAGAGCTATGGGCCGGCGACGAATTTGAGTTCGAGGTTGGTGATCACGCCTTTCAAGGTGATGCTCATAGAGCGTCAAAACAAGAGCGCCGAAGCTATCGGGTTCATTGGGCCTTTGAGATACTGAGCAGGGTAGGCAATCGTAAAGACACCGCGGGCGCTATCGTCAAGATGTCGTGTCCACCAGGCATTGACATCTCCGCCGCGCCCGAAGAATACCCGTATCTGCTCATGCGTGTGATCGTGACGATTGAGTTGACACGATGGGACCTCGAGGAGGACCTGTGCATTTTGGATAGCCGCGGACCGTTTCATGACGAAGACCGTGCGGAGGCTAGTGAGGGTGCTATGAAGGGCCACCATGGAGTGGATGAGTCAACGTGAGAGCGAGACACGATGCGGGCCACCCATCCCTTCTTGTTTAGGGATGAAGGCAGCTTATATTTAGTTGTTTAAATTTTGAAACAACGTTTTGTGCATGGTAGATGCAGTTGCATATGCATGGAGACAGATTGTCCAAAATTTTCGACGAAATTCCTTTTATGAGGTGAGAATGTAAGACCCTATAGAAATTTCCACTTATGGAAAATGGTAAATCGTAATTTCGGTCAAAATCGAAATTTTTCTGTGATCTTGATGAAAAAATGATTCCATCGTTGAATCTGTCTCATGAATCTTAGCTACAACACGGGTCATTAATTTCGTTGAATTCCGAGATTGTTTGAAATTGCACGTTTTTTGAGGCATCGAGTTTCGGGTGCCGTAAAACGAAATGTGTTGTGACAAAAGTTACACATAACATGTACTCATGTGATACACAAATAATATAGATGGAAAGGGACGCGAGATAATCGCTAAACATCTTAAATCCAAGATCAAGGCTTAGGTGAATAATTAAACGATAATAAGACGTAAATAGTGTATAGGTCAACCCCTTCAAATTAAATGGAGAAAACGTGAGGAAGAGGGAGAGAAACTTTACGTAAGCTTGATTTTTCATTTTCAGAGAGAGGTGGCTTCAAGATTTTCGAGCGATCCGGACTGGTCAGGAATTTCGGACAAGAAGAAAGGTTGCTTTACGCGGCGAGGCCTACGAGTGGCTCCGGCTTTAAGGAGCCTTGGCTGCAAACTCCCCGTGAGTGTAGGGGTTTTATCTCATTTGAATTTTTACACTTTGTTTAAGTGTTTTATGATGTTTTCAAGTTGGTTTGAGGCCTTAATTAGCTTTTGATCGGCCCCAAATCTTGGAAACTCGAATTGTTTTATTCATTGGGCCTATCTCAGCATCGCTCAGGATCGTGGATAGGGTTGTTTTGATGGCTATTATTTCATAAATTATGAATAAATTGTATTTGTGATGTGTATGAGGTCGAAATAGTTATGAATTCGTTCAATGGCGTGAAATCGACATGTTTGGTGATTGGCCGGAAAATCTCAGGTTTCACTGCTCATGAATGTCAATAAATAAATTTTGTGAGATAAATGTGTTTGGTTGAGTAATTCAAATCTAATTGCTCGGTTTTGTTAATTATCCCACGTGAGCTACTTTAAAATAATGATTGTGAAATTGCATAACATGCTTAGTGATTAATTATGTAAATGTATATCATGTTATATATATTTGCATGTGTTATATAAATTTATTGGAATTGATATTTATGCATTCCATATGCATTGGGCACCCTAGAAACGATAAGAGGAGTGCATGAGGTGGTTTATTGAGAGAGTGGTTTCTCAGAGGGCTGGGACTAATAATAATAATTCATCTGAGTGTCCATTACAATATTACCTGAGGGTAGTCCATATAAAAATATCAATTGTCGGAGAGTCAGCCCACATACATCTGAGTATTGTCACCAGCATCAATGTAGTCGGTCCACTAATACTTTATGACCTGAGGGTTGTTCACAAATAAAAACAAATATATTTGTTTTGAAAATAAGGTTTCTCATGATACAGCTTAAAAAGTGTGAGGGAGTTACAGAGGACCTGGAAGGGAGTCAGTCATGTGTATTATTCACATAGGATCACTCATTCACTTGAATGTGTGTTTTCATTGAGCACAGACATGCACTTAGGTGGCAAAACTGGCTGCGATTCCACTACCTGCATTAGCTCACCCCGTCGAGGAATTATATTATTTTTGCATGTGAGCGCGCATCGCAGGAGACGTGCTCATCAAAAGAGGCCGCTTAGAAGAAAGTCGGTTGTGGCTTTGGTTTATGATGCATTACATGTATTAGAATTCTAGAATTTTAATATATATGTTGTATAAGAGTAAAATTTTAACCTTGTAACTATGGTATATAGTTGGTATGTTTACGAAGTGTTGTTTTAATACGGGTCACGCCCTTACTCATATTATCTCCTGGCGATGCTGATGATCGGGGATGTAATTTTCGGGGTAGAGCCCTCAGAGGTGAGACTCCACCCATTTTCATGAGTCGTGTCGGGTTGCCCAACATTCACGAGTTTTCCGCGGGTTGACGGGTAATCAACGGACCCCCGGGTTTTGAGGCGTCATAGTTTGAGAAAGTGATCTTCTAACTCAATATATCCCTATGTTTTAAGTTTCTTATGGTTCAACAATGTGTCATTTGACTTCAATTGGGAGATGTAGTCTAAACATTCCGAACTGCTCCTAGACAATTTCCAGGAATAGAATCTGAAATTGTGTCCTATAATTGAAAATTTCCTAGGAACATTAAAGACATAATTTGACCATACTTTCTTCATTAAAGTTGTTCTCCCAAATGTCTAGTTTGTACAAAAATTTGAATCATCTCATTTGGATGAGTATAACCTCGCTGCGACTTAAATTGAATCGAAATTTACCTAGTTCAAGGGACTATTTTGAGATAGATTTCAGGGACCGAATTGTTACCTTATTTTGACGACTTTCAGGTTCAATGGAAACAAATTTGGCTACACACTTATTTGCGAGATTTGTTTTCCAGAATCTATTTACCCGTAATTTGAATAACTCAATATGGATGAGTGAAACTCAACTTTATGACCTAAATACCAAATCGTTCAAACTCAAAACTATATCGATCAACCGCTGATTAATTTTAAACAAAAGCTTCACTTTGATGAATTTTCCTGTCTAATGGGGTCCAAATTTGATACATTTATTTCAGGTGATTTGTTCTCCTAGAAGATATTTGACCCATAAGTTTGAATCACCAATTTGATGAGTAACCAGTGGCCTAAATACCAAATCGTTCCAAACCCAAACTTTATCAGAATTGACCAAACAGAGAGCCTCTCACTTGACGTAATTTTTTTGTACAATTAGGGGTCAAAATTTGAGACAATTTATTTTCAGTGGATATTTGTTCTTCTAGATGTCTAGGCGCCCATAACAGGTAATCACTCAGTTTTGATATGTTGATGACCACAGACAAAAACAAAACATGGGTTTAAAAAAAGTGACAACATCTCCCTCAAACCCAACATTTTCTATACAATTTTTCTCCATCGAGAGAGACCACAAACCAAAACAACAGGATTCTACACAAAAGAGGTATTCCAAACCTCCAAACAAGTATCCACAAAATTCCATACACAAATTCATATCAAAATTCTTAGATATCCATACCGATTTATTTTTCTCGAATCCTCTTCTTCCCTTCCTCTTGTTCTCCCTCTCTTCTCCCTTTCTCTTCCTCCTCAACGTAAAGCCCTACCTTCAAATGGATATTTTGGTCTTAAGAGGCCATGTTTGGTCGATCCATTTTTGATATCAAATTCCATTTTTGCCATTTTGGTCCTCTCTCACTCATCTTATTTCTTCCTAGTCTAACTTATTCAACTTCCTACTTTAACATATAATCTTTTCTTTTTATGTCATGGTCCCACTGGCAAATGTCATCTTACTCTCTTGACTTTTGTATTAATTCCGTGTTTTGGCTTATTTTATTTTTAGCATTATTTTATTTTGAAAATATACATTTGCTTTTATTATACCCTAAACACAAGTATAAACTGTCAGCAGATAATTTGGGTGTTACATGAAAGTCATGGTCCTACCACGGCTGAACAATGCTAGTAGAGAATACTCCTATATAAGGGCTACCTCCCAATTTGTTCATATATGCAATGCCATTTCACACATCTCAAGCAAAACATACACACCATATACTCAAATGTCTACATGCCATGGATGGGAATGTGACTCACCCTGTCCATGTCCCAAGTCCTCACCGACTCCCTCACACATGCATATGCCAATTGTTAAAACCATCATTTATGTTCCATCAATGATCATTTTTCCAAAACAAAAGCTTTTTGTTTTATAAATCAAAATCCATTGGACAAACTCCGATATTCACTTGTTTTTACCAAGTCCCGTGGTGTTTTTGTGGGTATTAATTTCCGGGTCTCATCGTAGGCTTCGCATGCCTCCGGACAATTTCGCAAACTTTCATCGTTTTGGATAATATGTTCAACAACCAATCACCGGTTGCCCGTAGGCATCTATCCTACTGCTATACCCACAGACGCATTTTTCATTTCCTTTTTCTTTTATGCGCAATCGCGGAGACTCATTTTGGATGTCATTCCATTTTATCGAAAGCCCACCATCGAACACCAAACACAAAGGTCGACCTACCATGTACCCCACGACATCGAACACACAAAACAAAGTGTTGATCTCTACCATGACTCACAATTCTACTGCCGCGATGTCCCAGAACCAATGCAGCCGTCATTGCATGTATTCATGCTATATGCACAAAGTGGAACGCCACATGCACAATCTGCAAAATCATACGCTGGCATCATGGATAACTCCAGATGAATATATTATAATTTACATCCATTCAATCAATATGCTTTGAATACAGATCAACATGCTTCCATACAATCAACATGTGATTCATTCTTCATGCACTACAAGCATACATCACACCAAGCATCAATCATATATGCAAATATAAATTAGTATCCTTTACCAATTATGGCATAAACAATGCCCACAACAATCCACATAACTCTTTGAAAAGAGCAAGAAACACCCAAAACTGTGAGCACAAAATGCTATTCAATGGCATATGGTTAAATTCTAGACTCCAAAGAGCTTTTCATGTAGTCTAAGAACGCCAGAACGGAGTTTGACGAGAAAGATAGCCTCCAAGTCGGCGCCGATTCTCGCTATGGTGTGCAAAATTGTTCAGACCCCAAAACTACACCACCCACGACCAACAACACTGACTGTAGCCCAAATCACAATAGTCCGGGCAGGTTGGATGTCAGCCACGCCCATTAGTGTAACCTCAAGGCTACACACTGCAGAATAAGAGGTCCAAAATTCCCGCCCCGATCGATCTCTGGCCCGACCGCCAATAAACACACATCCCTAAGATTAAAGTCAACCAAATGACCTATGGCGAATGTCAGCAAGAAATAACAAGTGTAGGAGAAACCCCACTTTTGGAAAGCCGATTTAAACCTATTAGCTCTAGTACCACGTATAGTCTTCGCCATGGGACTAACTTTGTCTCTGTTCGACGCTTCGATCACGATCTACGGAGACGCGAAGGAAGCACATTCCCTTTTTTCTCCCTCCTTTGCTTTTTTTCCTTTTCCACGATTTTTTTATTATTTCCTTCACCTTTTTTATTTCCTTGTCTTTTTTCTTTTTCTTTCTTTTTTTTTCTCTATCTTTTTTCCTTGGTCCTTCCTCCACCCCATTTTTCGCTAGATTCATGGAACTTTCTCCTTCTTCTTCTCTCTCATGGCCATATGTTTCATTTGCCTTATATCCATTGCGTGCCATGTGTCACCAGGAGCTATATGCCATGTGTCACATGGACACATGCTTTAGTGATATTTCCATAACACCATACACTCTCTTGCTATGTTTTCTTTCTCCCATATGTAACGCCCCAAAATAACATAGAATTTTTATAATAATTTATTATATATTCGGAAATGGATTTGAAAGCGCACTTGGGTTTTTCTAGAAACGGATAAATTGTTAAAATGAATGACGTGGAGTATATGATTAATATTATATGCTGTGTGAGAAATTATTTAAATCTCTGACATAAACCCAAGTGAAAAAGGGCAAATTAAGAAATTTGTAAAATGAGGACTAAGGGTCAAAATAGAATAAGCTAAATGCAAAAGTGAATTAAATGAAATGAGTTAAATGAAGACCAAAAGGAGAAAATGAGAAATTGAATTTGCAGTGTTTCAAACACATACACTTGTCACTAGGTAAATACATCAAATAGGTCTAATGCTCATTTTGAGCACAAACCGTATTTGAGAGCAGAGAGAGAGAAGCTAGGTTTTGGGAAATAGTTGATATTTGTGTGACCCTTCTGCCATGTTTGTTCAAGATCTTGCAAGAAGGAAGAAGGAAAAGGCTCAAGCTTCTGCGTGCAAGGGGATTTTATGCAACTGTATTTCTTTAAATGATGTTTGAGTTAGAAACCCCAACCTATCCATGGGTTTTATGGTTGGTTTAGATGACTTTTAGAACAAAGCACAGTTCATTCCTAAGGATTTTGAGATTCGAGTGATTTTCGAGAAAATCTAAGAAACAGGTCCCCACGCCTCACGCTGTGGGATGCCCTGCTATAAATGAGACCGGGGTCTCCAAAATGGCACCCCTCACACCACACGATAAGCCATACATTACCACACGTGTGAGCTACGCCGTTGCTTAGCTACTATTCACGATGTAACACCCTCAAATTATACTATAACAGTTTATAACATGCTTAGTGGTATAATAAAAGTAAAAGTATATTTTTCTGGAATAAAACAAAGATAAAAAAAAAGCAAGAAACCTCCGAATTAATTCACTAATTCGTGACCTGTCATAATTTGATAAGTTCATATGCCAAAGTAGATTTTTATAAATTGAATTGAGAATAAAATGAAATTGAGACCAAAGAGTAATAAAAGAAAGATATTAAAAAAATCAAATAATGAAAGAAGAAAATTGTGGAAGAGATAAGTGGTTTGAAGGAAAGAGGGAGGAAATTTCCTCGACCGATTACTAATGATGCCCAAAAGTGAAAGGAAAAGTGAAATAAAAATGATATAAGATCAAATAAGGATAAGACCAAAATAAATATCTCATTTTGGTCTTAGAGAAAGAGAGAGCAAAAAATGGATAAAGGAGAAGAGAAGAGAAGAAGAAGAAGAAGAGAAGAGAAGAAGCAAAGAAGAAGAGAGTACAAGGAAGAAGGGAGGAGAAGAAGATCAAAGGTATGGAATTTATAAGTTTGCATGAAGTTCATGGTTTGCATGATTCTAGTGGAAGTCTAATGTTTTGTAAGGGAATTTGAGTATGGTATTTTGCCTAGTTTTGTATAGGAAAGTATAGATACATGGTTTGAACCCCATTTTAAAGGGTTGGGTTTGAAACTCCCAAACCTATTTCTTATATTAGGTCGAAGGAGAAGAGCCTAAGACTCCTATACATGTGTTTCAGAAAGGTCCGTTGCAATTTGAACTAAGAAATTTCTCTATTTTGGGTCTTGCACATTAGCTGGACCTGAACCGGTTTTCGTGTTAACAAGGGAATTTGGCGAAGAGTCCTTCGTGTAAAATTGCAGAATCCACATCAATTGAACTTGATGTTAGGCTTTTGAATTTCAATTCAAACTCGAGATCAAGATCCACCATTGGTCAGCTCGGCCACGTAGCTCGCCAAGCAGCTCGACTGGTCGGGTCACTAGGCTAGGTTAGGGTCAACTCGGCCAGATAGGTCATCTCGGCCGATATCACAATATTCACACCCCCTCAGACTTCCAACTCAAAGGTCATAACTTCTTCATTCTGACCGTTTTGCAAGCGCTGCTGCTTCTCCTCCTCCCCGCGCCGCCTCTGCACAATACTTTTTTTTTTTTTCTTTTTTCTTTTCTTCTTTTTTTTTCTTTTTTTTTTCTTTTTCTTCTCTCTTCCTTTCTCTCTTCTCTTTTCTTTTTTCTTTTCTTTCTTCCTCTTTTCCTTTTCTCTTTCCTTTTTTCTTTTCCCTCTTCCTTTCCTTCTTCTTCTGCTTTCCTTGCCTCTTTCTTCCTTTCTCTTCCTCTTCCTCCTCCTTGAACATGCTGAGTCCACTTAAACCCACATTCCACAAATATTCCATTGAGCACAGCAGAGAAGTGAACATTAAACCTGTTGAAACTGTGTTTTCTAGGCTGTCAGCCTGGGATAGATTGGCTAGCCATGTGACTCCAACTCTCATCACTGGTGACTACAACTTTCGTCCGACCCGCTTTTGGAAAGTTCTTTTAGACTCATGAAAAAGCCCATTGAGTCAAGAATCCATCCATAGCATGATAAAATAGAGCCCATATTAGGTCCAGAAATCGAAAAATACTAAGCCTATGGTAATCATACTTATTCATGCATATAATGAGATATGAAAAATGCAAAGACTTAATAAATGATTGTACATACTTACATATATGATTATCGGATGACCATAATTATTCGAAAATAGGAGATATGTATTGAACATAAAATACATTGAATGGATTGTTCCATGAACTTAAGGTAGGGATAGGATAGGCATGCCTATAGAAGATACAAATGCCGAACATACGTTTTACGATATCGAGGTCTGCTTGTCATGACATAGATCCCAAGGTTTTAGATCATTACATGGCATAAGTCACCGGCTTCCTGCGCTGATGATACCTTTGCATATACGACCCCGCTTTTGGACTCGCTATATTACATGGCATAGTCACTGTCTTCAGACAGCTGATGATACCTTTAGGTATATACAAATAGAGATCACCTCAGATTGTGATAGTACCTTCACAATTATTTCGTATTCGCTTCTAAGGTATTTGCATATGAAACATAAAAAGAAATGGACAAGTATATGAAAATGAATGTAAAATATATATGACATGATATGAGAAGCATAACACCATATGAAGATAGTATACAATTATGTTAATGTTAAAGTAAAGTACAAGAGATGATATTGAAAAGTATATGTAAATATGATAAGAAATGAAACAGTTAGAAAAAGTATTTAAATGAGAAATAATAAGTATATGTAAATGTTATATGCATCATAAGTATATGCATTTGTATAGAAGTGAGCGACCTCAATAGAGGGTTCATCCATATGTATTAATTCACCTGTTAGCTAGCACCTGCAGCCATCCGTAGGGTAATGTAAGAGGAAACCAGAGGACAGGGACAATCCATGACTAGCAAATAAAGGCCACGCATCACTAGGTGCCCACTGGAAGACTTTTTGGTCAATTTTTATATGTAATTTTGTTTATTTTGTAAACAATGTAAATATTGTAAATGTTGAATACTTTCATATATGGAGCTTGTATATATTTTGTAATCCGCTAGCTGGTAATATAATACAAGTTAAATGTTTAATATATAAATGAACAAACTTAAAGGCTATAAGTTTATAAGTTTATAAATAATATTAATATTAATATTATGACACCTTCGCCGACACCGTGCCGTCAAGTTGCCAAACAGCGTGGTACTCCTGGAGCATCCCTGATTTAGCTGGACCCGCCTTGCACGGTCTGCGAGAGATTGGGCGCTACAATTAGTTTGGTATTAGAGCCTAGGTTTAGGCGTTTATGGAAAAGCCTAGGTTTAGGTGGCTCAAAGAATAGAGAGTATATGGATAGAAAACCACATGTGTCTAGTAATGCTAGCCCGATGGGATGTCCTTGTTTGTATAGATGGATCGTCCTCCGAATCTGCCAACCGAAGAAGCAAATGAGTGTTAATCCAAAGGGAACAAGTTGAGCCTTCGTAGTAATGTACCTAATGAGCCCAGTAATTTTGCTCCTGGCTCGAGAATATCGCAGACATGGCCTCTAGTATTGGATAGACATTCACCCTAAAGCTCCAATAGACACAAAGAAGAAGACATACGATGCAGAGAATTCCATGGCCGAGCACAAGAGTCGAGAAAGCCGACCCTGGTTAGAAAAGCTAGAAAGAGTATTGAAGAGGTTAGATGCCCTCCCACCGTAGAGCATCATGTGCGCCCCACTACTGGCAGGTGAGGCATACGATTGGTGGAAACCAAGGCTCAAAAGTCCAGGAAATCCCATGACATAGAATTCTTTGGTCCAAGAGCTTAGGGCAGCAATGCCATCGAAATGTGTGTGGAGTCCAAGTGGCGCCTAATATGAAGCAAAAGGAACTTATCCTGGTCGAGATGATAAAGAGTTGTTTCATCTCATCAACATGCACTAGAAACTGGCCTCAGGCATTTGGTGGGCAGTAATTTGAAGATGGACTATATGATTCCATTAAGAGGTACTTAGCAAGTAATCCATGACTCCTTCAAACAAGGAATTTTTATCAATAGTCCAAGCTACAATGAAAGTGGGAGACTAGGAACGAGTAGCAAGAAAGATCTCAAACAAGAGTTTTTTAGAGGAGCTTCGCTCCCTGTGAAAAGAGCTGAGTCTCCAAACAATCATTATGTTCTGCCACGAAGTAGAAGGTAAAGGTTCCAAATGTAGCACCTAGTGTATAGGTAGAGGTACTCAAATGATGTGAGAAATTTATTTCACTGCCATGAAGGTATCTGGGAGCTTATAGATCGTTGATAAAGAGGGTGTCGTATGTGGAAGCACTGAACATTTTATGGCAAATTTAGTCCAATGAGTCAAGTGGACAATAGGAATCCCTAGTACAAGAGAGGGAGGTATGTGAGTACCTTCATCATGACTGGGAGATAGAGGTGTAGGGGTCAGGGCCCACCTAAAGATGGGTGACTATAGGAGGCACAACTTTATAGACAATGGATCGCCCTATAACAGCACCAACACGAAAGCATGCGCGAAAAGTCGGAGGATCGTGATGCCCCCGGGGTTGTAGTTGGTATATTTTTCTTTTTGATATTGAGATGCATGCATTTATTGATCTCGGATTACCTATTATATGTGTGCAATGGAGCATGTAGATTTCTGTGATAAAATACACATGTGACTATTGCTAGGCAACAACGTTAGCGTGAATAGCATAGAAATTCGCTCTATTTTTATACAAATAAGAGAGTTTCTCGATTTGATAACCTACCATTCGAGAGTTTTGACTGGATTCTCGAGAATGGTGGATCGCTGTCTAAGCACCAAGATATTGTTGATTGTGGAAAAAAGACAGTAGTGTTGAGATGCTCACTTGTGACCAAGTGATATACAAGGCATTGTCATGTAATGTCCAATGTGATTCCTGGCTATGCAAGCTAAGAGATTTATGAGGAAAGGATGAGACATTTTACCGTGATACTTGACTTTAAGAGGAGGTCGTTGATGTAGAGATTCCAGTAGTAAGGAAATTTCCAGATGTATTCCCTAAAGAGTTACAAAGTATTCCACTCGAGAGAGAGGTGGACTTAGCCATAATTGTATCGAATGTACCTTATGTCTAGTAAGGCACCAGATAGATGGCTCCAGCTATAGGAAATGAAAGAGTTAAAAAGCCAATTGCAAGAGCTTTGGATAAATGATTTATTCGACCAGCATTCCTCGGTGCACCTGCTTTTGTTCGTGAAAAGAAAGATGGCACTTCTACTTGGATGTGCACTGATTATTGGTAAATCAATAAGGTGACAAAGGAATAACAAGTACCCATTGTAGAGAATCGGGGTTTTTTGATCAGTTGAAAGGAGCTGGCAGCTTTTTCAAGATCGAACATATCCGGATATTATCATTGAGAGTAGCGAAGTTAGATATTAAGATCGCATTAGAACCCCGGAGATGGCTATTGAGTTCTCAAATGCCATTCGGGGTTAACTAATGCACCGGTCAGGCATTTATGGACTTGATGAATAGGCTTCACTCTGCATGTGGATCAATTTGTTGAAGTTTTATTTACACATCCTGTACTTAAGAATGCACAAGAACAACATCTAAGGATAGCTCCTGAGACATTAAGAGAAAAGAGGTTATATAAGCCTAATAGATGTGATTGCCAAAGGAAGTTTCATTCCTAGCTATATTATGTGTTCATCGAGGGTATAAGAGTTGGATCCTCGGCTAAGATCGGGCAGCTTGGTTATTGGAAACCACCTAAATGTAACTCGGTGTGAGAAGTTTCGGGCCCAAAGGTGTTATTATAGAAGACGGTGAGAGGTCATTGGTAGTTTCTTCACTCACCAAGTTACTCAAGAAAGGAATAAAGTTTGAGTGGATAGACAAATGTCATAATAGTTTTGAATAATTGAAAGGGATGCCGTCATACCAAGATGACGCAGCCTTACTTTGAAAAAGAGTATACCTCAGGAGTAGTGACAAGCCTGCATCGATTTAGATGTGTGTTAATGCAAGATGGGAAAGTGGTGGCTTTGTCCGTCTTGCATGCTGAATCCAAATGAACAGACTATCCCACCATGACCTAAAGCTGGTTGTGGTAGTGCTTACTTGAAAACACATGGCGTATTAATTACTTATAATGGGAAAGTGTAGAATTTACGCTTATCATAAGAGTCTCAAGTACTTGCAACACATAAAGTATTGAATTTGAGATACCGGAGGCGGTTAGAGTTATTCATGATTATGACGCACTATGTGGGTCACAACACCCGTGAGTGCTAACAGTGAACATGTTTTAAGCCAAAGACAAGGCGTGAAGAATGTCACTAAATTATAGTGAATGAAGATTAGCAGTGGATGGAGTCATATTAGCTCAATGTTTACAACCCGTAGTTAAAACAAATGATTATAGATGCTCAAAAAAATGATGAATAGCTACAGAAAAAGTTACAGATGGTTAGAGATGGTGACAAGACCGGAAGCTTTAGAGAAAGAAGTCGGAAGTTTGTATTTCCGCATCAGACACAGGTGCGATGGATAAAGAGCTAAAGCAAAAGTTGCTATTTGAGGCTCATATCACGGTATTTTACTATTTTTTTAATCATGGAGGTAATAAGATGTATCGATTTTAAACAACTGGCATGAAAGGAATGAAAAGAGACGTGATGTGAAAGACGTGTCTAAATGTTTGACATGTATAAGCTTCCAAAGCTCAACGACCAAGTTCGATACAAATGTCTATTGAATCCACATTCACCCCTCAATGGAAGTGGGATAACACTAAGGATTTTGTAATGGGTTTTCCCTCACGTTAACAAAAACATGACTGCCTCTGGTGATTGTTGATAAGCTCACAAAGTCTAACGTTATGACCTACTAGGATGGACTATCTCTATGGATCAACTAATGAAGTTATATATGTGAAGAGATTGTAAGATTGCATGGTGTACCATATCTATCAGGTCGGATAGAGATCCACGCGATTACACTCAAGGTTTTGAAGGACCACGCCTCACTTCGGGGCAACTGTCAAGTTTAAAGATAACATTTCATCCGCAAATAGATGGATGTGTGAGAGGTTGGATTCAAGTACTTGAAGATATGCTTCCGAGGTTGTGTCATGGAATTTTTGTGGATACAGGTATATTCCATTGATGGAATTTGCCTATAACAAGCCGTTTTTCTTCGGCCAGCATCATGGCACCATACGAAGCTTCGTATGGCCGGAAATGTAGAACTCCCGTGTGTTGGATGGAGTTATATGAGCATAAAGTGATTGGCCTAGACATAGTGAAAGATACGAAAGAGAAAGTGCAGCGCCAAAAGGTTGGTGCAATAAGAGTGATCGAGATAAAAGTCAAGGTATGCCTTCCATCTGTTTATATTGAATATGTAAGATAAGAAGGTCTTCTAAAGGTATCACCGTGGAGGAAAATTTACTCGCTTAAGAGCGCAAGTTGAGTCCAAGGTTCATATGGCTATGAGACTTAGAACAGAGTTATCTCTCTGTGGATATCACTGCACTCTTTCTGGGAGGTCAAATTACACGATGTGTTTCATGTAATGATAAAGCCGAGATATCGTCATGAATCGGCACATAATACCAAGTGCAAGAGATACAAGTACAAAGAGGATTTTCATATGACGAGGAGCCAGCGTTATTCGCTCGAGAGGTGGAAGGTAGAACAAACAAGTACCATTAGTGAAGTGTTCCGCAACACCATGGTAGCTATTACTTCGTGGAGCCGTAAGAATCCATGGTAAAGACACATCCAGAACTCTTCGGACAAAAGATGAATTTGAGTGACTAAATTTTTAAGGGGAGAGTTGTATTCTTCAAAATTGTTCTCGGCGCTTTATAACATGTCAGGGTAATAAAAGTAAAAGTATATTTTTTTGGAATAAAATAAAGATAAAAATAATAAGCAAGAACCTCAAGTACACAAAAGTTATGGGTAATTAATAATTTACCAATTCAGACCTAATGTCATATAATTTAATAAGTTCATATGCCAAAGTAGGATTTTTTGATAAATTGAATTGAGAATAAAATGAAACTGGAGGACGAAAGAGTATCAAAAGAAAGATATTAAAAATAAAATAAGGAAATAAGGAAGAAAATCGTGAAGAGGACATGGTCAATATGAAAGGAGGAAATTTCCTCCTTGATCGGATGGTCAAGGATGTCTGGCAAGAGAGAAAAGTGAAATAAAAGGGATAAGATTAAATAATCTCATTGGTCTCGAGAAAGAGAAAGGAAAAAACTTTATAAGTATAAGAGAAGAGAAGTGAGAAGTTAAGAAGGTTAAGAAGAAGAAGAGAAGAGAAGAAGGAAGAAGGGAGGAGCAGAAGATCAAAGGTATGGAATTTGCTGCTTTGTATGGAAGTCTAGTGTTTTTGTATGGATTATAGTATGAAGTTCAATGTTTTGTATGGAATTTGAGTATGGTATTTGTCTAGTTTTCGTATAGAAAGTATAGATACATGGTTTGGAACTCCCATTTTGTATATGGGTCATTTGAAACTCCTAAACCTTATTTCTTGTTAGGGGTTGAGTTGAGAAGGAGCTCTAAGACTCATATATGTTTTGGGAAAGGTCTACTGCACCTAGAAACCAAATACCTCCCTATTTTCAGTCTTACGACAACTGGACCTTAGAACTCCGGTTTTTGCAAGAAAGGTAATTTTGCAGTGAGTCCTTCGTAAATTGTAGCAAATATCATGAACTTGATGTTAGGCTTGAATTTCTGTACTTGGGCCTCTCAGACGTTATGGTCCGCATCTGATTAGCTTTCTAAGCTGTAATGCACTTCGATTTAAGAGGTTTCGCCAAGCAGGCCACAATGCTCGCCAAGACACGGCAATAATGCACAACACATTGGTAGCTGCCGCATGACTCACAAGTCAGTCACTGCCAGATAGTCACTCAAATAAACACTGGTCACCAGTGACTCAACTCGTATATCATAACTTCTTCATTCGACTGGCTTTTCGTGTTCGACTTGAAAGCCACTGAGTCAAATTCCAGCCATATTCCATTGGTGGACATTAGGTGAACATGACCCCGGCGAAAGCTATGTTTTTCTAGGTCGCCGAATTAATAGCCATGTGTGACTCAACTTCTGACACGCCAACTTCTTCATCCGACTCGTTGTGTTCTCGACTCCTGCTTCCATTGAGTCAAGAATCCATCCAGATATATATGATAAAAGTGAGCCTATATGATCCAATCATGAAAAACATTACATACATGGTAATCATATTTATTCATGCATATAATGGGATATGAAAATGCAAATATTCTATCAAATGATCGCATACATACGCATAAGGATTACTGATGGCCATAATTGGAATATGATATGTAATCAACATAAAATACACGATTATTTGCTTAGAACCCGTAAAGGATAGATAGACATGCATAGCTAAGATATATAAGGTCGCTATATCACTACGCTTTTATGACATCGAGGTCCCGGCTTTATCAATGACAGATCCCGGGCTTCTGATCATTACATGGCATAGGTCACCGTCTGATGATACCTTTCCAGAGAGATAGATATCATCACAGTTGATAGTACCTTCGGGCACATATAGCTTATTTCCAGATCCGCTTCTAAGGTATTTGCAAACATGAAACATAAAAGAAAAATGACAAGGCAAATGAAATGTAAAGAATATATGACATGATATGAGAAGCACAACATTACTATGCGATGATAGCATACAAAGCCATAAGAACAAGACATAAAAGTATATGAAATATGATAAGAATGAAACATGTTGTGAAAAAAGTATATAAATGAGAAAGATAAGTATATGTAAATGTTATATGTGTCATAAGTATAAGGCATTTAGATAGAAGTATAGGACCCAAATAGAGGTCTATCCATATGTGTATTAAGAATTCACTAAGCATACAGTGCTTTCAAGACTTAATGCTTTCATCCATGAGTGATAAAGAGAACCAAGAGGATGTAATACCATTATCAAGAACAAAGCGCCACGATCATTAGTGTGCCCATCTGAAGACTTTTTTGGTCTATTTTGTATTTGTAATTTTGTTTATTTTGTAAACAATGTAAATATTGTAATGTTGAATGACTTCCGATATATGGAGCTTGTATATATTTTGTAATCCACATGAATATACACAAGTTAAATGTCGGAATATTATGCGAATGACAACCAGCAAGTTTATAACTTTATAAAAAATAATAATAAAATGACACCTTCACGACACCGAGTGCCGGGTTGGGGGTGCTGCATTGGTTGGTATTGAGCATCCTTGATTCGCTCAACCCGCCAATTGGGTCGGATCAAGACGTGGGGCGCCATAACGCAGTTAACAAATTTCGATTTTGTTCGGAAGTTCAGTATTCCATAATCGATAGTTTAAGGACCCTAATAAAATGATTAATGGGGGTTCAAATAAGGATAAACTAAATGAAAACGATCAGACGGCCACCTCCTCGCGGCGAAGTCCGCCTTTGGGCGTGACTTAGCGTGTTCAACTTTATTCACTAATCAAGATTAATCGGGACCACTAAAGCCATACGCTTATCCACAAAAGTGGCGTAATTGTTGCTGACTAGGGACTGTGGAGATCACCTAACCTAGGACCGAGATTGAAGGAAATGAGAGCCGATGCCTTCATTTGTTCACACGACTTACCTTATTTCAAGAGTTTCAAATAAATCTAATGATTATATGGAAGGAGTATATCTTTTGAAAATATACAAAAGTGCATATGAATGGAAAATGTGATATTTGAAATGTCTAACCATTAATTACGTATGTGAGTGATTAATTGAATTACAAACGAATGTCACCTTTCGACATCTTGAATTCGAATCGATATGTCTAAAAACCAACATGGCGGGCTTCGTCAATTGAACTGGCCATGAAGGTAAACCCAAACGCCCAATGTCCCACTTATGATGCACCACCGGCATCCGCCATGATGACATGGCGTATCAAGAAATGTCCCAATTTCGCTGGATTTGACCCACCAACATCCACTTGATGGCGTATGGCATTTATGCAGTGTACCATGGTGGGTGCAACCAATCGACATTCACTGCATGGGAGAGATCGAAATTGTTAAATGTGTACACATTACCGAATGATAAAGGACTAGGATTCACCGAACGAACTGGCCAATGAATGTGAATTGTATAGACAAAGTGAGATAACAAACTTTGATCGCTGAAATGAGAGAGAGATTTGTAAACTAAATACGTCCTTAAAACTATATGTTTGAATCTCATGTTAAATGATGTGTTGTATAGAAATGGATATTTTGATATGATCAATGATCGGTAAAGTGAAAGTATGTGAAAATGAATAAGCATGAGTATAGACTGACATAAAGACATGGTTTTGCGATAAATGCATGTCATGATAAACTAAAATTGAATAGAATCAGAGGTAGAACTACTACATGAAATGCTTAGCATGTAGTTTCTATCTATGCACGTTTCGGTAAATGTGAAAGAAGATGTGTGATCAGAATCGCAAAGGTCATAGAGTCATAAGCGTGATAAGTATACCCCACTATATGCATACTTATTTTTTTGAAAGACATTTTGGGAACAAAGAGTTGAACCTCAACCATTGTTTTGTATATCATTTTGTAAATGCAAGATACGCCATTTTGTAAACGACTGTATAAGAGTAAATGTTTTTATGGCTTACCATTGAAAATGCTTCCTGTAATTGAAACCCTAAACGGTAATGATATAAATAAAAATGTTTGATAAGATAAATGAAAATGATCGATAAACCGCCCGGCCGACCGCCGTGCCCGCTCGATTCGGTCCAATGGTATTTTACAAAACAAAGAATTAAACGAGCATCCCCGACCGATTCATATCCGCCAATCGGTCAGACCAAAACGGGTGCTACACATGCGCCATGCGTGGTCGCCGTCATGCCGCGTGATCATCACGTCACCGACAGATGTCGCGAAAACACGCGAAATTGATAATCTGGAATCTAATCAATCGACCTAATCAGATTTCGCAAGATGAATTCAACGATGAAGTTCTGTCATCCTCAAGATTTAGAAAATTTCTAGATTTTCCACTTGTACTATAGCAAATTACCGCTTATTTTTTTGGGAAAATTGAATTTTTTTTTCCTGGGTTTTACACTGCGGGCTTCTCTCGCCCATGGAGGAACCGAGGTCCTTTGTCGAGTTCCGACGATATTAGCTTAAAATTGATGCCGCCTACTACCGAGAGGAGATACACGATTCATTTAATTCCGCTAGCCAGCCTAGATTTGCCTTCTAAGCCGCTTTCAAGCAGTGAAGAATTTTACACGCCACCGGGCTCCTCCCATGCTTTATTATTCATTTGAATTTTTTTCATATTTTAATGAGTTGCAAAGGTACTTAACTTTCTACCAACTGATATTTACGTAGTGATATGTTTCGTTTATACGCTAAGCCGGGATCAAAGCCATATTCATAAACACCACAAACCCTCGACTACAATCACTCAGAATCGCCCCCCGATTTCCCTAAGACAGAGGCGTAAGGGGTTGCCTTGGTCGTGGGGCCATGGTAATGAGACACCCGGCCTTTAGGGGCCTTTTCTCGACCGAATCAATCTCTACGCTTCCAGTTAGTCCTGAGTTCTACTGCATCATGTCTTCAGAGATGATTCAAGGTTTTCGACATACATTGCTTTTTTCCCTGATGCTCTTTAGGTGAGCAGAAGTAGGCCTACTGTCAACTAGATAGAAGGATGGCTTAGAGAACATCGCTTAATTAATTGGAGATAATGAGGAGCGCAATCATGAGCTCTCGTCGACGAGCAAGGATCCCATGGATCCTGACGCTATGCCTTCTTACACATCATCCCCATCGTTCTCGCTTGTCAGTCGAGCTAGTTGAGAGAGCACTTGCTTCATAACCTTTGCAAGTCTGGGGCTCGGGTAGCGCCTTCTAGGGTAGTTGCCGCCAGAAGATCTAGTGGCACGCCACAAGGGCCTTAGCGAGGTATGTTCGGGATCACCACTCAAAGCCCATGTGGCTGCCTCCCTACTTGAAAAAGAAGGGACGAGGCAGGAAGAGGGCCTAGCAAACTAAAGTAGTTAGCGTCGAGCTGGAAGGCTTCATGGATTGGGCAGGGATACTTGCCGAGTTTGTTTATGAGGAGGAAACAATCGGCGTTGTCGCCATTTGCCGCACTGATGTGAAAAAGAGTCATGACTCGGGAGAACAAAGAGTCCACCACCATCTGACGGAAGCGCCCTAAGCTGGCCTCACGAACGAAGAGGTTTCTCGGCGATCAAGTAATAATCCTAGTGGACTTCGATCGCTTCACCAACAGCCGGTTTCGGAAGGTGCCCCAAACAAGGCCAATACGCGCCTCTGGGCAGAGGCAGGGATCCTAGCCGGGTCCCCAACAGCTGACAAAATTGAGGAGGTCCCCAGGAAGGCCGCTCGACACTTCACCCAGGCCTCAAGGACGTGATCCGGAAGAAGAGAGAATTCCGCCTAACTAGGTGCTACTAAGCAAGTACGTTCCTCCTCATGAGAGATCCATCTCCAAATGCAAGAGATGGTTACTACCCCGATTCAAGGTGCTCGAGAGATCATCCATTGCCGGGCTCCCTTAACTGTGAGCGTCCTGCCAGCATATGCACGACCTCTATTCTAATGCTTCCTCAGCACCGTGGTGGCAGCCAATATTCCATCATGTTCCCCTGCCTATAAGTAAGGAGGCTTTCCGGGGTTTGCGGGTCGTAGAATCGCGATGTTCATCCGTAATCATGACTTTCACTAATCACTTAACCGTATGTGCCGCTTACTTGTTTATTGCGTGGTAACACAGGCTTCTTCAGGCTATGACGATCATACGGAATATACGCCCTCACCAGATAGCGGAATCTTTATCGATGTCGAGAGACTGTAGAATACTTTACGCTCAACTGACCGCTTCCAAGCATGATGCCTCGATACTTTGGCCAAGGCGAAGTCCAAGTCGGTGTATTGGAAGGTGAAGCCAAAGCTAGTTCGTGAAGATTAATCGGACGGAGAAAGAAAGGGACAAGGCCATCAAGAGGCTATGTGGCTCACCTGGTAGTCATAAAGAAAGGAGAATGCCAAGCAGCAAGGGTGGAGGATGACCCGATTAGGTAAATGCCTTTGGCTACTACGTGAGGAAGAGGCCAGCGAGGATGAGGTCAAGGTTCGCTTGATAGTTATTTAACGCCGCCTTTATCGAGTGCCGAGACATCCGAGACGGTTACCTTCTTCATTCAAAGCGGCACAAGAAGCCAGCGGTGGAAGACTACCGAAGCCCGAGCAGATTTTCACTTATATTACGGCTGTCGCGGCGTCTTCAAACATGACATCCGCGGCGGGACCTAATCAGATTCTGATGGCATGCCCGACTCCTCGACCCACCCCTTGTAGCTTTACTAATCCGCAGCCCCACGACACCAGCCGGCAAGGTCGTGGAAGGCGACCGTCAGGTCACTGTGTGATCCGGTGAGGGCGTCGTTGTGTATGGAGAGCCTAATTTCTCTCCTCATATTAGTTTTGGCTTTATGAGATTTTTGTGGTAACTACTTGCCACCGGAATGCATATATTATTCCTGTGATCCTGGTGCTATTTAATGATTTAGAAATATGGAGGTGTTAGTGTATCATGAGTCATGTTTGATAAAAATCCTGAATGGCGCATAAACCACGCCCGCTCTTCTTTCTTTTTATTTTGAAATGCCAGCAAAGACAACAAACTGGTCGATTCTCTCTAGGTGCCAGGCAACAATATGTTTCGAGTTTTTATGTACCATCAGGATGATCAACCATGACTGGATTTTCTTTATGTATGCCATCAGTGGCATCAAATCCATGTTCTGATTCTTTATGCCCTAGTAGACAACAACCACATTTGACTTTCTTATGCCATATTAGGATAACAACTATGTCCTGACTTCTTATGTGCCAACAGATAACAAATCCATGTCTTCCGGACTTCTATGCACAAGAGATGCACAACAACCACATCTCTGACTTAAGATGCTAGCAGACAACAATCACAACGTTTAGACTTTTTAGGAAGAAGCAAGCAATTGTAGGTTTTAAAAGGAAATGTAAAGGATAATCTTTTATTGACATGATAATCTCTCCCCAAAGAATACATACCGATAACACAATTTGAGATGTATCATGCCCACATCCCGGGAACAAAGAACTTCAGATAGTTTGTTATGTAGTGGATGATAGCCTCCATCCCAGATGTGAGGGTGAACAAATGATTCCCTCGTCGGGCTTCCGTTGGTTGTTCTATAGGGCCCATAATACTTTGGTAGTTTACCCACTCTTGGCTGAATGTAGCTGCTTTTTCATAGCTAAATAGAAGTGTTTTTATTAGACGCCTTTGTCAATCGTTGTTTGCGGGTACCTACAGGTCGAAAAATACAAAGCTCTTTTATTTCACCTCGGCCGCAAAAAGTCTTGCTATACTGCTATTAAATTGTGGCCCATTGTTCAGGACTGATTGGGGTATTAAGAACTTGCACAATATTCTTCCTTCCATATAAACTGAAAGACCTCTTTGTCTTTGATGGATGCAAAGGCTTCAACCTCTATCCATTTGCTGAAGTAGTCAGTGGCAACCAATTGCACTTCTGCCGCGCAGGCGCGGGCCTTAGTTATGTCAATACCCCACCGAGCGAAGGGCCAGGCGCTCATATGGTCGTTAAACTCTTAAGTCGGAGCCAGGTCCGTCTGGCAACGGCCACACCCTTTTTAACACATAGCGGCGACATCCTCATGCATGGTCAGGGCCAACAGTAGCTCGGTATGAGCTTTATAAAGGCCACAGGTCGCCGCCTGGGCGATTTTCGTGATATCCCATCACAGAGTTCTACCAACACGTATCGCCTCGCTTAAAGAGAGGCATTTAAGATATTCTTATGCCCATTCTATCCATGACGAGGCCACTCTTCCTTATGCTCCAATAATAGAAGAAAACATCGACGCTGAATAAGGATTTGCTACTTAACATTTCTACGATATTTCAGCTACAACTCGCGAACTCCGAGACTGATGGGACTTGTTCGCTACTGGAGAGCCATTTATGACCTCGCCGATTTGATCGATTACTTCAGTCCATGACGTCCCGGTAGCTTCATCTGGTCATCCGTCACCACGATCACTTGCACTCGTCAAGGCATCCCAGGGCACGATATAGTCGCCGCTTTCACTCTTCCAAGATCCCAGCCAACCCGCAGACTATAGGGTAAAGCAATAATGCCTGACCTCTCTGGCCGACCCGATCGCGCATTCAACTGTTCCGAGGCGAGACCGAACTGGACTCTTTATCGCTTAATTAGACATTGGTATATCCAAGTCTTATAATATATCAACATCATATACAAAGTCCAGCTAAAATTACCACTGTGAGTATGTTACATAAAGAATACACACATATGATCGAGTCCCATTTGCATATTCAAGCAAAAAACTATACAATTACAATTACGACGAGTACTGAACTCCACAAGATGAACCTCATCGTGCAGGTCAATGTCCTAAAAATGCTAAGTTCCTGATCTTTCTCTCTCCCCTCGTACCACACCGAATTAAAAACCCGTATGTTTTTATGCTTAGCGGGAATACATATAATATGCATGTACACATGATGCTCAAGATATAACAATAAAAGATAATGAAATTTTCATGCATTCATATCATGGATCATACAAGTAATTTATGCTATATAATAGGATTATGTTTATTCTAATTCCTTAGAGTTACGTAGAATCCTATTCTATCTCGTAAATAATCTATGGTAGGTATTACGTAGATCGAACAATACACCTTCGCTTTCCTCTTATTCATTATTCAAACACATCATATAACCATCGAATAATGTATCACATAATAAAAGTGTAAGAGACACACAAGTATCCGAAGATACTATATAGTGAAGGCCGCAGCACAAAGCAGATTGCCAGCATCGGCTCAGCAGCCGGCCAGGAAGCACTAACGCAGACAGAGTGCCAGCGCACTTTAATGAAGACAGAGTGCCAGAAAGACCACAGACAGAGTGCCGCAGCACTTTCAACAGAGCATCGGCTAACGAGTGTCGGTTAATTGACCGTGAGTACCGGCACACTAGGAGTGTCGATATTCAATCGAGTACCGGCACTAACGAGGAGGTCGTCATTTAATAACCGGGTCTTTAGGCAGCTTTACAATTATATGAGTTCAAGTAACTCATTATCTGTATAATAGGGGCATTCTAGCCACATTACGCGGTTCGCGATATATTGTATTTCACGCTCATGGTCACGCAGGTCGCTCAAGCTATATTTCATAATTGTTACTTATGTTTTCATGAACACAATGGTATACATTTTGCATTTCCATATTTTTCATGTTACTATTACATATGGAATTCTTACAGCTCTGTGGCAAAGATAATGCCTATGTATTCACACATCATTCATGTATTCTAGTCCTCTATGAATCTATTTTACTTTGAAATTGGAATTAATCCACCTGATCATCCAAACTAAAGTGGCATTTTCATGCCAACCAGTCAATTTTACCATTTTTACCCCGAGGGACAAGGTTTGAGCTGCTCAAGTGTTCAGTGCCTTGACTCTATATTTATTACTGGTTCTTTTGTAATTCCTTTAAAGATAAGGTGTTAAGGGTTCTCCTCCAACTAGTATCACCCAAATTGAGCACCGAACAAGATACGTCCAAACAATCCCACTACCTATGATCAAAACCGCTTAAATCGCTAGAATATATCCCCACTTCGAAAGTGAAATTCTCGGGGTCACTGTGAGTCAGAATCGATCGGCGTCTATTTTTGGATGTTTGCCTCCTTGAAGTTCAGTTTTAATTAATCACTTGAATCACTCAATTAGATAATAAATGAGCAAGTTATATTAAAATAATAGTTAACATCTGTCAAAATAGAAAGGTGGTGTACTGATACAGTTGGCCAAAACTAATTTAACCCAAACTCCAGATCAGATGTGCCTAATCCAGACCGGCACAGTCTCTCTCTCTCCTCTCTCTCTCTCCCTCTCTCTCTCTCCCCCTGTACCTGACCAGATGGTGTTTTCTCCCATTTTTTCATATTTCATACCCACTCACTCTATACTCTTATCTTTACATCAAAACCTATCAGTGAATTCCTCCCAAACAACTCAGAATATGGGTTACAACCCATACATAAACCAATTATAAAGCTACTTAGGTTTTGTTCTTAACCTAACCAATGACCATGAATCCTCCTCAAAATGAGGATTTATACCATCTTGTGCCATTTAAAGTTTCCATAACCCTACTTCAAGAAAACTTGGTTAGCAAACTTAACAACCCAGCTCGGGGCAGCTCCTAACCATACAACTGTAATGACATTCACATAACTCTGAGAATCTATCTCATAAAAATCTCATAGTTCCACAATTCGACTTTTTCCTCCTTCTCTTCTTCTCCTTCCCTTCTTCTCCTTCCTCTTCCTCTCCTTCCCTTCAGATTTTCTGTTTGGAGACCAAAATAATGCATTTTATTCACATCTATTTGTAATGAAACTTTATGTTATTTAGTTTTTAGTCCTCCATTCATTTGTATTTCAATTTCCTTTTATTGTATTTTGCCTTTAATCTCTTATCTATATCTTTGCCGTCTTTTGGACAATTTACACTCGCCCCTTACTCTTGTAAAATTCCCAGCTTTATAAATCTCAGATTTCCACAGCTACTTTACTTAAAATTTCAATTTATGCCGACAAAATAATCTTAATATTGTTGAAAACAACTAGGTATATTTCGGGTGTTACATGGATCCTCCTCAAGCATACATCATTGGTCCCATTTTGTTCCAAGACGCTTCTCAGGATAGCCAGGACCATATAATCCACCATTCTCTCTTCAAGACCTCGCTCGTGAGGCGGGTGCCATTCTCGAGGCCCCCTGTCGTACTTCGAAGGGTTTTTGGTTTAGCCCTCTAGAGCTTATTATGACATCCCTTCCACTTCATGATAAGATACACGGAATCACTTCACCAGCCGAGACCATTCCATTGTTATCATGTTGCTCATATTTACTGGAGCACCTGCATGCTTTCCCTGTAATGAGCCCCATCGAGACCTCAGAGTTTGCAAAGCCACATTTATTGCTGAGAAGTGGCAAGCCGTACCCGGGGCCCCTCCCTTCCTCGCGGCACCCTCTCATGAGACATCCTCAAAGAGATCCACCAGATCAAGAACAATGTACTTCCTCTCGTTAGGAGCCACCCCACAAATACAATCTATCAATTCTAACCTGTCATTCCAATTCGCACTGCGAGCCTAATTTTTAGCTCCGCAACCACTACTC
Organism: Tetrastigma voinierianum; assembly: GCA_016808115.1. NCBI lineage: Eukaryota > Viridiplantae > Streptophyta > Magnoliopsida > Vitales > Vitaceae > Tetrastigma > Tetrastigma voinierianum. The sequence continues at coordinate 78,299 of JAEQBH010007149.1, read as the reverse complement.
CAATCGACCAGCTCTCCTCACCACCTATGACATCTTTAATCCACATCACTTCTCGTGGATTTTCACGGTCAGTTTGGTTCACTTCATGGCTACATCCCAATCCTCGCCGCAGACAAGCTATCATGGTCGAAAGATGTAATGCTCAGACCAGGTTGTCCTTGCTCGAATATATAGTTGCCCTTCTCAAACTAATACCTTCATCCTTACTCGTTCAGCAACACCGGCTTCTGCCACCTCCATCCCTCTCACCCGGTAACACACATGCAGATCACACACTCACAAATGCCAAAGAATGAAAGAACTTCACAATACTAGAGATAACACCATGCTCCTGCAAAGTTAGTTATCCCAGTCAGAGCTCAACCGGGCCCCACTAATTAGTCATCATCCTTCCGCCCAGCCAAACATGGAGGAGGATGAGGCTTCTCACCCCTCCGGGCTGATCACTCGAGGAGGTATCACTTCATCTCGGGCTCGCCTAACTCGCACGAGGACAATGTCACATTCGCTGGGGGATAGTTAATGAAGGAAGTACTGCTCATGTTTTCACAAGTCCGTTTGCTTAGTTGAACGAGACTTTCTAGTATTTTGTTTTCTTACAAGATGGTGCATATGTTTTTTGTGGGCTTTTAAAACATGTTTTAGGTGTTATTTTGTACTTCTCACTTATAAAATTTTTTTTTTTTTGTAATGCTCAACTTCTATAGTATGAGAGAAATTGGACCCCTTCCCAATGCTGATGTTAGATGGTGTCTCGAGTCATGAACTTGAAATTTCATTTTCAACCTGTATTTCTCTTCCACTTTGAACTACAATCCACACACCAGGCACATTAGGTTTCAGCTTATAAGTTTAACAACTGCCTTGCTCTCCTAAACCTGCCAAGTGTCTAGTACTTTGACCATCTACAGGTCTAATAAAAAGACCAATGTGTTTTTCAAAAAAAAAAAGAGAAAGAAAAAGAAAAAGAAAAGAAAAAAATTTTGACACTTGCCTAGAAACCCGAGTACGGGCCCTCGAGGGCCATGGCGAAGTCTTTAAAGGTCAGCTGTCTTTAAACTAACTGGGTTGGGAGCCACCGACTTTGTTGCTCGTTACACGAGTGGATATGTGGAGTTTAGCAAATCAGAAAGCTTTTAGCCCAGCCATTAAAGTCCTGTGTGGTAAAAACCCAAAGAGTCGTGGCTGAGAGATTCTTACATGACTGCTGCCCTAAACCTTAATTAGTCGTGGAGTCATTATGAACCCCGTTACATGGACATTTGGCAGAGTTTGACCCCGGTACTGCCCTCACGTAACAAAAGAGTTAAAATAAAGTCAGGGGCCTCATCTATTGAGGTTAGTTAATTTCTGCAATAGAAAAGAACTAGGTCTGGGGGAGTACAACTTTTGGCAAATTTATATTTGAAAGCTATTCAAGTTAACACTTAGGTTTTCATGTGGGAAGGCTTCAGGTTGTTTTTCTAGTCAGACACTTTCGACACTTGAATATGCTTAGCACACACTTTCCTTCGGTGATAGTCTTTGGGTAAGATGCTGTCGTGACTCTTCAAAGTCGAGCATTATCCCCTCATTTTATTTTCAGAAAACCACTTTTTGTGTAGATGTATATATTTCATCTTGTTTTGATTGCTTTATGTTCTTCCTCTTCACATAAGGATTAGCAATGTGCCTGCTAGGAGTGATTAATACCCAAATAGTGATGTTTCCATACTCTTAAAAAGTCCTGTTTTGAGCACTTTTTATGCAGTAATAGTTTCACAACTGACCTAGTTGGCACATTGATGACTCCTGAAGCAATGCTGGACAAATTTTGTAGTAGTTTTTGTAATTGCTTAATAAAGTTAAAATAATCGGTTGAGATGCACTTCAAGAATGAAGAAAATCGATTGAAGTAGGTTGCAAAGCAGAAGATAGAATGAGAAGCATGCAAGAGAAGAAGCAGCAACCCCGCAAATTCTCAGAAGCCCCCGACCTCGTTGACTTTGCTCTCGCTGCTGTTTTCTTCCCATTTTCTCATTCCCGTAACAGCTTATTGATTTCGCTATTTTAGTAATTTGTAAGGTTTTGTGGTATGTAATCCCCAAAATAGCACTGCAAAGGATCTTGGAACATTTTAGTATATGTTTTTTGGGAAGCTTCTTGCTCTAACAAGCCCCATTTTTCTCTCTAATTTTCTTCATTTTCACTCAGCCAAACACCTCCTCGAAGATAACAACTCGAGAATGAGCAATTTTTAAATTCCCCATTTCGAAAGAGAGGCATCAAGCAATGGAACTTAGTGGTAAAGGCAGGCCTCTCATGTTTTCAACATAAAGGGTTCTCTGCCACCGATGTTCTCTCTTCAACTTTAGGCACGATCCCTTCATTCCACCTTGGAATGAGCAGGTATATGGTAAGTTTCTACTTAATCTATTGGATGCTTATTGTTAGATTCGGTGATGTTGATTATTTATCATTTATGAGTCATTGGAAGGTGACTCAAGGAGATAGGTTTTTAATTCACTGAGAACATTAATGGGCATTGAATGCCATTTTCAAATGATAGTTATTAGGGGTCAAGTTTTATATTAAACTAAATCCCAAGGTTCTAAGAGGTAGCCATATGTTATTGTCCCCAATGTGAGGAAAAAGATCCCAGGAACCCCCCATTTGCCTAGAACCCCAAGCTCCGTGTGACCTAATACTTCAAAGGAAATTCTTTCTATCTTTTTTACCAATTTCTGTTACGACTCAACCCACCAACCACTCTTTCATTCAATCCCAATATCCAAATTATTATCACTAGTGTAACCCCCAAAGATTAGCCAGTTTCACGAAGAAAAACTCGTCCTCAGGTGGATCTATCTCAGAACCACATCGTACTATAGTAGCTATGCTATGCCAAGATGAGGTGGGTTATTAATATTGCTGATCTCGTAATACCCTATAGGCTGAAGGCACATACACACGGAATCACTTCTCCTTCTTTTAATATATTAGCAAATTGCACGTATCTTGTATATGTTGTGTACGCCACTGTACACTTATATTTAAATAATTTTTAGCAACAAAAATTTTGAACATATTTATTAATTGTTTATGATAGTTTTAGAAAATTATTTAATTAAGATATCATATTTTTTATTTTATTAGAAATGTAAATTTATTACATTTATTTTAGAGTTATTAAAAGTTTATCAATATCGTAATCATCGTCGCTTCAATACTAATGGGCAAGTTTGAATGTTTAATGTATGAAAGCTCTATTCTCTCTACATCTTTGGCTTCCGATGAAGGCAACTTCCCTCTTCCATCAATACAGGCAACGAGTAATCCGACTCTAGGATCAGACGAATCGGACAGAAGAATGCTTTGTCATGTGGTTTTGGACTCTAATCCAAAGGGAATTAAATAAGAGCATCTCAAAAGAGCTATACTTTTACTTATCTCTATAGAGATTTGGAGCAAAAATGCTCCAAAAGTTCTCTATTTGAAATAGAGGATAATATTGAATACCAGTGTATTCCATATTTGAGATTCACTTTCATCTATATCTCTAAATATAGAGATGATAAAGCCTATATCTTAATGTAAGACTATTCTCTTATTATTTTATACACATATCTGTCTCTTTCATTATTTTATTATCAATAATAAAATAATTATTTTTAATTATATTTTTATTTTTTTGACATACTTATATTTATTATTTATTATTTATTAATATTGAATTACTTTCACATATAATATTGTAAAATGATTTCCACCCATTTGAGAATGAGTTTTAAGGTGAAAAATGAAGATTATTAAAAATGACCACAAATCCCAACAAAGTGGATCAAGTGGTCATAATGATTGTAATTCTTTTAGTAATTTTAATAAATATGATGCAGAAATGAGGTGATTTACCCTATTAGTTTTTATATTGTATCTTTATCATTTATGTTAATGTATTTTACCATGTAGTTTTTATTAATGTTGCTTTTATTTTCTAAATGCAATATGATGCTCTATAATATAATAATATTTACTAATTTAAAATGCTTTTGTTTTTAATAGTATATTTATTTATTTATTATACTTTATATTTATATTTAAATATAAAATAAAATTATTTCATATATCACTAAAAATATTCCTAATTTTAAAAATTAAACATTTGAAGAATGAATAGTGATTTGGAGAAAATAGAGATTACTTGGAGTTGAGTCTCTAAAATACAGATTCCATTATCTCTAAATATGGAGAAGATGCTGATTAGAGTGAAAAATAGAGATTTCCTTTTAAAGATCCTCTAAGTAGTTTAGATAGAAATTTGGAGAAGTGGTTTTAGACTTCCATACAAAGATTGAACCCACGGGTCGTTTCCGCTCCATATAGAAACTCTAGTCTATGAAGAACAGATAAAATCTGAAATTCTTATTTTCGATTTGTTTGTAAAATTTTCTTCGCTTTTTTTTCTTTCACAAATACTCATCTCATCAAAATCACAAAACACTTTGTGTTTCTTGTGTTTGTGGATCTAAGTTTTCATGTTTAGATCATAGCTTTTTACAAGTGGCAAGTATTTAGAAGATAAGACCTAAAAACAGAGGTGATTCATTCTCTTACTGATAAAAATTTAAAGAATTGGAAAAAGTTTACTATGTATTAGCCAATCGTTTAAATAAGTAGAACATAAATAATCTTGATGGGAACATTTACCATATTGTAATAGCCTATCATGTCTATGTTCAACCTTGGGGCCAGGTAAGACATATAGAGTGAGGACGAGCAATTTCCATATAAACAATCGTTACATCAGATCCACATAAGCCTTATCAAAAGCCTATCATTACTTGTGTTCAATGTTTAAATGTATTGATATACAAAAGGAGGGACTCCAACCATCCCTGGCCGACAGGCCATTACATTGTAACAAACCCATCAAGTCTCTCGTGTTGAATTGGCTCAATGTAAGACATATATGGAGAGAGTGATCAGCCTAGCCTTTAACCCGGGTAGGTAAATTTACTATATATCAGAAAACTGTTTTGTTTAAAAAAGAAAAAAGGAAAGTACAAAAACAAACATGAGGTAATAATCGAAAAAAAGAAGCTTTACAAAAAGAATTTGACATTAAGGCCTTCTATTTGTATAATGCTATCCCGAATATTATGTGTGAGAACCCTAATACGGTGTGAGTTTCCTATTGTAGAGAGAAAAAGCTTAAGATCCGGTTTTGCAACAAATAATGAAGAGGTCTTAACTTAATGGTGGGGCAAATTAAATTAATGTAAGAGAGTCTTACCTAATGGTTTAATCTTTATGAAAATTTTAGTGGGTAAAGGTAGATTTGAGTTAATTGAATTTTTTTTTTTCAAAATAAATTCAATGGGGACTCATAATATGCTAGATCCGCCCCTAAGTTCACTCCCTATAGAAGAATGATTATATTTCTGCTGGAAGGAAGGTACTGCTGCACCAATCCCCTTTTCCAAACTACCGAAAGTGCATTTGATTAGAATAGCAATAAGGAGTTTGACATATATCATTATAGTATTTGCCTCCATAAAACTCTAACTTTGATGGCATCCAGATACACCCCCTTTTACCACTTCAGTCATGTCTCGAGAGAGTTACCTAATCTCTGTCTTATTTATTTACATTCTTAACTAAAAACAAATTTAAAAGGAACAAGGCAGGGAGGGACAAGATAAGTCTCTATCCATATATGTTAAGACCGGTGTCATCAAATGTCTCTCCTGACAGTGAATCTGAGCCACAGAAATGAGTATTTTCAAGGGTTCGTTGTACATGGCAAGGCGTGGAGGTCTGGGTGGATTTGACGACGATGATGACGCCGGAGAAGCTTCTTCTGGGCCCTTCGATACAGGTACTGCCTATTCCCTCTGAACGGCTCTGCCGTTTGTGTGGGTATGTTCACTGCTTCATCTGTCTCTCTCTCTCTATTTTCTCTCTGCTCTGTTTTTCCACCTTCCTTGAATTTGAATTTGATTTTGTATGGTGTCGGATTGCAGTCTCAAATGAAGATCAGAGGAAGAGGGCGGCTTACGTCGAGAGTGTACCGAGATTCATAATTTTAGCAGTAGAATATAAATCTATTGATTAGATTAGATTAGATTAATTTCGTTAGCAGTTTGATCCTTCAAAGAATATATATCTGATAGGGGGAAGATCGGGAATGAGCGGTAAGTTGCAAGTGCTGCCGGAGGAAAATTGTTGTCTCAATAATACACGGTTGACCCTGTGGCAGTACGAACTAGTGTTCTCGAAGTCATGGAGATAGCTTGACTTCATTCCGGTTCTCAATTTTGATAATAATATCCAGCTACTGTTACAGAGTTCTGCTAGAGATGATGAGTACAATAAGTGGGTTTCTCTGGGTGTTACACAACGTAGAGGCCCAAAAGCCAAACGTAGTTGAATTTAGAGTTTGTTATGATTTGATAAAGCATCACCTCCTCTATATTGATCGATGGATTAAGTTTTGGTGTTATCAAATAGAGTTCAAAACGGTTGAGCTCAGCTTGTCAACATTTTTATGCGGCCTCTCCTGACAGATGCTGCATACTGACACTAGCATTGGGATTGAGTGCATTGGGGTCCCCTTTGAAGAGCTCCTCCTCCACACACATGTTCTTCGGGGCTTAAGTCCCCAAGACTTTATCATCATTGTTTAGTGCGGTTAAAGGGATGATATAGCTACTGAATAATTTTTATCCAATGTCCTGTTCTTGAACGATTATCTCTACATCCCCAACTCTGCTTTGAGAAATTTAAAAGTTGTTAAGCCGTCTCCTTTGTTGAGGTACTTAGAGGCAGGTGAGTTGTGAGCTTCTGAAACCATTGAGATTTGTGACACAAACCTGTTCATTTACCTATGCTGGAAAGAAGCCAAAGACGATGCTCTTTTAAGAATGCACCACAAAGCTTATGTTGAGGTATCTATTAATCCCAGGTCTATGTGGCATGCCCGCTATGTTTCTCCAGCATTCAAGTTGTTTTTCTCAGCTAGAGAATCTTTAATTGACAGTCTGTCAACCGAAACTAGTAAGTTTTAAGTTTCCTGTTTTCTCACATGTTTGTTTTGGTGTATATGTTTTTTCCTTGACTATGGTTTGTGTTTTTTTTTTTAGGAAATATTGGGGAATCAAGATATTGCTTGAACTCAAAAATCTCAAGCAATTTATATTGATTGTGGAAAGGTTGTTTAATGTTAGTCTCCTTGGATTTCTTGTCATGATCAAGAATTGGCCCAACTTGCAGAGATTTGTGTTGCAAGAATGTTTATTCCATTTATGCATATATAAAATCTATAGCGATTTATTATTTATAAAAAAGCTCTTCTATGTGACATTATATACTAAAGTTGCCCATCAATTATTGCAACACTAAATTAATGTGAACTCGAAGCCTTTATGTACTAATAATGGATCTAGTTTTGATTTGCAGAGAGTCGTTGATTATAGTATGGTACATGCTTGACTTTGCGCTTAAATTGCAATGGCAATCATTGGGATGAAGAAGCTTAAAAGAAGCACCAAGAGCAAAATATGAGGAGTAACCAGGTGATCGTGCATCCATGCCTCAAAGTGGGCAGGGAAATTAAAAAGCGCTGTAATAATTGATTTGAGCTTTTCAAGCATATTATTAGAAAATGCTGCTTTACTAGAGAAAAATTATTGATACACACAATCCCAATTCCAAACTGGCTGTTGGTAAGTATCTTGAGCGTTATGGTGCAACAATTGAGTAATTAAGATTCGCCTTGTGGTTGAATTTGTAATAATATTGTAATCTTAATTGGGATCAGCTTTTTATTTATATTCAAATATTAGAAAACTAGCACGTCTGGAGTTGAATTACTATGTTGTATTCTTTAAGTGATAGATAGTTTTGTTAATATATATATATATATACTCATTATGAATGAACCTGTTCAATCAATAATGTTCCATTTATGATTTATAAAAGAAATCTCACTGGTTTAATTGTAGGTGCTTGCATTTCCTTTCATGTTTTTCCTTTTTGTCTTCTCTTGTTCTGAAATGGTAGTTATTATATTCTATATATTACTTATTCAAGAAGAGCTCTTCGCTCAAGGTGAGTAGAATAATTTAGGAACTGATAATTAATTCTGACTCTGCAGCTTAATCTTACTTTACAATTATAATACACAAAAATTGTTGGAAAAATTAAATAAACATTTTGGGTAATGCATTTGTAAAAGAAATAGAGAGCAAGCGAAAGGTTAGTTGTCTGATTTCAACGCTCTTACGGCACATGCAAAAAAAAAAAATAAAATAAAATAAAACAAAAGATTGTTCCAAAGAAAGAATTAGGTGGGGTTTGTTTTTTTTGGCTTTTTCCCCCAATCCAATTTGTTTTAAGCATTCAGTCTACTTTTTTACGACTTATTTGCTGAATTTTAAACTCAATTAAATAAAAAGAAAATATTCTGTTGTTTTTTCTAACGCGTTTTTTATATTAAGAAAAATTGATATCTCAAATAGAAAAATCAAGGTATACTTTAGAATTCCAGCTACGCTAATTAAATACAATAAAAAACATAATATTTTTAAAGTATTTAACAAAGATTGATTTTTTGAAGAAAAACAATCAAATTATTAAGAGATCAAAAGATCTATTTAGCCTTATAACGTCACCTTAGATTGATCCAAACCACCTCTGGAAGTCAAGGTAACAAAACTGATGGACGAACTTCACCAACATTGAAAAATTCTAGACAAGTTCTCTTTTTCTTTTCTTTTTATTTTATTTTTCAAAATCCTCCATGGCAATAATAGAAATGTGAGTACCAACGGGCTTATATATAAAGCCATAATGAGGGAGGGACATGCATTCAGATTTATACAAACCCAAAACCTCAACGATACTCTTTTATAGACTTTAAAGGTTAAGGATGTTTTAATTCCATAAAATCATTAATTTATTCTCATAATCCAACACACCACCTAAACATCGAATCAAATAGGACGTGATCACACACACTTTCGATCTTAATCCTCTAACGCCGGACACAAAAAGCTCGATTGATGGATCAGAAGACCAAAACAATAAGAAGTTTTTTAGGTGTAAAATTATTCTTTTGTTTGACTGAGCCTAAATTAAAGTAGGACCCGGAGAATTACTTCGAATAAATTCTCAGGGTTCATATTCTACTATGTGAGAAGCACACGTAAGATATTTATTTACTAATCTGAGTAAGAAATGAATGAGGAATAGTTCAAAATGGACCTCCTCCTCTCAAAGGTGTCTACTGGGTTGTTTAGGTTGTCTTTTAGCATTTCTCAAGCAGACTCTAGAGTGGTGGATTGTCCGGAAAGCTCAAGAGATCTATAAATACACATGTTATTCACATGACTATTGGATTAATTGATTAATTAATTCACACCAAACATTCAATAATTTCGGCATTTACATAATTTCGATAAAATCAATGTGTTAGAGTACATAATATTGAACTAATAGATTGAATGTTACTCGTTTCGCAACATCATCAGATTCGAGATGCGCTACTAATGATTCCATAAGCAACGGAGCGAGGCGTAACATGTCTTAAGACATAGTGTAAAAGACTAGTCTTAATCTAACCTAAGTTCTATACTCATGTTCTCCAATTAAGCAGGATTAATTTGTTTAAACAAAACATTTACATCTAACTGCTTGTTGTATCTCTCTTATTATTACTCGATTTGTTAATAGTTAATCATTTATGTAAACTTTTTTATATGGTTCAAATCAAAATTTTCTTACCAAGTACATGTATTTTGGAACACCTTAATTTTTGCGCTTGATTGCCAAATTTTTCAATGGTACTATTTTTTAACACGGATTTGCAGTTACTCCATGCAGTGAGTAATTATTGAATCCCTACCTCAAAGAACGTAACGGACGGAAAGAGTCTTTAACCTCATATGAAACAGACTGTAACACGGTTGAATCCGAGATGCTCAAATTTCTAGAGACTAGAGTATCTATTTGTTTTTACCCAGTTTTACATACTTCACCAACGTGCTTTCCGGTTGCCCTTAGGTTGCTTCTCCTTTTCTTTTAATATATTGGAAGATTCTATCGCTGCTAGCTGAAAATGTTATCTAAAGCCTATTTTTTTTGGCTCCAAAAGTCACTGATTTAGGTGACGTTTGTTTTTGGTCGAATTCGCCGAATATAACTTTTTGAGCCTATATCAATAGAATAGAAAATTTGGCTACATTAAGCATTAAGTCGTTTGTTTTTTAATATTTATTCTATTAAGATTGTTGTTAGTTTCATTTTGATCCTAATAATTATTTTTATAATTTATTTTATTCAAAGTTAATAATACAATAATAATAATTTATTATTATTATTATCATTTTTATTATGCAACACGATGAAAAAGTAAAGAATAAATTTAAATAATACAAATGAATCGTATAAATACTTGGATTTTGAAAATTTATATAAACGAATTTTAATCCATTTATTCAGCTGGGAATAATGATTTGAGAAGAGGTGGGATGAGCAAAAAACTCCTACTCTACACTCAAAGTTATTTTGGTTTCCAAATGAGGGATAGAGGTATATATATATATATATATATATATATATATATATATATATATATATATTATTTTTTTATTCTAAACTTGTTTTATTTATCTTAAACTATCAAGAAAACATGTAACTTTCAAAATAATTTTACTTAACTCTAGAATAATATTATAAAATGCAAATTTTAGCACTATATTTCTTGCATACTCTTGGCAAGAAATGTAAGCATTAATAAGTAGTGTCGAGCTTATTTTGCATGAAAAGATGAAAATCATATTAGCTAGTTTTTTTCTCGAATTTAAAAGTCTAAATTCTTTGGCTTTTGTTTCACTATTTTTTCAAAAATTTCAAATATAATGAATAAAATAAAGATCGTACCGAATGTCGAAAAGAAATTGCTTTCTCAAGATTCACCAAAAACAAATGTATTTTTAGCTAAAGCTTAAATGAGTATTTCCAGAAGGAGCATCTAAAGTCTTATCTGTATCCTAAATCTATTCAATTTTACCCTTTCTTCTTTTAATACCATATCATATACCTTCATTCATCTATATCAATTCCATAATATGAAATGGATTTTAAAAGATAAATAAATATTTAATTAAATTTAAAATAAAAATAAAATTCACTAACAATAAAAATAAAAGAAATATTTAATTAAATCAATAAAAATAAATATAAATATTTAATTATATTAATTTTATAGCTTGAAAATTTTTGGTTATAAATATTAATTAATTTTAAAAAATTTGTATTTTTATAAAAAATAATGAAAATAAACAATTTGTCAAATATAGGGTTAAAAATGTAATAGGATTAATAGAAAAATCAGATCCGATGTAGTTGATAAAGATTTTGCTAATTTCTCAAATCACACAGTACAGAAAAATGATAATCTCGGCTGACAACATGTCACTGATGACTTCTCACATCACATTAGTTATAAAGTTCCATCGGTTCACGAAGACCGAGAAATTCCAATTTCAAAATGGTAAAATCGAATTTCGTTACATAAAATCGTAATTTCGGTTAAAATCCTAATTTATTCTCTGTATCTCTACGACCAAACGGATTTCACCGCAGCAATCGGCCTCACAAATTCAGCTAGCACGCAAATTTGCCGCGAATTCGAGACAAATAAATTTACACGCTGGTGGCACGCGTTCAAAAGTCGTAAATGATTTTCAGCCATACAAGCCAAGATATACCAAGTACTCATGCGCTGGCGTGTTGCGACAGAGTATAAATTATGAAATGCACGGCCGGTGATAAATAACGTCAAACTCGAGTTAACGACAAAATTACTATTTCGAATTTATTGAACGACAAGACAAAACACTAACAATGGCTTATTTTCTTCAAATATCGTGAGGGAAAACGTGGGAAACAAAAAAAGATGAGTGGCTATGGGTTTTTGAGTTTAGAGAGAGGCGGTTCTTCTCACATTATCGCAATCCACCGGCTTCAACTTCGGACAGAAGGAAAGCTGCTCTATGAGGAGAGGGCTTCACCTGGCACTGATTTGTGGGAGTTTCAAACTCCGCCGCGGCAGGTTTCTCCTCACTTGTATTTTTGCCACTCTATTTTAAGCGTTTTTCAATGCTTTGGCGAGATGAGGCCTTGAACTTATTGGAGGCAGGCCCCAAAACACGGGACCGACCACAAATTTCGAGCCATGGTGCCGCCTGTAATCGCTTTAGGGGTTGTTTGCTGGTAAATCGTGAAATTTGTGAAATAAATCATGCTTTGATGTGGAAAGAGGCCAGAATGGTCAGGAAACCCTGTTCACTTCTGGCGATCGACATGATTTGTGATTTTTCAGAATAGTAACCAAGTGGTTTAATTATTCTCAAATGTAGTTGCTCAAAATAATTTTTGTGAATTAATATGTTTTGGTCTAGTAATTCATCAATATTTGATCAATATGAATGAGCTTAATTTTGGTGATGAAATGAGAAAATTACATAACATGATTGTGTGATTTAACTTACGTGAATATATGCAGATGTTTATATTCTCAGATTATGAGGATCAGAATTTTGACTCTAGATCACAGATTCCATATGCACCGGGACACCCAGACTGGTGAGAAGGGAGTGTGCATGAACTAGTTCAGAGAAATGGTTTCTGTGAGGGTCATTTAAAAATGATAATCTTCATTCAGGGTGGGCCCATACCAAAAATATCAATCTGGCTTCGAGATCGCCAATTGATATACACTGAGGGTAGTCCATAACATCAATCGGTCGGAGACGCCCAATGGATAGCATACCTAAGGTTGTCCACAAACAAATAAACACATAAGTAATAATTTCTCCACGAGGCTTAGCGAGTGTGAGGAGTCATGAGGACTCCTGTGGTAGTTGAATGGTCAATTAGACATTCAAGTAGATCATGACGGTTTCGAATGTGTTTATTTTGAGCATCAGATCACTAAAGGGAGAGTAGCTCACTTTTAGTAGGACATTCCAATTACCGACTAGCTCACTGCTGAGGATATTATTTTTATAAAAAGTACTGTGAGCGTGCGAGGGGACTCGCTTCTGGCTCTGTGAGACGAGAGGTTTGTAAGAAAGTCGGATCGGCTTGGGGTTATGATGTACTACGTATTAGAATTGTTTAGACTTTAGCCATGTTGTATAAGAGTAAAATTTGAACTCTTGAACTGGTTGGATAGTCGGGATATATACATTGCTATGGTATCGTTTATGAGCCCAAGTGGCCATAATCATAGATCATATATCGACTGCTTGGGACAAGTTTTGAAAGTGTTTTGTATCTGGTAGAGTTTCCTCCGTATTGAGACTCGCCTGATATTTTCTGTGGAAGAATGTTCAACATCTGACATTCACGCAGTGGTTCACTGATTGACGGTAGTCAACGGACTCTCGCTTTGGGCGCGCAGGATTATTCGACACGTCACCGATCGACGGTCAAATCACATTGGGCTTATAAAAAGCTACATCGGTTCCTCGATGATCGGATGTCATCAAGCTGATTTGCCACATCACATCAACAGGTGTCGATAAGGTCGTCTTATATATAATCAGACAATTGTCAAATCACGAACACGGCTTTTATGCAGTATTTCGTAAACGATAAAGACTAAAACATCTATATAAATTCGCTGAGGATGTCCCTTAGAATTTTACACAATATCAAGGGTATTCAATTACCACAAGCAAAAAATGAGTAACTGCTTTAAATGTCTTTGAATGATTCATCTTCTTCATGAAGAAGAAAGAATGATACGGTTCGCCAGAGCTATCGAAACTGAAAGACAAACTCAAGGTATCGGCCTGAAGATGAACCGGCAGGCACACCGAGATCGTGATTCGACCACTATTCTTTGTCGCAAAAAACAATGCGAGTTGTCGCAGCGCTGAGTACAAGATGCTAAGGCGGTAAATGATTACTTAGTTGAGAATCCAAATTTACGATTTAAACATTATTTCGCAGGCGCTCATTTAAGTCACCGCTTTCTTCGGAATTTTACATGCTACGCTCCAACAACACAATGATTATTTCTGCAGTTAGAAGAAATGCCGCCAACACGCGAGTTTATCCTATATCAGAAAATGAGGGTCGCGATCGCTTGCTTGCATACCGGTAGTTCAAGGATTCACCAGAATAATCTCAAATTATACCCTAGCGCTGGACATGTTTAGGCATAATAAAAGTACATAGTATATTTGTCCTAATAAAATAAAGATAAACAAAAGTATAGGAATATGCATAAGTTAAATTACAAATAATAAAGAAGACTGGTGACTATTGTAAAAATACTATAAACTGACGCTAAAATATTAATAGAAGAGTCAAGGACCTTTAGGTCTACTTTGTATACATGAAATTTTGTAAACAAATGTAAATATTGTAAATGCTGAACATTTCCATATAAGAGCTGGTATATATTATATTTCTGGTAATCACAAGTTACATAATATATTACAAAGTTAAATAGGCCAAACATTATATGAAATTGAACCTAGTTTAAAAGTTTATAACGTGAAGGAAAAAATGACTCCCCACTGACAACCCTGCGCCGTTGGGGCGCCACCGCTTAGTGGTATCGAGCTCAGGTTTGTATGCCGAAAAGCTCAGGTTTAAAGGGCCCGAATAGAGTATATACGATGTAAAAGCCCGTGCTCTAGTAAATGTCGCTCGATGTGATGTCCTCAGGCGTTTTGTATAGATGGATCGTCCTGAAGAAGCTGTTGAGAGTATTAACCCAATGGAAACAAGGGTTACTACCAAACCTCGAAGTACTGCACCTAATGATTCACGTATTCTCACAGAATATCGCAAGACATGGCTCTCGTTTTCAGATAGATCGACCTCCCAAAGCCCAATAGACACAAAGAAGAAGACATGGAGCAAGAGGAATCTATGGCTTCCATGCGGAAGAGTCGAGAGCTCGACCTGCTAGAAAAGCTAGAAAGGGTATTAAGAGGTTAGATACCCGGACGTAGAGAGAGGAATTCACTGATGTGCACCTCACCATTACAGAGCTGAGGCATATGATTGGTGGAAACTAGATTAAGAAGTCCAAGGATCCTAACCTAACTTGGGAGTTCGTCCAAGAGTCAGGCAAAGTATGTTACTGATGATGGCAGGGATTCCGGGCGGAACATAGCTCTCGACTTAGCGAAATGGAGCTTATTTAAGTAATGAATATGAAAAGACCTCTAGCTACTTAGCAAGAAAGACTTAATCGTTCTCACCGGTACATTTCGATGTAGGTACTTGAGATGGACCCATGATTCCATCAAGAGGTATTTGGTATAATCTAAGACTTCTCCCAAATTGAAGGACTATCAGCTGGATCCAAGTCAATGAAAGTAGAGAGACTAGAAACGAGCAAAGAAAGAAAGATTTCAAAAGAAGTTTTCTGTATGGAAGCTTCGTCCTCCTCAGAAAAAGAGAGTCAGAGAACTCACTAATCGTATCATAGCGTTCCGCTCACGTAGAGGTAGAAGGCAAAGGTCCAATGTATCACGAGTACCCCAGAGTGTCAGATGTATGAGAAGCCCCATGTCTCTACGCTTATAGCGTACTGGAGCTCAGGATATTACAGGTGCTTCCTGTGGAAGCCAGCATGTGATACACGTTGTCCCCGAGTCAGATAATGTAAGTCAACAAGAAGTGGGCAAAAGACTGCGCACCACTTTCGACTGCGACGGTGGAGGTGGGTCGTGAGTGGCCTGCATCTCAAGATGGGGATGAAGAGGCATGTTCGAGATGAGATCGCCCTATGCCTATAAACACTGAAAGGCCAAAGCATATGCTATGAAGGCCTCGTGAGGATCGTATCACTCCCGAGGTTATAGAATCGGTATATTTTCTTTATATGATAATTAGATGCATGCATTGATTGATCTTGGATCTAGACTATCCATGTGTGCATGGAGCATGTATTTCACACACTGTTAGCTAGAAACAATACATGCATGATGTAACTAATTGCTGGGGCACAATCTAGTGTGAATAACATATATAGAAATCGCCTATTGTTATACAAATGAGCAGCTTCTTACTTTATAACCTTACCATATTCCGAGAGCTGGACTTGGATTCTAGGAATGGATCGGTCGTTTACACCGGAAGACGTTGATCGTGGACAAAAGATACATGGATGCCCACTGATCGAGGTATTAGTACACAAGGCATCGATCATGTATTATCCAATGTGATTCACTATGCAAGCTAGAGAATTTTATTTAAAAGGATGTGGATATTTCGTCGATACTTCTGATTCCAAGAGAGGCCGTTGATGAAAAGATTTTAGTAAGGGAATTTCCAGATGGCCTTAAGTATTACTGTGTATTCCACTGAGAGAGATGACTTGGGGCTTATATAGAAATTGTAACAAGAACAATTCCATTGTCTAGGGCAATTGATGTGATTGGCCTAATCTGAAACTGGAAAGAGTTAAAGAGTCAATTGAAGAACTTTTGATAAAGGATTTATTCACCCAACGGGTTCCTCAACCACTCATTTATTGAGAAAGTAGATGGTACTTGGCGACGATTATCGGCAGATTAATAAGGTGACAAGTGGAAAATAACACCCATTGTTTCTAGAATCAAGATCTTTGATCGGGCTTGAAGTGGCTATGGTTCTTTCAAGATACTCTAACATCGTGGTATTATCATCGCTTGAGAGCAAAGAGACATGGCACTACATTTAGAACCCGATATGGCTATTATGAGCTTTGGTTATGCCAGTTAGTTGACTAATGCACCGATAAAGATTCATGGATTTGATGAATAGGTTTTCCGAATTCCCATGCGGGATCAATTTGTTGGTTTTGGCTGATATTATCTGTGTATTTCCTAAAGATGCACAGAATGGCTGAATGGAAGACCGAGAATAGTCTTGTATAAGAGAAAAGAAGCAGTATGCTAAGTCAAGAATGTGATTTTTGGCTAGTTAAAGTTTAGAGCTTCTAGCTTATTAGTCTTCGCTGAGGGTATATGAGTTGATCCCGCAAGATCGGGCTGTAGAATTGAATTCACCAAAATGTAACGAGGTAAGAAGTTTCCTGGTTTAGCAGTTATTATAGAAGATTTGTGAGGTTTTCATTACAGCTTCTCCGTCACTGTTACTAGAAAGGAATAAAGTTTGAGTGACATAAATGTTAGAATAGTTTTGAATAAAGGATGTCGGTTGAAGCACTCGCATTAAAATTTCACCGGGAAAAGAGATACCTTAGATGAAGGATGCTTCAGCATCGGGTTTAGGATGCGCAGCTAATGCAAGATGGGAAAGTAGTGGCTTTTGCGCATCCGCATGCTTGAAGCCACATGAACAAATTATCCCACTTATGACCTAGATAATGCGTGGTGTTTGCTTTTAAAAATATGGCGGCACTACTTATACGGGAAAAGTGAATCTCACACCATCATAAGAGTCTTCAAGTACTTGCTAACGCAAAAGAGTTAAATCTGAGACACATGGAGGTGGTTAGAGTTGTTAAAGGATTATGGATCAAGACTATAGACTACCACCCCGAAAGGCTAATATATAGTAGCCGTATGCTTGGTTTCAAAGACAATGGTAGCAATGTCAATGTTAGTACAAATGATCGAGAATATAGACGAGTGAGCGCTATGTTACCAACTTAAAGTCAAACTCATTTTTAAAGCAAATTGATTATAGATATAAAATGTGATGAAGAGTCATTAAAAGTTACGATGGTTAGAGATGGTGACACAAGACCAAGTTTGTAGAGAGAGAAGTCGAAGTTTGTATTACCGCACAGATTATAAGCTGATGATAAAGAGCTAAAGCAAAAGTTGCTATACGAGGCTCATAACACGGTAGATTTTCACTACATGCATCCTGGAGGGTAACAAGATGCAACAGGATTCAAATGGGGCTTTTATTGGTGAAAGGAATGAAAGAGATGTGACCGAGTATGTGTCTAGTTTAATGCAGCCGCAAGTCAAAGCCAACACCTCGCGCCCACAAGTGTTAAATCCCCTTCCACCTCCCTTGCACGGAGTAAAAGCAGAGGATAACATTACCATGGATTTTGTGCCTGCTTTCCTCATACAACAAAACATGACTGCTTGGGTGATTGTAGATAGGTCACAAAGTCGCCCATTTTATACCAAATGTGGATTGACTATTCTATGGATTTAATTAGCCGAAAGCATATGTGGATGAAATTTGTATAATGCATGGTGTGTCAGTTATTCATTGTGTCTGATGTGAGATCCGCGATTTACATCAAGGTTCTCCGAAGGAATTGGCACACTTAGGCACTAAGCTGAATTTTTAGTAATGCATTCCATCCAAGTAACAGACATGGACAATGTAGATTGATTCGTGTAATTCGGAAGATATGTCAAGGTCACAGAAATTTTCAGAAGTTGATAAGTATATTCCATTAATGGAATTTGCTCTTATAACAATAGTTTTCGGCCACATTGGTATGGCACCATATGAAGTTTTTGTATGGCCGTAAATGTAGAACTCTCAGAAGTTGGATGTAATTGAATGAGCATAAACCTAGATAGGTCCGGTAATTAGTAAAAGATGCAGTAGAAAGTACAAGACAAAGTGTAGGTTAAAGGCGGTTAAAGGATCGACAAAAGTCGATGCCAAATCCCAGAAGAGGAGAGGATATTGAATATAATGAGACAAGGTCTTTGGGGGTATCACCATGGAGTGAAAATTCTAAGGTCATCGAAGCGCGCTGAGTCCAAGGTCTATAGGCCATATGAGATTTGGAGCGTATCGTCTGTTTATCGATTACACTCTCCTCCGAGTTGGCCAAATTACACGATGTGTTTCATGTCGACATGCTTCGAGATACCATCATGAGTCGCACATACTACCGCAAGAGACATAAGTACAAGAGATCGGTCTTAAGGATGAGGAGCCAAAGACCATTCTAGCTCGAGAGGTGAAACAATTGCAACAAACAAGTACCTTTTAAGTGAGTGCTCTAGCAACAATTCACTAGAGAAGAAGCTACTTGGGAGCCACAATCTATGAGAGCACACACCAACTCTTTTCTCGATCTGTATTGAATTTCGAGGACTAAATTTTTTTACGTAGAGTCAGAATTCCAAATTATACCCACAGCTTTCTGACATGTTTAGGTATAATAAAAGTAATAGTATATTCATTCCATTAAAATAAAGATAAAACAAAAGTAGGAATAATATGCATAAGCAAATTACAAATAATAAAGAAGATTTGAAACCATTGTAAAATATCATAACTGACATTAGCAAATATTAGAAGAGTCGGGAGGACCTTTAGGTCTATTTCAGATATGAAATTTTGTAAACAATGGGAATATTGTAAATGTTGAACATTCATATATGGAGCTGCAAGAGAGAGCTTGTAATCCCACTGCTACATAATATAATACAAGCAATGTTTAACATTATATGAATGAACTAGCTTAAAAGTTTATACTATGAGGAAAAAAAAAATGACTTCACTCGACACAACCTCTATGCCAGTTAGCTACACACACTCGACGAGTATGTCAAAATTGGAGAGACCACAACCATCGAGTGAGTCAAACGATTCTGTCAGGGGGTGGTAGAAAATTTTGGGCCTGAATATCTCAAATCCCTAAATGCTGGGGTCGACATCTCAGGTCAAGGTAGAAGTTAACTACGTGGCTTTCCCTGGATTGTCAAGGCTTTGGGATCGATGTATCACGTGGAAAATGTACAGCAAAGATATCACTAATGTATAACGCTTACAATCCACCGACCACACAATGGTCACGTACTTCCTACCACTTGGCTGATATAAAGTATGTTTTTTTGGTACACTCAATCAACAATGATATTAATGTACTGACGCCCAACTGCTTGCAATTTCACAGAAGGTGATGCACCTTCCTTAGCAAATAAGAGGCCATAAATGGGTAACCATTACAATATGGGATACTATCTTCGTTGCATTTATATCCAAAATGGGCACAATTGTTCTAACTAATTTCAGATCCTCAAGAGTTGGCTCACTAATTTTGGTAAAAAACAATAGAGTTAACAAAGATGGAATCCATCTGGGTGCTTCCAAGTCACGGTTATCGCTTGAGGACCCATCGACACTGGTATCATGAAGATCGGATTTTTATCATGCGAAAGCGCATTATATTGCTACAACAACATAATCAGAAGAGCGTCGATGACAATGAACCCATTCGTGAATAGCTTCGCATGACTTAATTATGACTCATTAGGAACCGATGGCCCAAATAAGCATCACGAGTACCGACAACCTTGATTAATTTATGGCTAGCAACCATTCATTCGAGATTTGAACACCCACTACGCCCTCCGCCATTGATGAATATCGCTGAAGGTTCGTGGATCGCTACACCGATAAGCATCGATTTAATTTCTTACTTATTTCATATTATGGTTTTGTCTGGTCATATGTTATGTTTTTTAATGAAAATTTAAGTTAGTTGCATATTTTAATCATTTCTTACTACTAAAATGATGATAGATAATTTGAATACTTTTATTTTAAGGTAGACAAAATTGAAATTACATTGAAAATAAACAATTTAGTAACTGGAAGTACATTAGAGTCAGAGCTACTTGGCATTTTCATTGCTTTTCATAATCGCATGCTTACATAGTTGATAATGTTGTTGTTCAACGGACATATGTGATGTTTTTTCCATAATGGCATCATCTACGATCATCCAACCCATTCTGCCTTCTGATCCCATCTTCATCACGCCTAAGACTTTATCAATGGATGACCTCCTCCTCGCTCCCGCACCAGCCGCCTCATAAAAATTCTTCTTCACTGCTTCGCATAATTCACAAATCGGGATCAACATAGAATTACTAGTATCTGGCTGGACTCGCCTACTTGGCACCCGCTTTAAATGTTTTCCCGGGGTCTCTTCCTCGAGCCAATCACAGATTGCGTTATATGATCTTGACTGAGCCAAGAGATACAAGTGTATCATGAGTTCCCTCATACAAACAGGAGCGGGGCCTGTGGCTGCGGCGGTATAATCTCATCCACTTATCACGTGATTTTAAGCACCTCCCAACAATGACTGGTAAATCCACTTAATTCCCAACATCCGCTTGAAACATATTCAGCTCCCACACACACTCGTTAAAATAAAATTAGAAACAACAAAATTTCATTAAATATTGTTGTAGAAAATTATAACAATAGATAACCAACCTCGCCTATGAGGATGTTAGCTCCACTTTGCGCTCATTTGTGATTCAGGCGGAGGTCCCACGCTTACTGTACAATGTCGGATTCTATCTTCCATCGATTTGTACATAACATAAAAGTCCTGGCAGGGTCAACTCTTAAATACTGGTCTCCAAAAACTTAGCCATCACTGATCCTTAAAACTTTGACATCGGCTGTCTAATACCGATCACCTGATTCTAAGTTATGGTTTGATCCAAGAGGTGCATTGCGCCACGTCTTTCCTCATTTACATAGCATTTTCCTCACTTACCCTCAGATTGGAGAGATGCCATTTTCTCTCACATACAAAATCAAGGTTAAATTATATTTAATAACCTAAGGTGGAAAATTAATAAAGCAAATTATTTAAATATAGTTACAATGGAATATTCAATGAAAGATATGTATGTTAATGGCAATAAATAAATTACACTTATATATCAAGTAAAACATTTATGAGTTCCTGCTTTGTATTTATATTCATGTAAATATGATTTATGGTTTTTTCATTGATTAATCTATTTTATTTATAATATTATAATATGAAACTAATTGTAGTTGCAAAAATATTTTAGAAGCACTATTTGCAAAAATGACTTTGGGTCAAAACGGTGTCATTTTGGCCTTTTTTGGACCAAAACGACGTCGTTTTGGCTCTCCTGCAGAATTTTTTGGAATTTCGCTTTGTCAAAATGACGCTTAGGTAATGGTCCAAAACGGCGGGTTGCTTTGAAGCGTTTTACACATACCAAAACGACGTCATTAGTGAATACCAAAACTACTCGCCAGACCGGGGAACTCAAACTACCGCTTTAAATGCATTTAAAAAATTGAATCGACGTCGTCTTATCTCTTCCAGAGACAAAACGACATCGTTTCTCCAGCCTCATCGAAGACCCGAAATCTACTCGAATAAGGGCAAATCGTACTTACTACAAAATTGTGATTTCGTTAAAAATCCTAGAATTAATTTCTCTAGATCTCGGATGATGAAACGGATTGCACCGTTGGAATCGTCTCGCGAAATCTAGTTAGCACGTAAAATTTCGTAATATTCTAAGACAATCGGAGTTGACACGTTTTTCGAGGCATCGCGTTTCGGGTGCCGTAAAACGATTTTGGTTGTGACGAAAGTCACATATAACAAGTACTCATGTACCATAAGTGGTTTGAGTAGAGAAATGATGAAAATGACGGCCGAGGTAGTGCCGAATATCAAATCTGGTAAAAGAGGGACATAATGGTCATTATGGGATTTGATTTTTAAGTCACTAAAGGACAAAAGTGTAATAGTGCTTCATCTCCTTCAAAGCCAAAGCAAAAACATGAAATGCATTTTGAGATCCAGTGGCTCCATTGGCAGACTCTTTTAGAGAGAGAAACTTTCTGTAAATACACAAGATCCAACCGTCTACGGCCTGGGCTAAGGAAAACGTCCCCACACGGTTGCTACGGTGGGACTCCGATTTGTGAGTTTTTGACAAACTCCAAGAGGTAGGATTTTCTCCCTACTTGAGTTTTATTCCCATTTTAAGTGTTTTGTCGATGTTTGAGTTGAATGAGGCCGTGAGGGGCCGTCTGATCGGTCCCAAACCTTGGGACCTAATTGATACAAATTTTTGAAACAAAATGGAGTAAATGATATGGGTATGGGCTGTTTAAAATTGTGTTAATTTGTGTATTGAATGCTCTGTTTCGTAAACATTGGGCCGAATGACCGATCAAGGGTTCATTATGAACCGTTGAGTTAGATTTTCTCGTGAATAGCAACCGAGGGTTTCACTATTCCCCGAAATGTTGTTCTAAAAATATATTTTTGTGAAAATATTGTTTGGTCGGAGCGATTTAAATTAAATTACTCGTGGGTGTGATCATTAGCCCAAGGAGCTAATTTTTGATGTGGAAATGTGGAAATTTACATGACATGATTGCGGTGAATTGAATGCTTTGTAAATATATGCATGCTTATATTTACATGTGAATTGTACTATATCGAATCAGACACATGTATTCCATATGCACTAGAACATCCTAGACTACAGTGAGTTAAATAAGTATTTGCATTTGTAGCCTGTAGAAATGTCTTCGGAGGGTTGTCTAGAAACATAAATTATCGAGTGGTAGTCCATTAAACTAAAAATATCAATCGTCGAGCACTCCAATTGATATTCACTTGAGGGTAGTCCACAAACAATTAATATATCAATCGCTTCTGAGCTCCAATTGATATATATAGTATATATATATATATATATATATATATATATATATATATATATATACATCGGGAGGGTTGTCCACTAATAAAACAATAATTTACACAAGGCTTAGGCGAAAGTGTGAGAGAGTCGGTGAGGACTCCTGATCCGAGTCAGGTCACAGACATTTAAGTAGATCATGAAGGTTTCTGAATGTATGTTTATTTTGGAATATTGCACAACACTTAGGTGGTGAGTAGCCCATTTAGGGCGATTCTCCTACTGAACTTTAGCTCACCCCGTCGTGGGACCCCCTTTTATTTTACAGGTACAGGAGCGTGCGAGGGGACGGCTCGTCCTAGAGACCGAGGATTAAGAAAGCCGGATGTGGCTTTTGATGATTTTCCACATGTATTAGAATTTTCTAATTTTGATGATATGTTGTTTACATAATTTAACTCAACTAAGGATATAATTTGATATGTTTTTATGATATTGTTGTATGGGCCTACAGTTTCGCTTATCCATGCTCAGATTATCAGGCTATATCGACCTGCCAGTTATACTGTGAGGCTAGGATCAGTAGAGTTTCCTCGCATAGTAGAGACTCCTCGCCTCATCAAGTGGAGTCGGGTAACCCGACATCCACTTGCATTCCACCTGCCGATCGGGTAAACAACGAACCCCGGCTCGGGGCGCTACACTCATGCCCAAATAGAGGTCTGCTCGCTCCGGGCTTTGCACCGTGGAGGGGTGCTGGGAAGACAGGCACCTCACCTAAGGTCGCTTCTGCCGATCAAGACGTGATGCCCCAAACTCGTGTCCTTGACAACTCACAACCTCGCGTAATACCGCGGAATGTCTCTGCAACCCGACACCACTCAGACGAAAAATCGGCGTAGTCTCCTTGTATGGGGAGCTCTACCCAAACTACAACCTATCCCAACATCAATCTCACGAGACATGCCATGCAGTAAACACTCTACCACTTGCACTCCATGCCACATCAAGACTCATCAAAATACACCAACTATATACCATAGTTCAAGAGCACAGCTCACTCTTAATTCAACATATTAAAAATTACAACATTGTAATACATGTTGCATGACAACATCAGTGCCACAAAGTCGCTTTCTTCAAACGGCTCTAATGAGTGTCGCCTTCGATCGCTCTCCCCGTACCCCTGAAATGGTGATCTCCTCGACAGGGGCGAGCAAAGCATAGTAGAGATAATTTCCTACATAAGGCTTCCCACCTAAATGCACATGGCTATAAACAAATACATTCAAGCAATTACATGAATCTACTCGAATGTGTACATGACCGGTCCCGTGTCCCAAGTCCTCACCGACTCCTCACAAACGCCTGCCACATGCAGTAACACCGCCAAAAACAAAATCTTTTTGTTCTTGAAACACACTACCGAAGCCAAAAATATTGATAACCCTCCGAGGCGAATCTATTTGATAACCCTCCGAAACAATTCATGGGCCCCTCCGACGTGAATTGTTGGACAATCTTCCAACACAACTCTCCGGAAAATCTTCCGTCGAAATTCCTTTCACAAAGATTTTTATTTTTGTTTCATTTCATGTCATGCACTCACTCCTAATACTCTAGGG
Source organism: Tetrastigma voinierianum (assembly GCA_016808115.1). Taxonomy (NCBI): domain Eukaryota; kingdom Viridiplantae; phylum Streptophyta; class Magnoliopsida; order Vitales; family Vitaceae; genus Tetrastigma; species Tetrastigma voinierianum. Next base: position 53,230 of record JAEQBH010007149.1, on the reverse strand, counting down.
TGCCCCAGTGCATATGGAATGCATGATGCCAATTCCAACACATTCATGCTCTAATATTCACATGCATATATATTAACATAATTAAATCACATAAAACATGTTATACAAATTCACAATCAATTACACCAAAATTAGCTCACATGGGCTAATTAACAAACACGAGCAATTCATTTTGAATCACTCAACCAAACACATTTTCACACCAAAAATTTACGTGTCACTATTCACATGAACAGTGAAACCCTCGGGTTACTGTTCACGACTACACAAATAGGAATTTTCTCCACTCGGTTCAAAGCTTTTGAGACCGGAAGCCATGGGCTAAAAAACAAGCCTCGTAACACTCCTAAGCATTTGCACGGCTCTTAGCCAAAGATTAACACAAGTAGGAAAAGATCCCTACCTCTTGGAGTTGTCGGAACTCCACCAAATCGGTGCCCACGCGTACCCCTCGCTGCGTAGAACAACTTTACTTTTTGCTTCGTCGAGAACCGACGGTCCGATTGGCCGAAAATCTAGAGAGAAGGAGCTCCTTCTCTCTCTAAAAACTCCAAAATCTCAGCCACTACATCTCCTCCAGCCTTTTGCCCGTTTGTGTCTCCAATTAGAGAAGATGACACTATTTAAGTTTTTGTCTTATTCCTAGCAATGTAATTTAAATTTCCACATCACAGTCCCATTTTTTCACTATTTTGAAATCCTGGGCACAAATCTAGGTCGCCCATTTCCATCATCTCTCTAATCTTGCAAATACGTGTCATAAGAGTACATGTAGTAGGTTACTTTTGTCACATCACATGTCTCGCAAACTCGTTTTATGGCACCCGACACCCGGTGCATCAAAAAATGTGAAATTCTAACTGTCTCGGAATATGACGGAATTCGACGAAATTTAACGTGGTAGCTAGATTTCGCGAGACGATTCTAACGGTGAAGTTCGTTTCGTCATCCGAGATCTAGAAAAATTTTGGATTTTTACCGAAATGACCATTCGCCCTTCCGAAAAATTAGAATTTTCGCTCCATATCTCTCCCCTTGTGACGCCCCAAAATCGTCCGTTGACTACCCGTCAACCCGGCACTGATGTTCGCCTCAGATCGCGAGACCCATACTGGCAAATGACCATCAGCCCCCACCAAACACTCATAAAATACACCCAATTATAATCCAATAGTCCAAGAGTTATTACATCACTTCTTACCAAACATATATCAAAAAGTTTGCAATTTTAACATGCTTGACAACTCGCTATTCGAAGATGTGACGCTCAAAACCGGTGTCCGCTGACAACCCTGTCAACCATGAATACGTGGAATGTCGGGTAACCCGACACCACTATGAAAATCGTGCAAATTTCTCTAGACGCAGCCTACCCAAACTACAACCTGTCCCAACATCAATCTCATGAGACATGTACATGAGTAAACACGGCCACTTGGGCCCATACATCAGTACTCATCAAAAATACACCAACCATATACCATAGTTCAAGAATTAATAATTCACTCTTAATTCAACATATATTAAAATTACAACATTCTAATACATGTTGACGACAACATCAAAGCCACAAAGCTCCGCTTTCTCTTCTCAAATGGCCCCTAAATGAGTGCCGCCGACGCCCCTCGTACCGAAATGGTGATCCTTCGACAGGTGAGCAAAGCCCAGCAGATAATTTCCTACACGGGTTACCCCCACCTAAGTGCACATGAGATAGCAAACAAACACATTCAGCTACGACATAGAACCTACTCGAATGTCTACAAGACCGATCCCGTGGTCCCGAGTCCTCTCACCGACCCTCATACACGCCTGGGCTTCAATATGCGGTAGTAACAATAATCAGTTTTCGTAACAAAATCTTTTTGTTCTTGAAAACACACCTGCCACCGAAGTTTCGCAAATGATGCCGACAACCTTCCGAGGTGAATTTGTCGATAACCCTTCGAAACAATTCAGCCGGCCCCTCCGACGTGGAATTGTTGGAGCACCTCCAACACAACTCTCCGGAAAATCTTCCGTCTTAAAATTCCTTTCTCTCTCACACAAACATTTTTCATTTTTGTTTCATTTCACGCCATGCAAATTAACTCCTAATACTCTAGGTGCTCCCAAAGGCATGGTGGAATGCATGATGCCAATTCCAACACATTCATGCTCTAATATTCACATGCATATATATTAGTTAACATAATTTAAATCACATAAAACATAAAAGCTGGTAAATTCACAATCACTTACACCAAAATTACCACATAGCTAATTAACAAACACGAGCAATTCATTTTGAATCACAACCAAACACATTTTCACACCAAAATTTGCGTGAAACATTTTATTCATGTGAACAAGAAACCCTGTTACTGCTCGCAATGCACCACAATAAATAGGAATTTTCTCCGCACTCCGCTCAAAGCTTTTGAGACCGGAAGTATTGCCAAACAAGTCTCTTTAAATATTCCTAACTATTTATACGGTTTAGCCAAAGATTAACACAAGTAGGAAAAAGATCCTCACCTCTTGAGTTTCGAACTCCACCAAATCTGCCTGCCACGTAGCCCTCGCCTGTAGAACAAATCTTTACTTTGCTCCTGTTTGAACCAACGGTCCGACAATGAAATCTAAAGAGAATGAGCTCCTTCTCTCTCTAAAACCCAAAAATCTCACCCACGCATCTCCTCCAAATTTCTTTCGCCTGCTTAGTGTTCCAATTAGAGAAGATGACACTATTTAAGTTTTTAATCTTATTCATTAACAATTCAAAATTCCCATCATGTCCCCTGCTTTTTCACTATTTAACATTCAAGACAATCTAGGCCATTAATTTCATCATCTCTCTAATCTTGCAACATGCGGTCACAAGAGTACATGTAGTAGTGACTTTGTCACATCACATGTCTCTCAAACCGCTTTACGGCACCCAACATCTCGGTGCACGTAAAACGTGAAATTCCATCGCTCTCAATTCGACGAAATTCGACGCGGGTAACCAGATTCTCAGCCGCAAACGATTCCAACAAAGGAAGTCCGGCTTTCTTCATCTGAGATCTAGAAAAAATTTCGGATTTTTACTGAAATGACCATTTGACCCTTTTTCCGAAAATTGGAATTTTCACGGGTCTTATATTCTCCCCTCAGACGCCCCAAACCGGTGTCCGTGATCGCCACTCATCAACCCACCTAAAAATCTATTCGTTTACATCCCGAGACCCATGGCCCTCGAGTAAAACGGTGGCCACTGGGCCCCGCACCAACACTGACACTCACAAAATACACCCAACTATAATCCAATAGTCCAAGAGTTATTACATCACTCTTACCAAACATATATCAAAAGTTTACAATTTTAATACATGTTAAACCAAAAACCATCAAAGCCACAACCCGGCTTTCTTCAAAATCGGCCTCTAAGATAGGGGTCTCTTCCGAACGCCCTCGTACCGAAATGATATTCCCTTCCGATTGCAGAATATCGCCATAGTGGAATTACTCCTAAATGGGTTACTCCCCACCTATGTTCATATGAAATGATCCAATGTAACACACACCGGCAATTCGTGATCCTACTTGAATGTCTAAATGACCAACCCATGTCTCAAGTCCCTCACCGACTCTACACTGCCTACCATGTATGAGAAAACACAATTTTCAAAACAAACTGAGAGCCCTCGAAAAATACACTACCGAGGGCTCTCGGTAAAAATATAGGATCACCTCCGAGGCGAATGTGTTGGAGAACCTTCCAAAACAATACATGGGCTCCTCCGACGTGTAATTATAGGATCATCTCCCAACACCATTCTCCGGAAAATTATCCAGTGAAATTCCTTTAGCAACCATGTTCATTTTTAGTTTTCTTTCATGTCATGCACACACACCTAATTTCTAAGTTACCCCAATGCATATGAAATGCATTATGCCATTTCAACACAATTTATACAACACATGCCAATACATCATCATGCATATATTGACATAAATTAAATCACAACATGTTACTCTATTTTAATCAATAACATCAAATTTAGCTCACTCCCTGAGCTTAAAAACACAATTTCCACACAATTCATGCACACAACACATGGACGATTTTGGTCCAATTCACACAAACCCGAGACTGTTTTTAAAAAGTCCTGTAAAATGTAATTGGGGCGCAAGGTCCATGGCGCCCCACTCAGAATTCAATATCTATCGGTTCCACTCTCGGGAACCCGAATTCCATGGTCATTTCCGGCCTCATGCACCCCACAACATAATTTATTGTATAAAATTATGACCCAGCAGCCCTAAACAGTCCATACATTAATCAAGCCACGGACTCGTCACAACGACCCTAAAATTTTCACATTTCGCTCCAAGTTTTGGGATCGATCAACGGCCACCACGGCCTCAATCATACTCAAACCATCAACAAAACACTTAAACAAGAGGTAAAGCAAAGTGTGGATAAAAACCCCTACCTCACGAAGTTTGTCAAAACTCCCTAAAACCGGTGCCCACGTGTAGTCCTCGCCGCGTAGAGCAACTTTCCTTCTTGGCCCGAAGAAATTCGATGGTCCGATCGCTCGGGATCTTAGATAGAAGTTGCACACTCTCTCACTAAAAACCCAAAACCTAACTCACTGTGTATGACCCGAGAAATTCCAATTTCTGGAAAAAGGGCAAAATCGTAATTTCGATTACAAAAATTGTAATTTCAATTAAAAAATCCGGAATTTATTCTCTAGATCTCGGATGACGAAACGAATTTCACCGTTGGAACGCCTCGCGACTCTAGCTAGCACTTAGTATTTTGGTCGACCCGAGACATCGGCTTACATGTTTTTCGAGGCATCACGTTTCGAGTGCCATAAAACGATTTTCGATGAAACAAAAGTCACATATAACACGTACTCATGTGCCATAAGTGGCATGAGTAGAGAAATGATGAAAATGGACGGCCGAAATAGTGCCGATCATTGGAACCGGAGAAAGAAGGGACATAATGGCTGTTACAATTAGCCTTTAATGGAACTAAAAGACAAAATGAAATAGTACCCTTCTTACAAATTGAAACCAAGAGCAAAAGTTTGATGGAAACTAGTTGTAGCAAAGAGTCGGTAATGGTGGTTTTGTAGAGTATGTCTCCACTTCTCTCTAGATTTACGATAAATTCGACCGTCTACCCGACAAGCATGAGAACCGCTTCTATGAGAGGGCTTCAAGGTGGGTACTGGATTTAGGAGTTTCAACCCGAGAAGTAGGGTTTCTCCCTACTTGGGTTTTATTCTTCTTAAGTATTTTTACTTAATGTTTGAGTAGAATGAGGTCATGAGGGGTCGGTTTGACGGCCCCAAACCCTTGGGGACCGACTGGGATATGAATTTTTGAAACCCAAGAGTAAAGTGTACCTACGACCACGACCGGCTGGGTGTCAAATTGTGCTTTTGCATAATAAACAAAATGGATTGGAATGAGGCTCTAAATGACCGTGTGAGTCGCGGCCCGCCAAGGCGAACCGATGAATTGTGATTTTTCTGAATAGCACCGAGGTTTTATTATTCTAAACAAGAAAGTTCTAAAAATATATTTTTTGAAAATATGTGTTTGGTCGAGTGATTTAAATTAAATTGCTCGTGTTTGATCATTAGCCCAAGTGAGCTAATTTTGATGTATAAAATGAGAATTTACATGACATGATTGTGTGAATTGATTGTTTTGTAAATATATGCATGTTTATGTATTTACATGTGAATTAGACTGTATTGGGATTTGCATACATGCATTCCATATGCACTGGAACACCCTAGGACTATAGGAGTGAGTGCAGCCGAGATGAGTCTATAGCCGGTGCGGAGGGTTGTCTAAAATATTAATTATCTGGGAGGGTAGTCCAAATTAAAATATCAATCTCTGAGTACCCAATCGATATACATCGTGGATAGCTCCACAAATAATATCAATCGTCTAGTCGCCCAATTGATATATACACATTCTGGAGGGTCAGCTCCACAAACAAACAAAATAATAATTTCATACGAGGCTTAGGCGAAAGTGTGAGAGAGCCTGGGTGAGGACTCCTGATCTCGAGTTGGTCATGTAGACATTCAAGTAGGATCATGCATTTGCTTGAATGTATGTTTATTTTGAACATCAGACCGCACTTAGGTGGAGAGTAAATTTCACTTTAGGGCGATTCCACCATCGAGCATTAGCTCACCTCGTCGAGGGATATTATTTTGTTACAGCACAGGAGCGTGCGAGAGACTGCTCGCCCTAGGGATTGAGGATTAGGGAAGAAAGCTTCAAGTTGTGGTTGCTGATGATATATACATGTATTGAAATGTCTAATTTTAATATATGTATCAGATAAGAGTTGAAAATATTGTAAATCCTTAGAACTATTTGGGTATATAGTTGATCTATAGTTAGTATGTATTATGAGTATCGCTTTTGTGGGCCCAAGTGGCCGTATTACCTCATGTTATCGGATATATTAGATATATTACACTGCTTGGGACAGATATACAGTGTGTTTTATCTGGGGTAGAGCTCCCCGTACAAAGGAGACTCGCCTCGATTTTCGTGAAAATGTCAAATACCCGACATTCACGAGTATTCCGCGGTTTGACGGGTAGTCAACGGACCCTTGGGATTTGGGGCGTCACACACGGCATCATCTTTCTCCCCTTCACGCTTTTGGTTCCTTTTTGAAGGAAGAAGATGACCACTATTGGCTCTTTTGTCCTTATTATCATTTACAATTCAATTAATGTCATCCATGTCCCTTCTCTTGGATTTTTGACACTTGGCACAATTTCGGCCATACATTTCCATCCTCTCTCTACTCATGCAACATGTGTCACATAAGTACATGTTATAGATGACTTTTGTCACATTACATGTCGTTTTACAGTACCCGTACTCAATGCCTCGAAAAACGTGCAAATTCCGAATGTCTCGAAATTTGATAAAATTCGACATGGTAACTAGATTTCGCGAGGATTCCAATGGTGAAATCCGTTTCATCATCCGAGATCTAGAAAAATTTCGGGTTTTGACCGGGAATTACGCATTATGCCCTTTTTTTAAAATTGGAATTTTCTGCCCACACTCCTCTTCTAAAGGAATTTCGTCCCGAAATTCTGGACAATCATGACAACTCACATGCATATGAAACGTACGCCATACCATGCATGTAAACTAGCCATTTAAGTATTAAACGACTAAACCACGTACCTTCATCCCTAAACAAGGCGGATAGGTGGCCTCAAGATCGCGGTCCTCGTGTTCTGACGCTTCGACTCCTCCAATCCACTCGTGCCGCCATATAACACCCTCACTAGCCTCATGGTCTTGTGTCGCAAAACCTTATCATCACGGCTATCCATAATACGCACATTGGTCCTCTCCGAAGGTCCCATCGCTGTCAACCTCAATCTCTCCCAATCCACTACATGAGCTGGATCTCGGAGTGTACCTTCCTGAGAACGGGAGACGTGAAATACCCTCGTGGACACCGACCGTCGGGGCTGGCAAAGCCAATTCCAGACGCTATCGTGCCTACCCTTCCTCAGTATCTCAAAAGGCCCACCGAACCCCGGGGCGATAACTTCCCGCGCCCGAACCCGACCACTCCTCTGTGCATCACCTTCAAGAAGACAATCACCAACCCCGAACTCTAAGGGTCGACACAGACATCGCCATAGCCGCCGGCCCCGAAATGAGAAGACGCTTGTAAGATCAAGCCTCACCTCGCCTGAGGTTTCTTAATCGCATCAGACCAATGATGGAGCTCTCTACCCTCGGGTCCAACATATCGCTTGGATCCGCATGGCCTCCCATGCCAATGCCTCGCTATGATGCCATCCGTATACTCGCCTCGTAATCGGTTGTTGTAGGCGACTCCACTAAGGGAAAATGCTCTTCCCAAATTACCCTTATGATCCGTGACGCATGCTCGTGAGTATGTCCCCAACACCCGTATAGTCCCCTCTACCGACCATCCGGCCCGTGCGGAAAGTTGTACTCATGGTCACCCTGCGGCTCATAGCCTTTGAAACTCTTCTAAAAGTGCAATCAGAACCTCGGTCCCTATCCGACACTATGGATATTGGTACTCCATGTAGCCGAATTATCTCTCGAATACACAACCGGCAGAATCTCTCCAATGTGAAGGCTCCACGCCAGAAAATGTGCCGACCCATGAGCCGGCCCCACATCACCCATACCGCGATCATGTCTCTCGCGGGTGTCCGCGGGCAAGTGGGTCACAAAATCCATCGCGGACGCGCTCCCACTTCCGCCGCCAATTTCCAATGGTCAAGTAGCCCCGCCGGGCTTCCGGTGTTCAGCCTAACCGCTAACACGTGAGACATCAAGCCGAACAAAGTCCCCTACTTGTCTTTTCATTCCCGCCTAGTAATACCTTTCCACGATCAAGATCCTAATACATCTCGTACACCCTGATGTGCAGTGACACACAAAGAACTGAGAGCAAAAGTGAAACTCCCGAGAATCTCCTCTCTCTCAAATAGGTCAATCAAAACCCATATCTGGCCCCCTATATCGGGGGCACTACCATCTACGTGAATGGTCCAACCTCGTCACCGTACTGGATCAGACTTGGCCCCCGATGGACACTATATTCGTCCCGCTCAAATTCAATCACTCGTCATCAGAGACAGTGTAGCTACCAAACTTGTAAATCTTACACCGTACAAAAATACAAGTTTTTAAAACGTTTGACCAAGTTTGACCAAGTTTGACCAACAATTAGTATGTGGGCCCAAGTTGACTTTTTCAAAGATGGATAATTTTGGGTTGATTAAGAAACCATTTCGTAGGCCTCACAATACGAAGTTCATAGACGGGTCAACGTCAAAACTGACTCTAGCTGATAAAAAGTTATGGCCCCGGGAGTTTAAATGAAACAGATTTTATTAGTGTCCAAAGTTGTCTTCAGTTTTTACCTGAAAGCGACCCTAGGCCCTATATAAACATAGTTTTGCTTTCCAAAGAGAACCTTAGCCCCAACACACTCATTTTGAGCTTCAAAGCCCTAGAGAAAACTCCCCAAAACCTTGAACACCGAACTGGGTCGTTTTGACCCATTTGTAGACCAAACGGGTTTTGGCCGTGGGAGGCGTCACCGGCCACCACCCTTGCACACGCGCCGGCCAGGGAGGAGGAGCACGGCGAGGCGATCTTGCCGGTAAAATTTCCTACTGGGCCATTGCCGCCACCTGGCCGGATTTTGCGTTTTTTCGCCATTCCGTGCCGACCCATACCTCCCTCCCACCATTTTTTGACCTCAACTCATTTTCCGCGGGTCTCTTCGCAGATTCCTCACCGGTTGAAAGATACGACGAAAACAAAGTTGGCAGACATCGGATCGAAGCCTCGCCACCACAAAGAACCTTTGGACCAAGGTAAGGGTACTTCGTGTTCCCCGGTCTCTGGCTTTTCGATATAAATTTTGTAAATTTTGGAGTATCGCTTGGTTAGTTTTTCATTTTTGGGTCATATCGAGTAATTACCGAAAAGGTTTGGACCGAAATTGACACCACCGTCAGTTAGGAAAAATTGAAGTTGAATTAGTGAAATTCCTCGACATTTTATGAGTCATGGAAGGTTCAATTTCAAAAAATTAGCCTCCTGCAAAAGCCCCAATTTCGGGGTACCGGGTCTATAGTGGCACATCGTGAGTAATCGGGACTCTGCTTGTCCAATTTAGATAGTTTCACAGCTTTAAGATTATTCAAAGACATTTGGGGCGTCCCAATGTCTTTTTGGTTTAGTTAATGGAGCCTAAATGGTATTTTTATTATATTACAGGCGCTCACACTGAACCTGGAGACGTTCCTGCAGAGGAGCAGGACTGAGCATCTGTAGTCTGTGAGTGGTTTACATGTTTTAAATGCTTTGGGGTATTATTATGATATATATAATTGTGGTTAATTATTATATATATAACTTATTTGGTCGAATCTGGCTGATTATGCGTAAATATAATTATCGGTTTTTATATAACCAAGTTATCATTTCATGTGGATTTTGTCAACATTTTAAATATTTGGAAATTTTACCGAGTTCATGGATAAATTTGTGGTATTTAAATACTTTGGTACATGGATTGAGGTTTTAAACCATTTTGAAAAGTTGTTGATTTAAGAAATGGATTTTTGAGACTTTGTGAAATGATTATAAATGCAATATTGTTGGAAAGGTTACAATGATTATAATCGGGTTTACCCGGTTAAGCCATTAGTTGCCACGTGATGTTAGGTCTTCATCTAAGGTTTATTAGTTGCCACGCGGATGTCGGGTTCACCGGCGTTATTAGTTGCCACGCGGCGCCTTCGGGTTTACCTGAAGGTTTACAGTTGCCACGTGATGTCGCCTACCCAAAGGTTTATTAGTTGCCACGCGGATGTCGGGTTCACCCAAGGTTATTAGTCACACGCATGTCGGTTTAATTCAAGGTTTATCGCTGCCACTGTCGCGGTTGGGTTTACCTCAATGTCATCATGGATATATGGCAACGGTACATTATTGGTTCTGAGTAAAGATAACCATCTCAAGTATTTATGGTTATCAGATTTTCATGATTATTTTTACTACATGATGGTTATATATATTTATGCTCAACTTTTACGTTGTGAATAAATTCAGGTTATAAGGTTCTTGATACCGATGTTGGTTAAATTTCGAGCATAAATTTCTCTACATTGTTGATCAGTACAAATTCTGGCTTTGGTGGAAACGATTCCAAATGGGGAACCTTATAAAGGAGCGAACGTGGAGGTCTCGAGAAGAAATTTTCGAAAAATAAAAACATTATTTTCCATATAATTATGCCACTCACCGAGATTTATTATCTCAATGCTTTATTGTTTTAACTGCTCTTCAGTCCAGCAAATCAGAGATATCTACCTTTGGCGCACTTCACGTCACTGCTCTAATAATAACTGGCAAAGATTCTATCTTATCTTTCCGTCTCTTTGTTTGATTTTAATCAATATATTTCGTTGTAAATTCCTGCAAATCTTCAGCAAATACCTTAGAATGCTCGATCTTAGTAATGAACTCATATGAGTCCTTATCATGTGTGTTTCCTTCAGGGTTGTGACCTATAGTAAGATGGGTCGGTTGTGGATTTTGGTGGTCAGGGAACTTATATATATATATCTACATATTGAGTGTATTATATTAATGCAAAGGTTATTTTCTTTCTTAAAGTTGGGGTCCCATTGGACACTCCCTAGGGATTGTACAGTGGGAACTTCACTACTCGGGACCACCCGGGGAATCTTGGAAGGGTTTTCGGGTCGGGTCTTGTCAGCTTGGTATCTAAGCTTTAGGTTTCTAAATTCCTTGGGGTCGTACATTGCTGTGCAACTTATCCAGTGTTTTTTATACCTTCCTAACCTTATCCCCTAAACCACTATGCTCTTTACGACCCTGAAAATGCTTTTTCTCTTCCTAACGGGGCGCCCGTGAGGTAGACATAGTAAGACCTCGAGAAATTCCAATTTCTCGAAAAAGTATAAAAATCGCACTTGACACATAAAATTGTAATTCGTTAAAATCCGAATTAATTCTCAGATCTCGATGATGAAACGGATCGCACCGTTGAAATCGTCTCGCGAAATCTAGCTAGCTCGTGAAAATTTCATAATATTCCGAGATAGATTCGGCGGTTGGCACGCTTTTCTCGAGGCATCGTAACGGTGTCGTGAAAAACGATTTTCGATGCTACGAAAGTCACGTATAACACGTACTCATGTGCCATAAGTAGTATGAGTAGAGAAATGATGAAAATGGACGGCCGAGATAGTGCCGAATATCAATTCTGGTAAAAAAGGGACATAAGGGTCATTATAGGAATTGTTTTAAGTCACTAAAGGACAAAAAAATGGGGTGTCAGCGCCTCTATCATCGTAGTTAAGGTAAACGACACTCGGATCTCTGGGTGTGGTATCCATAGGTTTAGTCCTCGATACCCGCCTTCATAGCTTGGCATCGAGCTTAGGTATACGAATACCTGGCGGGAGCTCGAAGCCTGGTATCCATCACCACTAGGTGGTTTGATGTGAGTATGTGCATATGGAAACCTAGAGATCGGGGGGGACTCGGGTCAGCCATGGTCAGTGCTGCAAGAACATCACCACCGGGTGGCTCGATAAGTTAGAGTTAGGTATGTGGGTACCTAGACAATCACGGGACAGGATTAGAACACTGCATGCATGTGTTTTAGGTGATTGTTTGATAAAATGATGTGTATTCATGTGAATGTTCATGAATGGTGTGTATACCATGTCAGATGTTATGATTGTTGTGTGCTTAGTAATTAGCACATAGGAAAACAAGTGAAGTGCTTGAAAATTTTAGGAGTTTTATAGTTTGTGAAACTAGAACAAGAAAATGAATTTTAAGCATATTATGGGGGATTTTTATATAATATGGGGGATTTTTACGTAACGTAGTGTGGGGGATTCTTATATATAGTATGGGGGATTCTCATATAGTGATCCCTGCCAGATTCCGACTCACTCGAACATGGTTCCGACTCACTAGGACATGGTTCCGACTCACTCGAACATGATTCCGACTCACTCGGACATGGTTCACCACGACACGATTCGACTCACTTCTGACATGGTTCGTACCACTGAATTTGCTCTTCGACTCACCCGGGAATGACTTCTTCATAGAAATTCTTATATAACTTGGGGGATTCTTATATAGTATGCGGGATTATTATGTAGCATGGGTGATTCTTAAATAACATGGGGGATTCTTATATAACATGGGTGATTCTTAAATAACATGGGGGATTCTTATATAACATGGTGATTCTTAAATAACATGAGGGATTCCCATAGGTTATGGGGGATTCCCATATAATATGGGGAATTCCCATGTAATATGGGTGTTTCCAGCTGCTGGAAATAATGGAAATAATGGAAATAATGGAAGGAAGTGGTGGCTTTATCCTGGCTAGATGACACAGAGAAGATTCTGGACGAGGGTATGCAGTGTCCGGATGAGGATAAAGTTAGGATAGCTGGTTTTCTGCTAGGGGGTAGTGCAAGGAAGTGGTGGGCATATGAGAGGACTAGGAACACTTGGGCACAGTTCAAGACTGCCACACCGAGCTTTTTCCCAAATCCTTTGCTGAGACTAAGAGGCCAGAGTTTGAGACGCCACTCAGTGGTAAAGATGACAGCCGAAAGTATGAGCGCATTCGCAGAGCTACCTGATATTTGTCCCAATTTGTCAAGGGATGAGGCTCGCAGGGAAGAGGAGGTTTTCTCGATGATTGAGTGAGCTGATAGCTTTGAGCCTTTCGTGCCCACTAATCCCACATATCGCCGCGCCGATGAGAGACGCCGCTCTGGGGAGGTGGAGAGACGCTTGTAAGACCCGAGAAATTTCAATTTCAAATAAGGCAAAATCGTACTGACATAACATTGCAATTACTAAAATCAGACTAATTTAGATTCGATGACGAAACTGATTGCAATCACATGGAATCGTCTCGCGAAATCTAGCTAGCACGCAAACTGGCAATTTGTCGAGACAATGGAAGCCCAAGACGCTTTTCGATAAGACGCGCTTTCTAAAAGCCGTAAATCGATTTTCGATGCGACGAAAGGCACATATAGCATCATGTACCATAAGTGGTATGAGTAGAGAATGATGAAATGGACTACGAGGTAGTGCCGGTCATCAACTGTAAAGAAGGACGAACGCCATTTTTCAATCAAGAATCGAATAAGACGAAATAAGGAACATGACTTATCTTCTTCAAACGACAAAAGGCAAAAAACGTGAATGGAGGAAACTGTGTGGAGATGCAAAGAGTCGAACGGAGTCTTTTCAGAGAGAGAAGGTCTTCCTTCTCTCTAGTCAGCGATGGGGACCGTTGGATTTCGACCTGAGCAGAAGGGAACGCTCTAAAGTGAAAGCAGCTACGCGTGGACCCCTGCTCATGAAGCTCGACAACCCAAGAGGTAGGATTTTCCTACTTGCGTGTTATTCCCATTTTTGGCGGTCGCATGTTCGTCGGGTTTCAGGCCGTGAAGTGTTTGCTTGATCGGTCCCAAAACTCGGGACCAATTATTTGAATTCTATTTGAGATTTTTTGTTAAAATATGGATCGTCCGTAATGTTAGGCTGTTTGTGTGGAATTTGGGCATTAAAATACATGCTTGATGATAAAGGCCGAGAATGGGCTGCTTGATCGGCCCTAAAACATGGGACCGAAGTGTTAGAATTTTTAGGAGCCGATTTGGGCAATCTAGACACTGTTATGGACTGTTATGGGTCCTTTTGTGATAATTTATTCACTAAATTATGCTTCTGCGTTTATGAGACCGGTAATAAAAGAACCCGGTTCCTAAAAGTGAAACCGAGATTGACATGTGGCTGCCCGTGGACAGCTCCATCGTTAGTTTCGGATCATAAAATCAATTCCGTCAGGTGAATTTGATAAAATCTCATCCATGTGGTTCGCATTTGACTTCAGGTGAATTGAATGGATTGGTATGTGTAGGAATTAATTTGAGAGTTGGTCAGATCAAAGAATTATTAGGTTAATGCTGAGGTGTTAACAAATGACGCAATTATATAGAATTAAATTGTGTTGTAAGCCATTGGTGATGATTATGATTTGCTCAAATGAGCTAGATTGGGTGATGATTGAAGTGTGGAATTACATGTGTGTAATTGTAGTTGATTGAAAATATGCATGTTGACATATTGTGTAAATGATTTTGAAAATGGCATAATGCATTTTCATATGCACTGGGTAGCCTAGAATTAGGTGTGAGTGCATGACAAGGTATTTTTATAAAACGATATATATGAAAGGAATTTCACAGATGATATTCCTGAGAATCAATGGGGAGATGGGCCAATGCATCATTTCTGATGAGGACCATGACTGCTTCGAAAGCTCACCAAACTAATTCACCTCGGAGGGTAGCGTCCCATACTTTTACCGAATACTTTCGGTAGTATATTTTCAAGAACAAGTTTTGTTTTGAAAATGATTATTTTCTCTCATACATGGCTTAGGCAAGTGTGAGTGAGCCTGAGGACTCGTGACACGGGGTGATCATGTAGACATTCAAGTAGGATCATGTATTTACTGAGTGTGTGTTTACTTAGAGCATTGCACTGCACTTAGGTAGGAGAGCCCACTTGCATGATTCTCCTAATGAGCTTTAGCTCACCCGCCGTGGGACCCCTTATTTTTCGTACAGAGCGCCGAGAGACAACTCATTTCGAGGTTGATTTTCAAGAGCTTCTGGCTTGTGGCTTTGATGGTTTTTGGGACATAACATGTATTAGAATTGTAGATTTTAATATATGTTTGTATAAAATAAAAGTGTAATCAACTATTGAATTATTGGGAGATAATTGGAATATAGTTGTGATATTGTTTTGATGAGTATTGACTTATGAGCCCAAGAGGCATTTTTACTCATGTTAAGATATATATTGCACATAATGGGATTGTCTGGGGACAAAGTTATGCAGTGTTATGGGCCTGGGGTAGAGCCCCCGCACAAAGGAGACTCTGCCCGATTTTTCTAAAGCTGCGCCTGCAACCCGACCTCCACTTGTATTCCGCGGTTGATCTGGTATCAACTAATCTCCCAAGCCAAAGGTCGCGCCTTGGTATCGTGAGCATAGGTTTATAAATACCTGTGAGTTTAGTGTCGATAAGCTAGGTATAATGATTACCTAGGGCTTGAGGGACTTGGGTCTAGGCCACGGGTCTTAGAATGTGGAGTATAGGTATATGGAAACCTATAGATTGAGGAATAGGGGCTTAGGTCATAGCCGAGTAAGAACATCGCCACTAGGTGTGGTTTGATGTTGAGTTAGGTATGGGATTACCTAGGAAAATCACGGAACAAAACTAGGACACTACGTGCACATGCGTTGATGTGTTTTGGGTGATTTGATGAATTGTGTGAATGGTATGCTTACCATGTTGTGTGATGAGATTGATTATGTTGTGTGAAAAATATATGCATAACATGAATGATGGTGTGTATGCCATGTAGTATCTAAGATGAGTATGTGTGTGTGCTTAAGTGATTAGCACATGGAGACACGTGTAGAAAATATTTAGAAAATATTTTGAGTTGTACAGTGTACAACACTGGAGAGGAAAATGAAAAAAAAAAAAATAAAACTAATTTTTAATAAATTTATTTGATGAGAATTGAAGAAAAAATGAGAAGAAATGTTAAAGTAAAGAAAATAAATTTTTGTTAAGTTTATTTGGTTATATGGAGGAGAAAAATAATTTTCTAAGGTTTTATGGGGTGTAAAATTTAGAAATGTTAAATAAATTTTATAAATTTATTTGAGTATTAACGAAAGATGAAAAAAAAATTTATTAAATTCAAATAAAATCAAATAAATTTTTATAAAAATTTTCGAAAAATAAATTTTCAAAATAAAATTTTCAAAATGTAATTTTTGAAAATAAAATTTTGTTGAAAACAATATTTTAAATCGCGAGATGATTGCGATACACTGAAGTTATGTGTATGATTAGTGTCTCTGGGCCAGGTTATGCCTTTTGTAGATACCGTATTGATTTAACTACCATTTGAAATGGTGATTGCGCGGTAGTTGCGTAGGAAGTTATATGCATAGTATGATGCGTATAGGAAAAATGGCGAATGCTAAGGTTAGGACCGATGACCTTAGGGATTTGGATACTGAATTGAGTGGTTGGAAGTTAGCGCCACTTAGGAAATGAACGAGTCAATTCATGGTTGTCGTCTATTAGTAATCGTACGTATCGCTAGTTTAGATCGAAATGAAAATTAAGAATCGTAGCCATTCGACATATGTAGATGGCTAGTAGAGGGCGAGACGCGAGAGGCGCCCACTGGCACTCGGGTCGTGCACAAACAAGGTTTGATCGGGCCGGACTTTGGCCGAGGCCGTAGGTATTACAAAGAAATGCTATAGCACAGTTAGTATAAAGATGTGTATAGAAGATCCTAAGACCTTCGTAGGTTAGGACGCATTATCCTCCGACCTTCACAGGGGGAGGAGGTCCGATGGTGGCCGACCATCGGGTTCATGCGATCGAGAAAGTAGCTAGAGGCTGTTATGGAGATTACCTTCGACGCTGACCCTGACAGACTGGGGCCGCGTCGGCCAGAGAATGAGGCCTAAATATGATGGGAAAATTCTTCCCTGTGACGAGGGAGAGATTTGATTTTTCAGAGGTCGAAAGGCGAGCGGAAGGCAGGGACCCAGGTGGTAGACCTATTGCTGTTGATGTCGCGTCGACATGGATGATGACAACCATCTGGGATGTCGGCATCGTCGTCATCATATCTTAATACCTGCCTGGTTAGGTTACATATGCACATGGTTGGATGTCTATGCTCGTAGAATTTCGGGACGAAATTCCTTTAAGCGATGGTATCGTAAGACCGAGAAATTTCACTTGAAATAAGGGCAAATCGTAATTTCGACATAACATTGTAATACGGTTAAAAATCCGTGAATTAATTTCTAGATCTCTGATGATGAAACTGACGCGACCGCTGGAATCGCCTCGCCGTAAATTCAGCTAGCACGCAAATTCTCGCAATTTGGCCGGACACGGAAGTCGGCACCGCCGAGGCATCGCGCTTTCGTGTCAGAACTGGACATTTTCGATGCGACAAAAGGCACATATAGCATGTACTCATGTACCATAAGTGGTATGAGTAGAGAAATGATGAAAATGGACGGAAATGGACGATCGAGGTAGTGCCGAATATCAAATCTGGTAAAAGAAGGACGTAAACGTCATTTTTTGAATTGTTAAATTGAATAAGACGAAATAAGGAACATGACTTATCTTCTTCAAATGACAAAAGGCAAAAACGTGAATGGGAGAACCAGGGGAGATGCAGTAGCCGAATGGAGTCTTTTCTAGAGAGAAGGTCTTCCTTCTCTCTAGAAATGTGAGGCGATGGGACCGCTGGATTTAATACAGAAGGAAAACGCTCACGCAGAGTTGTAAAAGGCTACGCGTGACCCCTGGGTTTCTATGAAGCTTTTGACAACTCCAAGAGGTAGTGGATTTTTCTCTCTACTCTATGCAGCTATTCCCATTTTTAAGGGTTTTTCCCATGTTTCGGTCAAGTTCGAGGTCACAGTGTTGCTTTGATCGGTCCCAAAACTCGGGGACCGAATTATTTGAATTTATTTGAGATTTTTTGTTGTGTAATGCGGACTCCGCCCGTAATGTTAGGGGTCGTTTAGGAATTTGGCATTAAATGCATAAGCTGAGATGATAAAGGCCGGAATGGGCCGCTTGATCGCCCTAAAACATGGACCGAAGTGTTAGAATTTCGGGAGCCGATTTGGGCAATCTAGACACTGTTATGGACTGTTATGGGTCCTTTTGTGATAATTTATTCACTAAATTATGCTTTGGTGTTTATGAGACCGGTATTAGAAGAAATTCGGGTTCCAAAAAGTGAAACCGATCGACATGTGGGTTGCCCGTGGACAACTCCATCGTTGGCCGGACTGTTAAAATCGGGCTCCCTAAGTCAGGTGGAATCGGATAAAAATCATCCATGTGCCTGCATTCACTTCAGGAATCGAATGCATTTTGGTATGTGTAGGAATTAATTTGAAGAGTTGGTTGATCAAAGAATTATTAGGTTAATGCTTGAGGTGTTAACAAAATGACGCAATTATATAGAATTAAATCAGGTTTGTAAGCCATTGGTGATGATTATGATTCGCTTCGCGAGCTGGGACTGGGTGACGATCAAGTGTGGAATTACATGTGTGTAATTGTAGTTGATTGAAAATATGCATGTCGGAGATATTGTAAATGATTTTGAAATGGCATAATGTGCATTTTCATATGCACTGCAGCCTAGAATTATAAGGTGAGTGCATGACAAGGTATTTTTATAAAACGATGGTTATAAAGGAATTTCACAGATGATATTCCTGAGAATCAATGGGGAGACGGGCCACCGCATCATTTCGGATGAGGACCACGATCGCTTTCTAAAGCTCACCAACCACCCACTTCTGAGGGTAGTCCCATACTTACCGAATACTCGTAGTATATTCTCAAGAACAAAAGTTTTGTTTTGAAAATGATTATTTTCTCATACACAGGTTTAGGCAAGTGTGGGAGCGTAGTCTGTGAGGACTCGTGGACACTGGGTGATCATGTAGACATTCAAGTAGGATCATGTATTTACTTGAGTGTGTGTTTACTTAGGAGTATCATGACCGCACTTAGGTGGTGAGTAGCCCACTAGTATGATTCTCCCATCGAGCTTTAGCTCACTCTGCCGTGGGACCCTTTATTTTTCAGCACAGAGAGCGCCGAGGAGACAACTCATTTTTGAGGTTGATTTCAAGAAGCTCTAAGCCAGGTTTGATGGTTTTGGGACATAACATGTATTAGAATTGTAGATTTAATATATGTCGTATAAAATAAAAGTGTAATCAACTATTGAATATCAGGAGATAATTGGAATATAGTCAGGATATTGTTTTGACGAGCATCACTTTATGAGCCCAAGCAAGATGCATTTTTACTCACGCAAGATATGGCAGATTGCACATATCGATCAAGCTTCGGGGATGTGTTATGCAAAAGTATGTATTCGCAGAGCTCCCTGCACAAAGGAGACTCGCCCGATTTTCTAGTTATTGGCCGTAACCCGACCTCCACTCAGACTCGCGGTCGATCGGTACCAACTGACCCCGTGTGTTTTCAAGGCCACAGATAGACTCGATACGCCGCACTACATCGATCACATACAATGGATTATCTGGAAGCCCTGGGCCAAGGATCATCTAAGAGGGGTAGTTTCACTGGATCTTCTGCCAGAGGATTTATGGGGATGACGTGGAAAGCAATGCAGACAGGTTTCAAAGAGGTGGACATACACAGGGTTCTGGATTTCAATCAGTGAGTAGTGGCAGTAGCCACTTTCAGAGGTCTGCAGACCGTGATGGTTTCTATTCGACTTGTGGCGTTTGTAACAGGATTCATGATGGACCATGCCAGTGGGATAATGTATGCTTTCATCAAGGCAAACAGACATTTCAAGAAGGATCAGCTTTATCAAGAATCCGCCGTAATTAGAGTCTCGGATCGCTACCGGGCCCAACAGTTGGCATGGAGGATCGACACACATAGGCGTACTCGGGTGGTTCCTAGCACGAGACAACAGTCGCACCAATGTCACAAAAGTGTGGGGCGTAGAGGACACCACCGCTGGGAGGCGCAGTTTATGCTATGACCATCAGAGGCACGGTGCCACCCCGACGCCAGGATAGGTACATTATCTATTTTGGTGACAATGCACGCGGTACTCATCGACCCAGGGCTACACACTCTTTATTTCACGCGGAGTATGTCGCATGAGCCTGATGACTCAGCCTTTCTGGATGTGGTTCGAGATTGCCACGCCCACAAGAGAGTCTCTACGGCCTAGTTAGATGCTTCATGGGTGGCTTGTTTTCTATCGAGGCCAGTTATGGAAGCGCAGTTTATATTAATAGATCTCAAGGGGTTGGATGTGATTCTCGGGATGGATCGCTTGCTTTAAACTATGTTTTAAAGGATTGTTTCAAGTGGAGAGATATTTACGACCGGACTACCAAGAGGCCTTTCTACGGAGAGCTGAGGCGAGCACCTTCAGTTTGATTTCCGCCATTTATGCTAGATGTTTACTTCCTAAAAAGGGTTGTAGGTATCTAGCTCATAGAAGCTGACACTGTATAGCGAAGTGATTGAGGATGTACCAAGAGGAGGGACTTTCCTGATGTGTTTCCGACGATCTTCCAGTTTACTTCCAAACCAGGAAATAAGATTTTCCATTGATTTAGTTCCCGGTACAACTCGGCCTTTACCACCTTATAGAATGGCACCTAGCTGAGTTGAAAGAGTTGAAGACTCAGCTACAAGAGTTGGTGGATAAGGGATTTATTAGGGCCCAAGATTTCACTGGGAGCTGTTGTCAGAAGAAGAAGGATGATACTGGAGGTCATATAGACTAGCGCATACTGAATAAGGTCACCATTCTGTAATAGATATCCTTTGGCTCGATTGATGATCTATTTGACTCAGCTCCACTGCAAGAGTGTTCTCCAAGATCGACTGAGGTCGTGGCACCATCGCTGAGGATTAGGAATCCACATTCCCAAGACTAAGATTCGACGATACGGGCATTACGGAAGCTTCTAAAGTGATGTCTTTCTGAATTCACCAATGCCCCGTTGTTTTCACGGATTTGATGAACCGGGTCTTCCGTCCATACTTAGATCTGTTTGTCATTGTCTTCATCGACGAGCATTCCTCGTACTGAGAAGCCGTAGTCAGAGCATGAGAGACATTCGTTTGGTGTCATAAGACTTTAAGGCGCATCGATGCCAAGTTCGCGAATGTGAATTTTGGTCGACGCGGATTTCTGACATGTGGTTTCGCTGATGGCATTTATGTGGATCCTCGAAAGTGTAAGCAATTTCAAATCGGGAGCAACCAACCACGTGACGTGGCGCGGAGTTTCTCGATTACGGTATTACCGCAGTTCATAGGTGGTTCTCAGATAGCAGGACCACTTCATTGTTCGACTAGAAAAGGAGTTAAATTTGATGACCGACTGTGTGTGAGGGAAGCCCAAACACTCACAAGGAAAAGTTGACGTCAGCTCCTGTTTTGACATTGCTAGAGGGCAACGAGGGGTTCGAGGTTTACAGCGATGCTTCATGCCAAGTTTAGGTCAAGGTGGTTGATGCAAATACAAGAGAGTCAGGGCATATGCATCCAGACAGTTGAAGAAACACGAGTTGAATTATCCTACTCATGACTTGGAACTTGCTGCGGTAATTTTCGCATTGAAGACTTAGAGGCATCACTTGTATGGAGCGACTTGTCAGACATTTACTCGACCATATGAGCCTTAAGTATTTGTTTACCCGTATGAGTTAAACTTAAGGCAAAAGAGGAGGTGGATGGAATTACTTAAGGATTATGATTTCACTATCGACTACCATCCGTAAGGCAAATGTAGTGGCGATGCCTGAGCGTGAAGTCTGGCGGTGCTCTCGCTTATACGCTGCACAATACAACTTCCATCATGGTCGAAGGCGAGAGTCAGGCCGAGTCGAGGATGCATGCTTCAGGAGCACTTTTTTCTAGTTTCCAACTACGACCGATACTTTTAGATCAAATTCTCGAGGCACAACGAGAAGATCCCTATTTGATGAGCATGAGAAAGAAAGTCGAGGAACGAGAACAACCTGATTTTTCTTATTAGAGACGCATCTGAGCTCAGTTGATCGGGTTCTGTGCTTCAGGTTCCAAAGAATCAAGAGTGAAAAAGGCAAATATTGAGGAAGCCCATAGTTTTGCTTTTATGCTATGCACCTCTAGTACCAAGATGTATCGCATTAATCAAGGAATATTATTGGTGGTCGGGATAAAAGGAAGTCACGAGTATGTATCCAAGTGTTTCATCTGTCAACAAGTGAAGGCAGAGAGACAAAAGCCTTCTGGACTTCTGCAGCCCTTACCCATCCCATAATGGAAATGGGAGCGCATTACAATGGATTTTGTGTTCAAACTCCTCCTTACGCTCGCAGACATGACGGCATTTGGGTGGTAGTTGATTGGCTCACCAAGTCCGCGCATTTCCTACCTATTCGTGAGAAGTTTTCTCCTCGAAAGCTAGCGGAACTCTTTATGAACCATATAGTGAGTTTGCATGGGGTGCCAGTGTCGATCATCTCTAATAGAGATCCACGATTCACTTCGAGGTTTTGGAAAGGATTGATGAAGGAACTAGGTGTCAAGTCAATTTCAGCACTGCCACCTCGTGACCGACGGACACCTGAGAGGACTGTCTGCATCTTAGGAAGATATGTTGAGGTCATGCGACGCAATCCAAAGGACATTGGAATGAATATCTACCTTGGCAGAGTTCACTTATAACAATGCTATCACTCAAGCATCGTGAGGTCACCTTACGAGGCATCAGATGGGAACAATTTCGCACTCCACCGTGTCGAATGAGATCGCGAAAAGGAAATTACTAGGTCCCGAGATTATACAAACGACAAGGGACAAGGTTAATGTTATACGTGCCCGCCTGAAAGCAAACAGATAGGCAAAAAGAGCAAAGTGGACAAGCGTAGGAAGGATCTTGGAGCTCGAGGTCAAGATCGAAAGTATCTCAAGCCTTCCTCGAAGGGCTGGGTGGGTACGCCTGAGAAGCGAGGAAGCCAAGTCCTCGCTACATTGGGCCTTTTGAGATTGCTGAGGATAGGTCCGCTTTGGCTTATAGATTGTGACTTGCCTCTGGAGGAGCTCGAGTCCATACGTGTTCCACATCTCCACGCTACAGTGATATCTCGTATCCCTGCATGTGTCGGAGACAACGTAGATCGAGTCGAGGGATGACTTATCCTATGAGGAGCAAATCTATGGCAAGATTCCGGGTAGAAGAGAAGGAGCTCAGAACAAGACAATATCCTTAGTGAAGGTCCTTTCGAGAAACCACTAGTCGAGGCGACTTTAGAGCTATGACCAAATGCAGCGCATCCTCATCTCTTCCATGACGCAGTACTAATTTCAGGATCGAAATTTCTTTAAGCGGGGGTAGGTTGTAAACGTCTGCACTTCAAATAATACAAGCAAACGTTGACCACGTTCACCAACAACAAGATGTGGGCCCGTTGACTTTTTTTCAAGGACGGATAATTTTTAAATATCAGCACCTCGTAGGCCTGTCGATACAAGTTCATAATAACGTCAAAATCCGACTTACGATAAAAGCTATGGCCCCGAGAGTTCAAATGAATGCAAGATTTTATCAATGTCCAAAGTCAGCCTTCGCGACTGAAAAGCCACCTCAGCCCTATATAAACATAGTTCTGCGTGCCAAAGAGAACCCTAGCCCCAACACACTCATTTTTAACTCCAAAGCCCTAGAGAAAACTCCCCAAAACCTTGAACACCAAATCGGGTCGTTGACCACGGTGCACCAAACGGCGCCTTGCCGAGGCGTCACCGGCCACCACCCTTGCACACGCGCCGGCCAGAGGAGGAACACGACGAGGCGACGCCGCAAGAAATTTCGCCGTACTTTAACGCCGATCGCCGGCTGGCATGGCAGGCCGCCACAACTTGGCCGCGGATTTTGGTGTTATCGGCCATTCGTGCAGACCCATATTTCTCCCACATATTTTTGACCCTCTCAACTCATTTCCGTGGTCCCTTTCGCGCATTCCTCACCGCTTGAAAGTGATACGCACGAAACAAAGTCGGGTCGACCGTTGATCGAAGCCGTCACCACAAGAACCTTGACCAAGGTATGGGTACTTCGTTCCCGGCTCCTCGGGCTTTCCGTTGATATAAAGCGTAAATTTTGGACATCGCTTGTTGCTTATTTTGGTCAGCATCTGTAATACATCAAAAGGTTTGAACCGAAATTGACATCACCAATTGGCCAAATTAGGAAAAATCAAGTTGGATTAGTGAACACGATTTTTACGAAAGTTATCGAAGGTTCACCAAAAAATTAGCTCTCCGGTAAAAGCCCCACATTGCACGGTCTATAGGGTACATCAGATAATCGACCGTTTGGTCCAATTAGATAGTTTCACGCTTCTAAAGATTATTCAAAGACATTTGTATGCCCCAATGTCTGTTTAGTTAATGGAGCCTAAATGGTATTTTTTTATTATTACGACGCCACATCGAACCGGAGGATGCCTTGCGGTAATATAGACGCAGCATCTGAGTCTCAGTGAGTGTCATATGTTTTAACCGCTGGGGTATTATTATGATATATAATTGTGCTAATTATTATATATAACTTATTTATTCAACTATTAGATTATGCCAGAATATAATTATCGGTTTTTATATAAACAAGTTATCATTTCATGATTGTCAAATAACATTTTAAATATTTGGAAATTTTAATTGGTTCATGGATAAATTTGTGTATTAAATACTTTGGTACATGGATGGAGGTTTTAAACCATTTTGAAAAAGTTTATGATTTAAGAAACGGATTTTTGAGACTTTGTGAAATGGATTATAAATGTATCGCTGGGAAAGGTTACAATGATTATAATCTAGTTTACCTCGAAGGTTTATTAGTTGCCACGTGATGTTAGGCCCACCCGAAGGTTTATTAATCACATGGATGTCGGCTCCACCAAGGTTATTAGTTGCCACGTGATGCCCAGTTTACCTAAGCGCGTATATTAGCCGCCACGTGATGTCGCCCACCCAAGGTTTATTAGTTGCCACGCGATGCCTAAGCCATCTGAAGGTTACTGCTGCCACTTATGGTCGTGGGGTCAGCCACCAATTCGCTTACTATGGATATATGGTACTGACATTGCTGTTCGGTAAAGTATAACCACCTCAATATTTATGGTTATTGTATTTTCAAGGATTATTTTTACAACATGATGGTTATATATATTTTATGCTCAATTTTTATGTTGTGAATAAATTCAGGTTATAAGGTTCTTGATAATGATGTTGGTTAAATTTTTGAGCATAAATTTCACATTGTTGACTTGGGTATAAATTTGGGTTTTATGAAACGATTCCAAATGGGGAACCTTATAAAGGAGTGAACGTGAGGTCTTGAGAGAAGAAATTTTCGAAAATAAAAACATTATTTTCCATATAAATTATGCCACTCACTGAGATTTATTATCTCACGTTTATTGTTTTAAACTGCCTCTAGGTCCAGCAAAATCAGAGATATCTCACTCACGCCTTCACACACCACTTTACTACGCTTGCGTGATTCTATCTTATCTTTCTCGTCTGCTTTATCGCGACCTATGTATTTTCAAGCAAATTCCTAAATTCGCAAACACTCTAGGAATGCTCGATCTTAAAGTAATGAACCCATATGAGTCCTTATCATGTGTGTTTCGTGTTTGTGACCTATAGTAAGATAACGGTTGTGGATTTTGAAATGTCAGGGAACCATATATATATATATATCAGGTATTATATTAATGCAGTGTAAGTATATTTTCTTTCTAAAGTCGTCCACGGACACCTCAGTGGATCAGATGCTGGGAACTTCACTAATGACCAACGGGAATCTTGAAGGGTTTCGGCTCTGCCTCACAAAACTCCCCAACGCACTCGTGCATGTCACATCAGAGTCTAAATCACCCCATAGCCTCGAAAGCATCCGCCACTCCCGAAGCTATATCACAATGCTCCTCGTGATTCGACCAGTGCATCCATCACATTTGCCTTACCATGATGGTAAGCAAAGTGAAGTCATAATCCTCTAAGAAGTCCATCCATCTGTTACCAAAAGAGGTCCCCGCTGCGTGAAAATATACTGAAGCCAGGGTCTCGAGTACACCTCAACTCCTCGCCATATGGGCAAGGGCGCCAGCATCTTTCAAGACGAAGACTACGGCCGCCAACCCACGTCGGTGTGGGGTAATTTTGATCATGATTCTTCAACTAATCGAACCATAAGCCACACTCTCCCTGACTGCATCAAAACGCATCCCGCCCCAACCTCGGCGCATCACAATACATCACACTCCACGTCCCAGCACCCACTATTAAGATAGGAGTCAAGTAAGCCTCCTTCAAATCCCTCTCGAATGCCTCAGACGGCCATCCCAATCAAACTCGACCTCTTCCGTGTCAATCTCATCATAGGTGCCGCGACCCAGAGAAATCCTCAATGAATCTCCCGTACCCACCAATCCTAAGAAAACCCCGTATCTCGAAGACCGACTTAGGGCCCCTCCAACTCATCATCACGGCCTCGACCTCTTCCGGTCCACCGACATCGCCTCGATGCCGACACCACGCGGTCCCAAAATCTCACCTCGCAAGTCAAAACCGTACTCACTAACCTAGCGTATAACCCACGGTCTCGACAACTGTGAAAACAATCCTCGCGATACTCATGCTCCCACTCCGACCGAGTAGGATCAAAATGTCATCCACGGCGCGACTACAATAAATCGACCCAGATAAATGGAATACCTCCATGCATGAGGTTCAGGAACGCCGGGCGCATTCGCCACCTAGCGCATCACCGTGAACTCAAAAGTGCCCATAACGATCCTAAACACCGCCTTAGGGATATCCGGCCTTCCCTAACCTCAACCGATGGTAACCGCATGTAGCCCATCTTCGAGTAGACTCGCGCTCCTCTCAACCGATCAAACAAATCACAACTGATAATGGGTACCGATTTCGATCGTGAACCTGCTCAATCGTCGGCGCCACGTACGCCAGCGGTCTTGTCTTTTCTTCTTCACGTACGAACCGAGTTCCTATGGTGAAGTGCTCAGTCTAATGAACCCCTTGTCCAGTAGCTCATGTAGCTGGACTCTGAGTTCCTATAACTCAACAGGTGCCATCCTATGCGGAGTCATAAAGATGGGCGAAGTACCAGGGTGTAACTCGATATCGAAGTCTACAACCCTCTACGAGGCAACTTCAGAGCTCATCCCAAAAACATCCTGCGACTCCTCAACCACTGGTAGACGGAACCTGTCTTTACCCTCATCCTTTAGGGTAAGGCTCGCTAGCCAACCCGCCAACTGTCCTTGACACCTGGACTCGTACACTGTCTGGGGCAAAATATCATACTTGTCCCCCTGAAATACAATACGAGTACCGTCCTGCGTATAGGTAGTAACCCTCCTACGCTCACAATCGATGACGACCCTATAAGTTGTCAGCCAATCCATCCCCAGGATGACATCGAACTCTGACATGTCCATGATCCTCAAGTCCACTGTGAGTAGAGTTCCCAAGATCTCTAACTTGCAACCACGATTATTATCATCCCTATTCTCGCCTCTAATCCAGGAGAACTGGATACAAAGGCTCCTAAGGCCTCAAACCTAAGCCTAACTCTATCACAACCATGTAGCTATAAATGAATGCGAGCCACCGTGACCCACAATTTCATTTCATAGCGTAGATAGCAAAACATACCCCTCGGCATAAACTAGGGCCGATCGCTTGACTCACCCTG
This sequence comes from Tetrastigma voinierianum, assembly GCA_016808115.1. Lineage (NCBI taxonomy): Eukaryota > Viridiplantae > Streptophyta > Magnoliopsida > Vitales > Vitaceae > Tetrastigma > Tetrastigma voinierianum. The sequence continues at coordinate 25,181 of JAEQBH010007149.1, read as the reverse complement.
GGTGGTGTGATGGCGTGACACACCCCGAACCCCTAACGCTCCTGCCTCGTGGGCCTCGCCGCCTTTGGCCCATACTCCGCCTCCGTCACTCCGTAACCCGGAGGTGCCCGTGGCGGGCCCCCCAACCAACCGACTCTAGCTCAGATCACCGCGGAGGAATATACTATATCCTCTCCCGTCCTACCGCCGGCTAGGATCGCCCGTCCCGTAACCCCGAGATCCCCGCCTCGAGGGAAATCCTCCCGATATCCCAAGCACGGCAATGATAGCACACCATCTCGCCCAGCTCGACCGGCAACCTCGATCCGTCCAGCTCCTGATGGCGGTCCTGGGGAACCTCATGAACTAGGAAGCCTCTACTTCTTTCCTTCCCGAACCTGAAGACTCCACTCTTCTTCCTCTTGATACTAACACCCGCATCCCGAGTGCCCGAAAGCATCCTCGATCTCTCTCTATAGTCGTATTAACCTAACCATGGAGTCTGCGTGTCCTCAGAGCGAAGTCCCACGATCCCGCCCAATGGACAACTTCACCATTCAACCTCCCGATTTCGCCATGTCCGTGGCCACGTAATCATCGCGAAACAAGCTAGCCTGAATCTAGCCACGCACCCATCACGGTCATCGTCCCCGCTTCAACTCTAGAAACTCCAGCCTTCTCGCATGTCTCGCAAGACTGAAAATACTTACCCATGAACAAATTTCTCGAACTCGCCCATGTTATTGCCTCTAGGTCTCTAGAGGTATTTGCCCAATTCCACCATACTTGGGCCTCACCCTCTAACTGGAACGCAGCTAGTCTAATCCTGGTCGTGTCAGAGGTAATCTCCATAGCCTCTAACACCTTCTCGATTTGTATGAACCAATGTTCGCCATTCATCTGATCTCCCTCCCGTGAATGCCTGGAGATGATGTGCCCTAAACCTCCTGGGAGGTTACCTGACCTCCCGCCAATTGCTACACTAGCCCGTGCAATAGCAAAGAGCCGCAATACCTACAAAATTCCTCACAAAGTCACTAGTCAAATGACCTGCGTGGTGCCTAACCGCACTCGTGGATGCTCCTTCACGCCCTTGCCCTCGACTGGGCCATTCACACAAGTCAAATGGCAAGCTTAATTCAATGCAAAGATTCTAAGGCATAAACACAACTTCAAGACACTATTCATATAGCTTAAAATATTTTATGACAATGTCCATGATTCAGGTAATGCAAGACAATTATTCAATATATTAATTCATATTTAAAATATATATTTTATTTTATTTGTCTCATTTTATTTTTATTTTTAAAAAAATTTATTTCATTTTTTTTTTTGAAATCACAGAACAAAGGTTCATAAACAGTGTTCATGAACAATGGTCCAAACAATGACTGAAAGAGTGCACTGAGTCCAAAACTGGGTTAGGTGCACCAGCACACACCCCGGCGCCCACCGCGCACTTACACGCTACCGGGTCGCACAGGTCGCGGCCTTCCCCGACCGCAGAGGTCATACCTAGCCGGTCAGGTCGCGAACGCGACGCCTACGCGGTCGCAGAGCACACCGCCGTGTCACGCGCGATGCCACGCGACGCCGTGTCACGTGCCCTAATCGTATCAGAAAGCATAGGCCCAAACGCAGTCGCAGCATCAGATCGCTACACGCCGCCGCCAAGCCTTCGGTGGCAGTACCTTTCCTCGTCACGATACAAACGATTGTATCGTGACATGCCTTAACGGCCAGGCCGCTCTCCTATCACGAGACAATTGATTTTATCGTGACACATCCCTTGCCAAACCAGTTCGCCCCCGGGCCACGATACAACGACAGATCGCGGACACACTCATCCAGCCGCTTTTCATGCGCCTGTCGCATATGTCACGATACAATCCCATCAGATCGCGGACCCGGGCCAGTGCATTCCGTCCCGGCCGCGACCGCTTTTTTTCATTCATTTTCTTCTTCATTTTGTTTCACCTATTGGAAGACCCAAATTTTTTTTTTTTTTTCATTTTCCAAAAAACCAAATAAATTTCTTAAAATTTATTTTATCCATTTTTTTTCCAGTTTTACACACTGTAAAACCTAAAAAAAATTTCTTCACATTCCTTTTTTTTTTTTTTTTTTAATTATGGACCATTTTGCCAAAATTTCTCAAACACTTGTTCTCACACTAACCCTAGTGTTCAACATTTTATTTTTTTTTCCTATGTGCTATTCACCAAGCACACAAATCACACAGTTCATAACACACAATCACATAATCACATAAAACACAAGCAGATGTGAGTGCTCTAACTTGCCCCGTGATTTGTCTAGGTAATCACATACCTAGCCCTACACCGAGCCACCAAGTGGTGATGTTCTTACACCTTATGACCATGGCCTAAGCCCAAGTCCTCAATCCCTAGGTTTCCATTTACCTAAGCTCACACCCAATCGAGCTCCTGCTGCAATCATTTACCTTAGCTTTGATAATTAAGTCGACGCCCAAAATCAGCGTCCGTTGACAACCTGGTCAACTCAAGGACATTGAATGCCTGCAACCCGACACCACCACGAAAATCGAAAGGCAGAGTCTCCTTTGTAACGGGGAGCTCTACCCAAACTACAACCCGTCCCAACATCAATCTTCTACGACATGCATGAGTAAACACGACCACTGGGGCTCCATACATCAAGACGCCATCAAAATACACCAACTATATACCATAGTTCAAGAGTTAATAATTCACTTATCCAACATATTAAAATTACAACATTCTAATACATGTTACATGACAACATCAAAGCCAATAAAACTCCGCTTTCTTCAAACTACTCTAATGAGGTCGCCGATCGCTCAGACCGAAATGGTGATCCCTCGACAGGGTGAGTAAAGCCCAGTAGAGCTAATTTCCTACATGGGTTACTCCCCACCTAAGTGCACATGCATGGCAAACAAACACATTCAAGCAATAACATGAACCTACTCGAATGTCTACAAGACCGATCCCGTGTCCCGAGTCCTCACCGACTCCCTCACACACGCCTAAGCCAATATGCGAGTAAAATAATCAGTTTTCAAAACAAAATCTTTTTGTTCTTGAAAACACACTATCGAGTTTAGGTAAAATATTGGACAACCTTCCGAGGCGAACTGGCTGATAACCTTCGAAAACAATCTACATGGGCCCCTCCGACGTGAATTGTTGGACAATCTTCCAACACAACTCTCCGGAAAATCTTCCATCGAAATTCCTGCAAATTCACAATTAATTACACCAAAATTAGCTCACATAGGCTAATTAACAAACACGAAAGTACCCATTTTGAACCACAACCAAACACATTTTCACACCAAAATTTACGTCACTATTATTCACGCGGGAATGCTGGAAACCCTCGCGGTTATTGTTCACGACCACACAAATAGAATTTTCTCCACTTGGTTCAAAGCTGAGACCGAAGCCATCTGCCAAACAAGCCTCGTAACACTCTAACCATTTACATGGCTCTTAGCTAAAGATTAACACAAGTAGGAAAAGATCCTTACCTCTTGGAGTTGTCAGAACTCCACCAAATCGGTGCCCACGCATAGCCCTCGCCGCATAGAACATCTTTACTTCTTGCTCCATCGAGAACCGACGGTCCAATTGACCGGAAATCTAGAGAGAAGGAGCTCCTTCTCTCTCTAAAAATCCCAAAATTCACGCACGTGATCTCCCCTCCAGCCTTTCCGCCTGCTTGTGTCTCCAATTAGAGAAGATGACACTATTTAAGTTTTGTCTTATTCATTAACAATTCAAAATTCTCATCATGTTCCATTTTTCACTATTTTGACACTTTGCACACCCAGGCCGGGCCCATTTCCATCACCTTTCTAATTCAACATGTGTCACAAGAGTACATGTAAGAGTGACTTTGTCACATCACATGTCTCTCAAACCCGCTTTACAAAGACCCACCCGGGTGTATCGAAACGTGACATTCCGATTGTTTCGGAATTTGACGAAATTCGACGTGGTAGCTAGATTTCTCGAGACGATTCCAACTACAGTTCGTTTACTCATCCGAGATCTAGAAAATTTTGGATTTACAAAAATAACTATTTTGCTTTTTTCCGAAAATCGAATTTTCGTCTTACATAAGACTTCATGATTTCAGAGCTAGCTACAGGGGCCTGGACTCAGGATTCGACCTACAAGCGAGCTTGCCGACTTTGCGACGCGGGATCGCTGACGCAACGCGATCTACGGTTATGACACCGGCGCGCACGCTGTGATGGCGACAACGACTGAGGTTGGCTTTCCTCCTCTTCTTCCGTTCTTCGAATCGTTTCTTGAGATTTCCCTCAGATCTGCAAAATCTCGATATGGAAATTGTATCCGATACACTCTATTTATTGATGTTGTTGAGTTGTTGGGATTTCAAAATGGTTCACGGGTGTGCTTGCAATGTCAGGGGAATCTCTGAAAGGAGACCGATTTTCCAGTTTTTTGGTTCAGTTTTTACCCTTGCTCCAACGGCTATAAAACGAGGGTAGGAGTGGTTTTTCCACCATTTAGCTGATGAACAGTGATCAGCTATATTTGCCTAAATATAGTTGATTACTGTTCATGAGCAATCCTTTTGCTCCACTTGACAAGTTCCAATCGCCGAGAGCCATTTTTGCTTCTAAGATCTAATATCCAGCTGCTCTACTACTGGAGATGCATATTCAGTAAAATTTCAGTTATCATCTATAAGTTATGCACGTCATTAAAATGAATTATTTTAAAAAAAATTAGCAAATTAAAATTTTGAACATATTTATTAATTGCTTATGATAGTTTTGAAATAATTAAGATATCATATTTTTATTTTTATTAGAAATATAAATTTATTATATTTGTTTTAGAGTTATTAAAGTTTATCAATATCGTAACCATTGTTCGCTTCGATACTATGAAGTTTGAATGTTTCGCATGTATGAAAGTCAGTTCTCTCTACACCTTTAGCTTCCCATTAGGCAACAACGCTCCTTCCACTCATGAGGCGACGATAATCCCGCCAGGATCGGGGGATTTGAATCGATTAACGTTTCACATGCGCGACTCTAATCCAAAGTAATTAAATAAGCAAGATCTTCAAAAGAGCTCTATTTTTTACTCTATCTCTATATATAGAGATTTTTGAGCAAAATCATGCTCTAAAAGTTCTTTTTTATTCCCTCAAATGTAGACATTTAATAATTACTCCATATTCGAGATTCACTATTCATATATCTAAATATAAAACGACAGCCCACATCTTAATAAAAGATAAGATATATTTATATAAATGTTTTATTCCATTTTTACATGCTTTTCATATATAAACATTATACATATTTTTAAAATACTTTATTTATATAAAAGTAATAAATACGTCTTAAATATTATTAATTATATATTTTAAAATTTAAATAAAATATAAATAATATATTTATTACGCTGCTTAACCACGTCGACCATCGATCTAACCAAATAACCGCGTTAATTCCAGAATCTCTTCCGACTCAACATCGATCCGATTTTTAAAATATTTGGCTTCCTAAAAGATGCATTTCCATTAAAGAATAAATGGGTGCCTGACCTGAAAGCAGAACTTGCACGCACGGGTCACCAACCACGTCACAGCCACCAACCCTTCAGACGGCAACCTCTGGGCGGGTTCCCCGGTCAACAAAGGCGTTAGGAATTAAAGACTTTTTTTTTTTTTTTTTTTTGAAAAATCTGTATTTCTTTAAAGATTGTTTTATATCTCCAATAAGAGTGACTTTTGTCTATAAAAACCAAGGCTTTCTGCCTGAGTTCACGTCTCATCATCTGCAAGCTACGCCACTCGATTCCGTATTGTTTGTTCATTATTTTCCGCCATGGCTCTGCTCACCGATCTTATCAACTTGAATCTGTCTGAGGCTACTGATAAAATTATTGCGGAATACATATGGTCAGTTTGATTTTTTTTTTTTTTTGAAAGAACTGTTGATTTTCCTTGTGTTTGGAGTTTCATTGAAAGTTTGACGTTTGTTTTTGTGTGAATATGGAGTTTTTGATCGGTGGGTTTGGTTTATTTTTGTGTTTCTTTCCATGTAAGGATTTCCATATGGTCTCTGTGTTCTTTCTTGTTGACTGACGACCAGGCAACCTGTTTGCTTGATGAGAAAATGATGTACTTCTACAAGCAATAATAAAAAAGAACGAATAGTTAACCGAACAAAATTCGACATTTCAATATTAATCAGTCATTAAAACAATAACATATACGTTATTTATAAGATAAACAAAACTTAAATTGATAATCCTAAAATCATAACGTGATAAATCCAAAATCCTAATGTATAAATCCAAAACAATACAGATAAATCCAAAATACTACTCCGGGATAAATCCAAAATAAAATTAAATAAATAATTAATAAGAATGTTCCTTTATCGACTCGCCTCTATCCGCCTAGCCTATCCTACTCCATGCCCCATCATTTCCACCCTCCGGTCAAAAGAACTCCACTCCAAGAGTGAAAGGAAAGGTAGCAATCCAACAATGAAGAATCCAAACGACGCCATCATCCTCCCGTATCCAAGAAGATCGAATCAGACTGACCATGCCATTTGACAAGAAACAACGAAACCCACCATCTCTAACTCAATAACTCATCATCGCGATAAGATCCACCGCCTCCTTAAAATGCCAGAACGGCGCATACTGGCGCACCGCTGCTGTACCACCGTTGCACACCGTGGGCGCAAAGTAGGCGCAGCAGTATAGCCCAAAAGCGCTCCTAGAAGGTAGCAAGTCCCTACATTGGAAAATGTAATAATATCCATAAGTCGTTAGTAAATCAAGAAGATATGCATTAGATCCCATTTACTCGAATGATAGAATAAGGGCCCATGGCTCGTGATAAAGTTTTTTTGAAAACGCCGAATTTCTTTCAGATGAATGCAACGATAACACGGGTCACCAACATTAAATTCTTTAGACTCACGATGCACACGCCAGAACCGCCTTATACTCCCCATTACTTAGAGAAATTCTTTTTCGCCTAATCTCGATGTAAGTCATGGATGTGTTTGCAAAGCTTTCTGGCGCTCGTATACACTTACGCGGTGTGGTAAAGGAACAAGATCATCAGTGTAGCGGGCAGAGTAGCCATTAACAATTTGAAAAGGACTTTACCCGTTGAACTAAGCACGTATCTGTTATGGGCAAACTCACCGTGGGACAAAATTAAATCCCAAACACCTTGTTTTATCCCAACCAAACACTCTACATATTACCCGTACTACGATTAACAACCTCGCCATTTCCATCGGGCCCGAGGATGAAAGCAGATGAAAATTCGAGAGTCAGGCCAAACAATTTCCAAAAGGGCTTTCCAAAAATAGCTAAATAAATTTCACATCCCTATCGATACAATGGGCGAAGGCAAACCGCCAAGACTAACAACTTCTAAAACAATTTAGCAACATTATGAAGCATCATTGGTTTTGTTACATGGAATAAAAATGTGCCATCTTAGAAAAACTGGCCAACAACAACCAAAATAATCACGTCCCAACCGCCCTAGCAATCCAAGAACAAAGTCCATACTAACATCTTTCCAAGGTTCATGAGGGACAAAGGAGTATATAAGCCGTTGTTTTGTTTCTTAGCCTTAGCTATCCGACATGTTCTCGTGACAGTAACCATCCTAGCAACATCCCTTCGCAGAAGGCCAATAAACCTATATCTTCAACCAACGCAATAGCTTTTATCCCTCCCAAAAATGTCCACTAAACCACCGTGATGCATCTCCCAAATTAATAAATCCCTAAACGACGCCCGGCGACGCACAATTTACCACTTTAAACAAATACCCATTTTCAACAATAAGTCCAGATACTCTTGAAGGTTACCATTACTAACCTCATTATAAATAATACCAGTCGTGATTACGCAAGTATCACTCATTTTTCAATCTATCAAACCCAATGACATGAGCACCATACGATGAAGTGTAATAGTTAACACTAAGTGCATCGCGAACTTTGTTTTCAATACCGCAACAATGATTAATCACAAAAGAATATTCATTCAAAATTCAAATCACTTAGCATGCTGAGCATTCAATTTTTGTGAGTTTAAATATCTTAAAGCTTTCATGGTCGAAACAATACAAATTCGCCTAAGAACAAATAAAATCTCCAAAACGTTGCACTCGCACTATAGCATAAAACTCTTTATCATATGTAGAATATCGTCTTTTAGCATCATTGAGTTTTTCACTAAAGAAAGCTATAGGGTGACCTTCTTGACTCAAGACACCACCAATACCTACACCTGATGCATCACAAGCAACCTCAAAAACATTAGTAAAATCGTAAGTATCTCAAAACCGGTGCTCGCCCCATCTCTCGACCTTTGATTTCTCTAAATGCCCGGCTAGCAAAAGATTAGACCATTGAAACTCCTTATTTTAAACATTCAAGGATGGGAGCCATAATGCTAAGCAATCTCTTATAAATCTCTCCTATAAAAAGAAACTAAACCATGAAACTACGAGTCTCGTTGATAGATCGCGGGTTTAGGCCACTCCCAATAACTCTAACCTTTCGATCACCAAATGCCATGTCTCAGACACACAATCCTAAGAAAAGCACATATGGCCGCATGTTAACACTTCTTAAGGTTAACATGTCACTCACAAGAGTGAGAAAAACTTGTCTTAGGTGTGCTAAATGCTCTTCTTTGGATTGACTATAGATCAATATGTCATCAAAGTAGACCACCAGAAATTTACCAATGAGGGGCTGCATGACATGGGTCATAACTCTCATGAAAGTACTAGGAGCATTAGATAAACCAAAAGGCATGACTAACCACTCAAACAAACCATCTTGTGTTTTAAATGCAGTTTTCCACTCATCTCCGCCTTAACACGAATTGATGATAACCACCACGCAAATCTATCTTAGAGAACCAACTAGAACCAGCTAACAAGTCCAAATGGCATCCTCAAGGGGAGTGGATGGGAAATCTATATTTGACTGGGTGGATCTTGGCTGATGGCTCTACTATCCACACAATAATACTCTCCAAGATCCATCTTTCAGGGTGTCAACAAAGCCGGCAATCGCACAAGGACTAAGGCTATGCCTAACAAATCCTCTTCTAAAGTCCTTCTACTTGCCTATTCACCATTCTTTAGATTCATCCTATAATGGAAGGTTAGGCAAGCTGAGAAATCGAACTAAATCTATAGCATGTTTGGATGTCTCTTAAAGGCGGTAGTTCACTGTGTAACCCATCTAGCACCATATCAACAAAGTCATCTAGCAAATTCTTCACTTCCAAAGGAACACTAGAATCGAAGAATCGCAGGGAACTTTTGCCACTAATGCTAAGCACATACTGGCCTCAAATCCTCTCAAACCGCTACATTTACAATATGCAAATTCCTTTCGTGAAGTTTAGAGATGTCACGCTTACTAATGCAATTTTAAAGCTAGCAGGCCTCAAATAATGTTCTTACCTCAGACTTAAAGGAATAAATGTTATCTTTACCAAAATCGTAACATCACATCATAAAGCCAAGGGCTGCCTAAAAGAACATGGGCAACATCCACGGGTAGCACCTCATAATAGATTTCATCCTTATAATCCCCCATTCAATAGAGACTGGGACACCTCAGTGATGTGCAAGTGTGGCTATTCACCTGCTACTTAAATGGATTCGATGTGGTTCTACTTTTCAAAGTTTAACAATTTAACAAAGATCCTTAGAAACCATATTCATCAACTACCCCCATCAATCACTAACTTACATTTCTTATCTCCACTTTGTATGACTGTGTGAAAAATACCAGTGCGCTTCCAATGATCATTATCTATAGTTGTGGATAACACACATCGAACCACACCAACACACGCATCTTCATCACAATTTTCATGAAGATCATCTTCATCACCGAATAATCAAAGGATCAATAATTTGGTCTTCTCCTCATTCTCCAAAATACTTTGTTCAACATCTAATGCCAATGCACGCTGGACAACGAGACTAATACGGTAATTTTATGATGACACTTATGACGCATACAATCGATGAGTTACAAATTTTTAGACGCAATAGTGAAGCAACAGAAGAGAGTTATGTAAACTAGACTCCTTTTACTCCTAATGTTATTGTGCGAAGGTCACCGTCATTTATTACGGACGGACTTGCACGACCGTAAGGTGCAAAAGAGAGGTCTATCGAACTTCACTTCTAAGGTTTTTGGTATGCCTCCTCTACAAGCAGTGTGGAGCGATGCAATCTAACCATTCTTTGAATGTCGAACCTAAGACCATTAACAAAGCGAGCAAGACAAAGAAATTGTCCTCAAAGATGGAACTCACTACACCTAAAGCCTAACTTCCTCAAATTTAGTAATATCACCACACTAAGAGTCATTTGTTTTAGATTAATCATGGTGCAAAATGCGCCTTATATGATGGAGGAATACTTTTCGCAACTTTGCTTCATAATGTTCTTATCATGACGGGTGGTTCACCTAGACAAGCATGTCTTGCAACACATTCTCACAAGACATCTTAGTCGACCAAGTTAATTTCATTTTAGCAACCGGAACCCGCTTCACTATCAATCATTTCATACCAATCAAAATATTCTCAATAGCAACTAACCAATCGTAGAAAACATTAGGATCCATTCTACCATCAAATCTGTGAGCATTAACCTTAACTTTTTTAGATGTCCTCGAGGTCGTTTAACTCCGCTTTATCCCCGATCTCTACCCCAAACACCATTAACTCCTAGTCGGATCGCCGAGGGAGCCACATCTTCTCACCGGATTTGGGCGGTAAGTTTGCCTCGTGGTTGGTAATCTAATGGGGGTTGACATTAACAGACAAATCGATCACCTGTTAAACCGAGGGTCTCCCGTCAGAGGTAACCTTGTGAGGTCGAGCAATCAACGACTACCCAAGTTCATTTTACCCAAATTGTCATGCAAACCATTTACGAATTCATCGACGATGTGAACCTTAGGAAGGACTTAAACCCCAAAGGTGTGGTGACCCGACACAGTTTCCTATCAGCTTCATCGACATAGTCACCTATCCTTACGCTTACCCGTACGCTTTAAAAGCAAGTCCATTTTTTACTATCAGACGAAGCCACTGTCGGCGGCAAGATCGACGCTGAACCAATTGACTACATTGAATTTAAATTACCTTACCGATGCAAAGGATGGAATCAAATTGTGCGCTGTTGGCATCATGATGATTTTAATACAAACTAGACTATCATTTGCATCTCGAGATAAGTGCTTCAGAAGCCTTAGTTTCAAAATTATCAGCTTCAATCGATCATTATCAAGCAGCAAAAGAAAAGATGCAACAATATCACTTTTAAGTACGATACGAGATGGGATCTAAAATTTCACCGAAGAAAGAATTTTATAAACTATATGTTAACGTTAAATAAACACAAATCTAAAATGTACGTGATTATATATCACAGAGTGCACGAGTCACGAAAGAATAAATAAAAAAAACAAATTTTAAAAAAAAAAAAAAAAATCTTTATGCTATATCAAAGAAAATGAGATCTAAAACAATCAAATAAAATATGCTTAAATATCACGACACAAAGCCAGCAGTTAAAATGTACCTCGTCAGTTAACCTTGGAGGCCGCCTACAATTCCATCCGTCTTACATCTCAGACTTATCTCCCTTGAAAAAACGACGAAGTTGATACCAATTTTATGGTAAAATAATGAAATCTATGATACCAATTCCGAGGAACTATTCTTGGATACAAGAGGTCAAAGTCGAACTAGTATCCCAACAGCTCTTTGATCCAGATCGAAGGCCTGAACCCCAAGGAGTAGGTCGCGTGGTACTGCGGAAGAAAAGTTCGATGTACGATCCGTTCTTCTTCACTTTGTATTGTGTGGATCTTAAATGTGAATGTGGAGTAGAAACAAGCTTCAGAGAACAAGCTTAGCGTAACCGTGCGATCAGGCACGTGGAGAAGAAGCTTCTAAGTCTTTTTCTTTGTACCGTGCAGTCGTGTTTCCTCTTTTGGAAATTTCGTCTTCTCGTTTCTCCTTTTTTTTTTTTTTTCTTTTCTGGTTTTACAGATCTTGGAACAACCCCGTGGCTGAACCCTGTATTCGCAAAAAAAAAGTATACATTGCGACGCCGTAGATATGATCGGAGAAAAAGGCGGCCCAACAAGGCCAAAGGCCAAAGATCGACTGTATAAAAACTTTGATCAAGAAAACTTAAAGAATCAAAAACACCAAGATAGGTTTTAGGGCTACAAAACCTAATTCCAAAAGACAAACTGAATAACGGAGCCTTCGATCTCTGGACGTTAACTCAACAAATGTAAATAACTCGATCTCTGACGGTTTACGCCCGATACCAAACTGATGTAGCTTCACAATGGAAGAATGTTAAACGAATAGTTAAACTGAACGAAATTCGAATATTTCAATATTAATCGTTTCCACAAAACATAACATACGCATTATTTATAAAGACAAACAAAAATCCTAATTCGATAATCCCAAAATCATAACCCGATGAACCAAAAACTTTAATGTAGAGAATCAAAAATACCAATAGATAAATCCAAAATACTACATCGAATAAATCCAAAATAAATTGTAACAATAATTTGACATTAAAGAATATTTCATCGACTTCGATTCTATCTCGCTTAGCCATATGCACTCTACTCCACGCCCCATCATAAACCGTAGAAATCTGCCGAAATCGGCCTTGATTGAAGTCCTGTGTTTTTACGTCGTTTTACTTTTGCTATGCCTGGAACTTTATTTAATCGAGCCAAGTAGCAAGCCAAAGGCAGAGTCCGATGGAAAATTTTGTTGTTCATCATCGTTATTTGCTGTTCTTGTAATGAAAGGGTGAATCAAGAATTTAGTTTCTGACTGGACAAGTGTTAATAATCCGTTCCCTCCATTACCCGATCATCGGGAGCTTTGATTCTCTGTTCTTGTTCTTGTTTTTGTTTTTCTTCGTTGAATCATAATATTTTCTTAAAATTTTGCCTGATTCTGGTCTCCTTTTGAACAGGATCGGTGATCCGGAATGGACATCAGAAGTAAATACTTATTACTGCTAATTACTACTAATCTTTATTAATTAGTAGTAATAAAGATTAAGAAAATCAATATATACTTAAAAGTTGGACATTAAGGCCTTTCATTAAATGAAAGACTATTTGTAAATGGAGCAAGTGGAAAAGCATTTACTCTGTTTTCTATCTGTAAAATCAACTAAGTATGACGGGGGACCAGCCTGGGTTAAAAAAACCCTAATGTCGGTGTTAGTTTCACTGTAGAGAGAGAAAAAAAGGAGAGTGGTTGGGCGGGGTAATGAAAACGGTGTCATCGTCTCTACGACAGTGAATTTCGAGCCCACAGAAATGAAAGTATTTCAAGGTTCATACGCACCGGCGGCAAGGCGGAGGCAGCCGGTCTGGTGGATTTGACGACGACGACGACGTTGACGCCGGAGAAGCTTCTTCTGCCTTCAGGCTGTGTGAGGTGCCACATTCCCATCGAACGTTGGAGGGTATGTTCACTGCTTCATCTCTCTTCTCTCTCTCTGCTCTGTTTTTCCACCTTCTTGGAATTTGAATTTGATTTGTATGGTGTGGATTGCAGTCTCAAATGGAAGGCGCAGATCAGAGGAAGAGGGCAAGGCTTACGTCACCGGAGGTACCGGAGATTCATAATTTTAGCAATAGAATATAAATCTATTGATTAGATTAGATTAGATTAGATTAATTTCGTTAGCAGTTTGATAACCTTAGAATATATATATATCTGATTAGGGGGAAGATCGGATGATTGAGTTGCCGGACGAAATTCTTGTTTCAATACTATCTCGGTTGAGCCTTAGGGAAGCAGTACGAACTAGTGTTCTTTCGAAGCCATGGAGATACGTTTGGACTTCTATTCCGGCTCTCAATTTTGATGCTAATGATATATCCAGAGTTCCGCTAGGAGATCATGAGTACAATTATTGTAAATGGGTTTCTGTAGATAAGTATAATTATAGTAAGGGTTTCTGGGTAAGTTACACAACATAGAGGCCCAAACTTAGATCAATTTAGAGTTTGTTATGATTTGGATAAAGAATGTAGCTCTCATATTGATCGATGGATTAAGTTTGTGTTATCAAATAGAGTTCACACGGTTGAGCTTCATTGTCAAATATTTTTACTGGCCTTTTCTGATAGATACTATATACTTCGACACGAAGTATTGGGATTGAGGCATTAGTCCCTTTGAAGAACTCCTCCTCCAATATGTTTGTGGGGTTTAAGTCCTCAAGACTTTATCATTGAAGGTTATGTTAAAGTGGATGATAAAGTCATATTGAATACTTTTATCCAATTGTCCCCTTCTTGAACGACATTCTACATCTCAACTTTGCTTTGAGAAATTCTAAAAGTTGTTGTCGCTTTCTCTTGTCGAGGTACTTAGAGGTGGTGAGTTGTGAGCTTATTTGAACCATTGAGATTTGTGACACAAACCTTGTTTCATTTACTTATGTCAGAAGAAGCCAAAGACTACAAGCTTCTTAAGAATGCACTAAAGCTTGTCGAGGTATCTATTAACTTATGGGTCTATGTGGCATGCTCTGCCATGTTTCTCCAAATTTTCAAGTTGTTTTTCCCGCCTAGAGAATCTTCAATTGACGCTTAAGATTCTGGATTCAGTAAGTTTTAAGTTTCCCGTTTTCTTAACATGTTTGTTTTGGTATATGTTTTTTCCTTGACTATGGTTTGTTTGTTTAGGAAATATCGGGAATTACATTGCCGTAACTAAAAACCTCAAGCAATTTGTATTGATCGGGTGGAAAGGTGGTTTAATGTTAGTCTCTCGATTTCTCACATGATCAAGACCACCCAAATTGCGTAGGATTTGTGTTGGTGTAAGAATGTTTGTCAATTTTTATGCATATATGTAATATCTGTAGCGTTTGATTATTGATTACATAACGCAAAACTTCTTTTCATGTGACATTATATACAAAGTTGCCCATCAATTATTGCAACACTAAATTAATAGAAAACTCGAATCTTTTTTTTATGTACTCAATAATGGATCTACTTGACGAGAGTTGTTTGATTAAATGGTACATGTATTTTAATTTGCAGCTTAAATTGTAATGGCATTCATTATACTAAGAGCTTAAAAAGTTAAGCACCAAGAGCAAATAGATGGTATGAAAATGTATTGGCATCCATGCCTCAAAGTGGTGGAAATTGCAGGTTATTGTAATACCTGTGATTTTGAGCTTTTCAAGCATATTATTGAAATTGTTGTTTTACTAGAGAAAATTATTATTGATACACGCAATCCCAATCCAGATAGTGATAGTATGGATGGTTATAAGCAGCTCCGGAGTGGTGAGAAGCAACAATTGAGAACACTAGTATCGCCTAGGGTTGAATTTGTAATATTGTAATCTTAATTGGGGATTCAGTTTTTTTATTTATATTCAAATATTAGAACACTAGCATCGTTCCTGAGTTGGAATTACCGATATTGTAATCTTTTATGGGATACAACAAGCTTTTTAGCATTGTATATATATATATATATATATATATATATATATATATAGCAGTATATATATATATATATATATATATATATATATATAGAGAGAGAGAGAGAGAGAGAGAGAGAGAGAGAGAGAGATTTCTTTTTGATTGTAGGTGTTTGTGATTTCTTTCTTTCTTTTTTTTTTTCTTTGTTTTCCTTTTGTTATGAAGTGGAAGTTATTATAATTCCTATATACATTTATTCAAGAAGAGCTCTTGCATGAGTGAGAAGAATAATTTAGGAACCGATAATTAATTTAATTGGCAGCTTTTCTAATCTTACTTACAATTATAATACACAAAATTGTTAGAAAAATTAAATAAACATTTTAAGTCATGGATTTTTGTAAAAGAAATAGAGTAAAATAAAGGTATTGCCAGATGATTTCAACGCTCTTCACTCTTAATAAGTTGGGAATTATTGAGAGTTCCCAACTCCTGAACCAAGAATATATCTCAACCTGCCAAAAAAAGAAAAAAGGTTGTTCCAAAGAAAGAATCAGATTTCAACTGCAAATATGTTTGCAAGATATAACACCTAAAGTGGTTTCTTAAAAGGAAATTAAACATTATTATCTCACAGAGTTCTAAGTTTTGGCCTTTGGGACTATCAAATTAATCACAGTTGACATGCAATCATGATAGCTAAGGTATCCAAGCTATCAAATCGAATGGATGATTGAACCGAAAAGTCATCAACTCAAGGTTTAGGGGTCGAAACAATGGTCGAATCACGGTCGAATCGGATTAAATTAGGACCAAAAAAGGTCAACGATTGATGGTCTGTCTATTCGATCCAATGTACAAACAAGACAAGTGTTTTCACAAAAAAAGACAGTTAAATAGTCATCATAATCACAAAAAAAAAAAAAAGGAATACACCTTTTCCTAGGGATGACAATTCAATACCATGTCTTTTTCTATGATATTCGTCAATTTGAACACAACATGCATAATAAACGGGTCAAAAATAACAAATTCAAACATAACCCAATTAATAATTATATAATATGACATGACATATAAAACATGTTAGATTTAAGTGTCATGTTCGCTGATCGTGGTCAATTCATCAAGTCTACCTTTCCTTTCAAACAATTTTCAACCTATCAAAAAAAGAAAAAAAAGAGATATCATCATAACCACAAGTAAAAGCTCTAGTTTTCTGATTCTTCAAGCCACATGAAGTCTTAGGTAGTATTTAGATTCATCAAGATCAAAGATCGGGATAAGTGGGTTAAGTATCAGCTTAATTAGATTGTGAAACCCCGAGAAAATCTAATTTTTTGAAAAAAAGCAAAATGGTCATTTCGGTAAAAATACAAAATTTTTCTAGATCTCGACGAAACGTATCATCGTTGAATCATCTCGTGAAATCTTAGCTACCACGCCAAATTCACACTCTAAGACAAATAATTTCATCGCTTCAGACACCGGTGCTCGGTGCCAGAAAACGGCTGGTACGCCGACGCGACAAAAGTCACCTAATACACGCACTACGACACATGTCAGTACGGATGATTGTGGCAGAGCGACGGTAACGACCCACAGATCGTGCAAAGTGTCAAAATCAATAAAAGCACATTGGAAATTATTGGAATGCAGTTAAATGTATAAACAAAAATGAATAGTTTTCTTTATCCATTTGAGCGAGAACGCGCAAAGGATCAATTTTGATGGGAAGCTTAGAGAGAGAAGGAGCTCCTTCTCTGGGGATGCGGCCGCTCGGGACCGGCTTCTGCCTCTCAACGGTTGTTAAGTATGGCTTGTTCTAATGCGATGAGGGCTGCGCGTGGACACCGATTTGGTGGAGTTCGGCAACTCCAAGAGGCAGATCTTTTCCTACTTCATACGGCTAAGAGCCATGTAAATGGTTGGGATGTTCTCGCTTGATTAATCGTGTTTTCGCCTCAAAACTTTGAACCGAGTGAGAAAATCCCTTATTATTGCGGGTCAGGAACGCTGCCAACCCGAGGGTTTCACTGTTCACATGAATAGTGACGTAATTTTTGATGTAAATTTTTATGTTGTTGAGTGATTCAAAATGAATTGTTTGTGTTTGTTAATTAGCCCATGTGAGCTAATTTTGGTGTTATTGATTGAGAATCGAATAATATGAATTATGGGAATTAATTGTGCTAATACATGCATGTAAATATATTAGCATGAATGGTTTGGAATTGTGTGAGAATTAATATGTTAATGCATGTAATTAAATGTGTTAACATGATGTGAAATTATATAAAAATATAATTGTATGCAAGCCATTGGAAATGAATTGTACTAAATTTCGTTGAATAATTTCACGTTATCGATAAATTAAATAACATGTGGCATGTATGTAAATTTTGTTAATATATTTGTAAATGATATATTGGTACGTGGTTTTCCGAGAATGGCATAATGATTTCATATAAAATCAAGCAACTTAGAAAATTAGGTGAGTGCACGGTATGAAAGAAATAAAAGGATGTTTTGCTTACGCTATTTAGCATGCGCTGAGGAGTCTACAAGACCAAACATGGATCGGGTATGTAGACATTCAAGTGATCATGTATTTGCTCGAGTGTGTGTTATGTTGATCATTACATGTGCACTTAGGTGGGGAGCAACCCATAGGAAATTATCACTTCATCGGGCTTTGTTTCACCCCGTCGATGATCATTATTTCA
Organism: Tetrastigma voinierianum; assembly: GCA_016808115.1. Taxonomy (NCBI): domain Eukaryota; kingdom Viridiplantae; phylum Streptophyta; class Magnoliopsida; order Vitales; family Vitaceae; genus Tetrastigma; species Tetrastigma voinierianum. The sequence continues at coordinate 6,890 of JAEQBH010007149.1, read as the reverse complement.
GTACAGCGACTGCTCGAGAAGACGGGTCTCTTAGAGGCCTTTACTAAGAAAGCCTGTCATGGCTTTCATGTTTTGCATAACATGTATTAGAATTCTTAATTTTAATATGTGTTTGTATTAAGAGTAATGTATTAACTCTTGAACCATGTAATATTGTTGGTTGGGATTTATTTTGTGAGTATTGATGCATGGGCCCAAGTGGTCATTTTACTCACATGTGGACCTGGTGTGGTCAAGTAGAACTATCGATAGGTTGTATTTCCTCGTGTGGAGCTCCCGTGACAAATGGTATTTCGCCTCGATGCTGAATGGTGTCAGGTTACCCGACATCCACGAGTATTCGCTGGCTTCAGGGGACGGTTGTCAACGGACCTGGGTTTTGGGGGCGCTACAGCTTGCACATCGTGAGCCAAGGTAAACGACACTGAGCTCGATGGGTGTAGAGCTTAGGTATACGAATACCTAGGGCTTAGGGGACTTGGGCTTAGGCCATAGTCATTAAAGTGTAAAAACATCACAGCTTAGTATAGCTCGATGTTGGATACTAGCGTATAGCTTAGCATCAGTAAGTTAGTATACCTACACTCAGACTTGATGGGAACGGGTTAGATCATGCATCCTGTGCATTTTGGTGAATGAAATGACGTGTGATTGACAGGTGTCAGTATATGTGATTGGTGTGTATAACATGAGTGATGTGTGATCATGTGTTATATGAATTGTGTGATTTGTATGTTTGGTGAGTAGCATAGGAGAAAACGTTGAACACTAGGGTCAATAAAATATAACCTTAGGTGTTCGAGAAAATTTTTGGCAAAATGGTCCAAAATTGAACGAAATATATATAATTTTCTGGACAGTAGTTCCAGTTTTGAACATAAACAGATTGTATTGTGAAACTCTGAAAATCTTTCCAGTTTTTGCACAATAAAAGGGTAAAAATTTAACTCATAAAAATTTTGAGTTGGGCGAAGTGCAAAGGGTCTAGGCTACCAGACGATGGAGTAGCAAGGAGGCTATTGGAGATGAAAAAAAGAAATGATGAGGAGAGATTTTTTTTTTCTAAGGTTTTACAGTGTGTAAAACTGGAAAAAAAAATGAATAAAATAAATTTTAATAAATTTATTTTGTTCTACTGGAAAATGAAAAAATATATATATGTTTTTTTGGGTGGTTTTCCAATAGCTGAAATGAAAAAAAAAAATGAAATGAGACGAAAAATTTTGTGCCGGGAAGTCAAGCACGCCCATCCTCCGCTGGGGTCACGATACAATGGTTCGTATCGTGATGTGCATGTATCAAAAGCGCAGCAGTGGTGCCAGACACCCACGGCAAGGCCAATGGCATCTGCCGAGGAAGGTCGAACCACGGGCAGGCACCGCACGCCGCCTCGGCTGCGGAGGTCGCGATACAAAATTTGTATCATGATGTGAGCGAGGGCCTCGGGTCAGCTGGCTCAGGTCACGATACAGTCTAGACGTGACAGACGCGGGCGGTTCGCCAGGAGGGTACGTCACGACACAAGCGGTATCAGATCGCGACAAAGTGAGGTTCGCTATTTAGGCCAGGTCAGCGATTGCGCCACGACACGGCCGTGCACGCCATGGCGACACCGGCCGCCGCAGTGTGCACTACAAAGATGACACGCCCGCGACATGGCCGAAGCGCTCGGGCTCACGATACGACACTCGCACGCCACCACAGCTGGGGCCTGGCGCAGGCACGCGCCTGGCGCGCCAGAGGTCGGGTTCGGTGGTGTGCACCCTGCGTACCCAATCAACCCAATTTGACTCACTGCTCGGGAGTCATTGCTCGGGACACCGTTCATGGTTAATCGCTCACGAGGTTTTCAAAAAAATAAAATAAAATGAAATAAAAAAATATTTATTGTGTATGATTTAAAATGAAATTATTTCTTGCATTACCTAAGAATGCATGGACATTATGTATGAAATGTTTTCTGTATGTGAATAGTATCTCGGGGCTGTGTTTACGACTTAGAGACACTGCATTGAATATTAACTTGTCATTTGACATGTGTAGATGGCTAGTAGAGGGCGAGGATGTAGAGGGCATCCACGGGATACTAGCCAGGCACCATTAGTATTTGACCAGCAGGCCTTTGTTGAGATTTGTAGGGATTGCGACTCATGTGTACGAGGCTAATGCGTAGTGGCGGGGGAGGTCAGTGCCTCCGGAGGTTGGGCACATCATCCTCCCGAACATTCACGGGAGAGATCCAGGTGGTGCGAGACCATTGGTTCATGTAGGTGGAGAAGGTATTGGAGGCTATGGAGATTACCTACGTCGATATGATCGGACTAGTTTTGCATTCCGGCTAGAGGGTGAGGCCCAGTATGGTGGAGCCCGAGGCAAAGACCTCTGGGATCTAGAGCGATGGCAGAAAGCGGGGTCTGTGATCTTTTCATGGGAAAGTATTTTTCACGCCCTTTCTTCAGACATCTGAGGCCCGGGGTTCCTAGAGCTAAGGCAGGGAACGATGACAGTGATGGAGTATGTGGCCAGATTCACCGAGTTGGCACGTTTTAGTGATGACTATGTGGCCACAGACATGGCCAAGGTCAAGAGATTCGATAATGGGTTAAAGTTACCCATTCGGGGCAGGATTGTAGGACTTCGCCTACAGGACATGGACTCCATGGTTGGGACAGTCCTGACCATAGAGAGAGAGATAGAGGATGCGGGGGTATCGGGATTGCGGATCTTTGGTAGGGAAGAGGGAGGATCGGCCTTCTTCTGGTTCGGGAAGAGGCGGAAGACTTACGCCACCACGAGGTTCGAGACGAGGTCGGGATGGGCGGCTAGTCGACGGGCGGATGATATGTTATTTATCTTAGACGGCTGGGCATGTGAGGCAGGGTTGCCCCCCCGAGGAGACAGGATCCCGAGGGTTTGGGACAACACGATCCTAGTCGGTAGGACTAAGAGGACACGGTTGTTCTCCACCCCTTAGTATGGAGTAAGGGAACCCGATGCTCCGATTCAGTGCCACCTTTAAATTGCTTCTCAGACGGGTCACGCAGGCGGGACGAGAGCGCGGTCGGGGTCGAGCCACGGGGTTTGCGGTAGAGTTTAGATTCGAGCTAGGTAGATGACGTGTGCAAATTATCCTTGACATGCATATGAAGGCGAGATTGTCTAGAGGCAAAGGTCTCAAGTGCGTGGTTGAGCATACAAGCGGCTAGATATCACGAGTGCGTTTCTACTCTTGCACTTGTTGACTAGAGTAGCGTTTGAATTGAATGCATCATATTCATTCATTAATGCATCTTGTGTGATAGTGAGGTTGAGGCCTTTAGAGAAGCCATGTGTGGATATTCTTCCCTAGGATGTAGGGTGAGAGTTGACCTGATACGTCGGGATTGTGAGTTAGAGATCTCCGAAATTCTGCTCGGTGGACCACAGCAGAGAGAATACCATCGAGTCGGGTGTGGGTGCGGTGACATCGCGTCGGTCGAGATTGTGGGTGCACGGTATGGTCATTCACCACTCTTGGTGAGTGTGGGTTGGGGTTGTCTTTGGGACTCCGTCGATGAAGACTCATGGTTCAAATCGGGGAAATGAAAGAGTAGTGTGTGTTGGGCCATGAAGATTAGTCGTTAATCCTCTCGGGTGAAAAGCACGGAATTAGGGTGAAGGAGACCCACAGCGGTAGTAGCCTCCGAAGGTCTGTGTGGGTGTAAGGGCCGGGAGATATCCCGAATTTCGGAGTGGGTGTAAGGGCAGGGAGCTATCCGAGCTACGTGTGGAGTGTAAGAGACTCGGGAGCTATCAGAGATTTACGTGTGGGTGTAAGAGACCGCGTGGGTTATCAGAAATATCTATGTGGAGTGTAAAGAGACTTGTGGAATTATCGAAATCTCTGTATGGGTGTAAGAGACCGGGGAGATATCACAAGAACTACGCTATGGGTGTAAGAGACCGGGAGATATCTCGAATTTACGTAATGGGTGTAAGAGACCGTAAAAAGTTATCAGAAATCTACTGTGTGGGTGTAGAGACCGTGGAAATCGAGAATTTCTGTGTGTAGAGACTGGGAGTCCGAATTTACGTGTGGGTGTAAGGACTAGGAGCTATCCCGAATTTACGTGTTGGTGTAAAAACACAGGGAGCTGTCGAAATTTGTATGGGTGTAAAGAGATTAGTGGAGAAATGAGAATTTTGTGTGGTGTAAGGGCAGTGGAGATATCATTTGTGTGGATGTAAGAGAGGCTCAGTGTAAAAGCTAGAAAGAGTCTGTGCGAAGATGAAAACACACGGTCATGGTTATCACGTAGACTTAGAGTTGAGTGATAGAGTCGGGAGTGACTCGAGATTGAAAACAGTCATGGTCATCCAGCGTGAAACTTAGAGTTAAGTGATAGAGGTCGGAGTGACTCGAGGATTTGGATACCCATTGGAAATTGCATTGGGTGTTGGTGGCAGCAAAGGGCTCGGTATATGGATGTCATTCATGACATGGATTAGGTTGACCAGTCCATTTGGATTATCGGTGATTGTGACCTTAGGAAGGTCGCGTTTACGCGAGGGGATTGTATAGGGTTACATATGCACGTAGTTGGATGCGTATGTGTGTGGAATTTTGAGACGAAATTCTTTTAAGGGGGATTGGGAGAATGTGAAACCCCGAGAAAATTTAATTTTATGAAAAATGGCAAAATGGTCATTTCGGTAAAAATCCGAAATTTTTCTAGATCTCAGATGACAAAACGGACTTCACCATTGGAATCGTCTCGCGAAATATAGCTACCACGTCGAATTTCGTCGGATTAAGAACGGTCGAATTTCACGTTTTTCGAGCCATAGGGTGTGCGGTGCCATAAAGCGAGGTTGAGACATGTGATGTGACAAAAGTCACCTCACACATATACCATGTGACATGTTGCATGATTAGAGATGATGGGAATGAATGCATTGAGATTGTGTAAGTTTTAAAATTAAGAAAAGGGACATATTAGAATTATTGGAAATGTTAAATGTATAAGACAAATGATGAATAGTTTTTCTTCTCCATTTGAAAGGAAGCGATGCGGTGGCTGAATTTTCTGGTTTTAGAGAGAATGAGCTCATTCTCTCTCTAGATTTCAGTCATTCGGATAGTCGGTTCTCAGCAGAAGCAAAATAAAGTGTCGTTCGCGTGAGAAATTTCTGGCGTGGACGTGATTTGGTAGGTTAGGCAACTCAAGAGGTAGGGATCTTTTCCTACTTGTGTTATTCTTTGACTAAGAGCCATGTAAATGGTTGGGGATGTTCTAAGGCTTGAATTAGTCGTGTTTTTGGTCTCAAAAGCTTTGTACCGAGTGGAGAAAATCCCCATTGTTGTGGCCGTGAACAGTGCCAACCAAGGGTTTCACTGTTCATGTGAATAGTTACGTAATTTTTGGTGTGAATTTTTATGTTGTTGAGTGATTCAAAATGAATTGCTTGATTAGTTAATTAGCCCGTGTGAGCTAATTTTGGTGTTATTGATTGAGAATGGAATAATGAATTATGAGAATTGGTGTGTTAATACATGCATGTAAATATATTAGCATTAATGGCTTGGAATTGTGAGAATTAATATGTGTGCATGTAATTAAATGTGTTAACATTATGTAAAAATTATATAAAAATATAATTGTGTACAGAAGCCATTGTAAATGAATTGTAATTAGCTCAAGTGGGCTAATTTTGATGTTACTGATGTAAATTAAATAACATGTTGCATGTTTGTAAATTTTGTTAATATATTTGTAAATGATATATTGGCATGTGTGGTTTGAGAATGGCATAATGCATTTCATATGCATCGGGGCAACCTAGAAAATTAGGTGTGAGTGCATGGTATGAAAGAAATAAAAAGGATGTTTTTCTTACATGGGCAGCGTACGTGAAATTCGATGAGGACTCGAGACAAGGATTAGATGTAGGCGATTCGAGTAAGATCGCGTATTTGCAGATGTGTGTTATGTTGGATCATTATATGTGCACTTAGGTGGAAATGGCTTCGTGTGAAATTATACGCTGTGGGCTTCTTTCGCATAATCCAGGGATGAGTTATTTCGAATCTGGTAGTATTAGAGAGCGGCTCTCTTTAGAGGCCTATTTGGAAGAAAGCCGGGTTGTGGCTTTGATGTTTTTTGTATAACATGTAGTAGAATTCTTAATTTTAATATGTGTTTATATTAAGAGTAATGTATTAACTCTTGAACCATGTAATATTATTGGTTGTGATGTATTTTGTGAGTATTAATGCATGGACCCAAGTGGTCATTTTACTCGCATGTGGACCCGGTGTGGTCGTTGTGAACTGTTGGGACAAGTTGTACTTTGAGTGGAGCTCCATTTTCAAGGAGACTCTACCCGATTTTCATGAATGGTGTCGGGTTACCCAACATCCACAAGTATTCCGCGGGTTGACGGGTTGTCAACGGACCCCCGGGTTTTGGGGCGTCACATAGATATCTTGGAAATGCTAGGGTAGGGGTATAATTGAGTCGAATCCGGTCGGCTTGAGCTCATTTCGTTAAAACTCGAGCTTCGAGACTAAGGCTCAATAAAATGGTTGAGCTACTTGAATATTAGGCGAACCTACCTTGGAAACAGAGCCAGTACTTCACTTGAAAATTTGAGAAAAAAATCGTTTCTAACGGGGTTTGACAAAAAAAGGTTATTTTTTAAAAAAAAATTACAAATATAGGTTGAAAACTAAAATAATGCCCAAACAATTGTCAGCCTTGCATATTGTCATTTCAAAGAATGATTTTGAAGCTGTGATTACTTGAAAATAAGAGAGAGAGAATTCATTTGTAGATTAATTTTTAAGTTCATGAGAGGAACTCATCAAAGCAGCTGCCTTTACGAAATGGAGTTTTGTCCCAAAATAATTT
>JAEQBH010007148.1:0-243691 GCA_016808115.1 Tetrastigma voinierianum | reverse complement strand
TATAAAACCTAGTTAAAAAGAATTATGACATATATGAATTATATTGATTATTTCATGACTTATGATAATGCAACTTGTGAAATTTATAAGTCAGTATGAGTAATATATTCATATGTCAAAACATCTAAAATAAAGCAATATGACATATATGATAATAACCTTGATAGAAAAATTAAAAGTCAATATATATAGTTCAAATATACTTCTATGTCAAGGGTTGGTAAAGTTATCTTAGAATCATTTACAAGCCAATTTAACCTCATTTATAAATCTATTAAGGTTATGTCATAAATGTTGAAAATGTCTCAATTTTATTTTATTTTTTAATTTTAATTCTATCTAGACTTAATCCCATCTGCAAACAACTTGAAAGAAAAATCTATGGCAATAGGGGAACTTGAAAATTTTGTGAAAAGTAAATATTTTATGAAAATTTATTGAATTTGATATTTATTCTTCATGTGAAAATATATCCTTTATAAGGTTTAAATTCTTATTTGTGCATTTTTATGACATTTATTAAATGATCTAACATGACTTCCTTTTATTCTATATTGTTGCAACCATGATAAAGATGAAATTTTCATTATAATATTTGAAGAAAAATGGAATTGAAAAAATTGTCGACATCAATTATTTAAAAAAAATAGTATTTTTTACAAGCATCATTATAATTCTTTTGAACAATAGGAAAAGACATAAAAAATGTATATCAAATTTTACTAATTGTATTCTTAAGATAATGAGCTTGTTTTATATTTATGCATAAAAAGTTGAAAATAACATAGTTAATTTTAATTCTCTCTTATCTAAGTCTCGGAGTCATAAGAATGCGTTGATCTCATAACATGCTATTCTGAGTAGACCCTTCACGGTAAGGCTAGAGGATTTCATGCAAATACTTTTATAAACCTTAACCAAAGTAGCATCATTATGTCTATGACCATATGAAGACCCAAGAATAAGTTGATATGTTTTTTCTTAGAGAGAAAATAATCCTCAATAGAAAAAAAAATGATATGGAAGCAAACCCGATCAAATGCTATTCAATAGCCATAGTCTTAAATTCAGGTGCGGTCATTTGATGATACACCATGCTATTCAATAGCCATAGTCATAGAATTCAAGTGGGTCCTTTTGATGATACAATACTCAGGCTACCATTGTTGGGTGAAGAAGATACAAAAATCTTTGAGTCATAGTTTTTCATTGCAAAAAATTCATGATCTACATAATAGTTTGAAAATCATAGCATGTTTAATTAATTTTTTTAAATTATAGCACTAATTGATTAATTAATTAGATGATAACACCATTTTAATATATAATTGAAAATATTCTGCAAATACAAAATAACTTTTTATTTATTCACACATACAAATAAAGGTAGCAAGCATTAATATTTACATTTATAAAATATGATAAGTTCCATAATTAAAAATAACAAGTAGCAAATAAAAGTATTTCATGGGAATTGGGTCCATATGACTATGGATGAGAGTTCGCATTTCTCTAGCTCCTTCTACAAGTCTTTTTCAATGTCTTTGTAGTACACACAGGTCTTGCCCAAGATGGAAGTGGTAAAGGTTCATGGGCTAAGCTTTGGTATATCCAGAATTTGAGCTTCTATTGTTAACACTAACATTTTTTTTTAAACTAAAAATAAGTGAAAATAGTACATTCGATGACTATATATGTTATGCTCCATAACATGTTTTTGCCAGTATTGTGGACTCGGCATTTTTAATATTATATGTTTCTCATTCGATGGCAAAACTTCGTGTTTTTCGTTTAGTTTTAAATGAAAAACAAAATAAGAAAAAACCCTAAATGTGATGCACAATGAAAAGCAAGTTTGAAAACCAGAGTCTAAGCCCTAAGGTCGATCTCTATTGAGCTAATTTAATGCATATCTGGTGATTAATCTATCGACATCAAACAAATGAGACCATAAATCAAGGGTGAAAAATATAATGAAAAGAGGATGCCTAATAAGTGAACATGTAGAAGTGATTTTATGAAACATATATTGGTATTAATATCGACAAGTATCCATTTAAGTAAAGTCTTAGGTTCATATCGACAAAGAGATGATGATGATAATATAATTTATTTGAGTTAGCATTAAAAGAAGTCAAATTTAATGAAGTGATGAATTTAGAAATATTATTTATTGAGCTAAATTTACAACAGGGTTTAAGTTAGCTAGCTAGGCTATCCCATTGAGAACAATGAAATAGTTAAAGTCTCTCTCAACTTGCAACTAAACATATTTATTTTTCAAAAACTAAGTTTTAAGCCGTCTGAAGCTGAAGGAAAAATTGATTGTTTAAAAATGTTTGAAAATAAATAAATTAAAAAAAAAAAAGATAAAACTAAAATAATAATAGTAAGAAAATAAAAGCATAGTAAACAAATTCATGAAAAGATCTTAGGGGCATAGTACAATGACTTTTAAATAAGTCATATTCAGCGAGCCAGTCAGATAGAAAAATGACATAGTGTAACCTAGCCCGATGAGGACATTTAAATATAATTATTTAATTAAGCGAATATCGCGATCGGCCAATAGCAAGTCAATAATTTTTGTTCCAATATAACCCACGCCAATTGATCCTTAGTTTTTCAGCATCAAGCAGTATATCAATTTCAGTCCTCGATTTAGCAGCAAGTCCTGTAAGACCCGAGAAATTCCAAATTTTGGAAAAAGGGCAAAATCGTAATTTCGTTACAAAATTGTTATTTCAGCTAAAAAAATCTGTAATTTATTCTCGGATACTTGGCAGTTTCAGGTGGAATCGTCTCAAAAAATCTAGTTAGCACGTAAAATTTCGTAATATTCCGAGACAGTCGGAGTTGGCACATTTTATGAGGCATCGCGTTTCGGGTGCCGTAAATCGATTTTCGATGCGACGAAAGTCACATATAACAAGTATTCATGTGCCATAAGTGGCATGAGTAGAGAAATGATGAAAATGGACGGCGAATGAAGTAGGAATATCAGTAGTGAAAGAAGGAGTGTAATAAAAATAAAATGGATTAAATGAACTAAGGAGACAAAAGAGCTACGATTACTCTTCTTCTACAAATGAAAATGAGCAAAAACAAAAAAAGGGAGAAAGGAAGCCGGGAGATCTCGAACGGAAATGGAGCTTTGGGTAGAGAGAGAGGTGTCAAGCTTCTCTCTAAAAATGCGAGGACGATCCGGTAGTCGGCGGTCTTGAGATTGAAGGAGAAGCGCTGTATGCGGAGAGGCTTGGCGTGGGTACCGGATTTAGGAGTTTACTCAAACGAGAGGCAGGGTTTCTCCTACTTGAGTTTATTCCCATTTTAAGTGTTTTTCAATGTTTCAGTTGGTTGAGGCCTTGAACGGCCGTTTGGGTGATCCCAAACTGGGGCCAGAATTGTGAAACCAAATCGTAGCCATAGCGTGAGGGGCTGTTTGGGTGCTATGTTTGATGATTTATTGAATAAATTGTGTATTGATATGAAAAATGGCGGGAATGGGCCGTTGATCGGTCCCAAAACATGGGACCGAATTGATACAAGATTTTTGGAGCCAAGGTGCGGTAGTAGTGCTTTAAGCACATTTGGGTTGGTGAATCATGAAATTGTGAAATAAATCATGCTTGATTGGAATGAGGTCGGGTAATGGCCCGTGGCAGGAGTTCACTAGTGAGCAGTGTTTCTGATTTTAAGGGAATAATCGCGGTTTCATATTCCGAAATAATCATTCTAACATCTGTTTTGTGAAAATATGTGTTTGAATTAAGTGATTTAATTAAATTGCTCACGTGTTTGATCGTGCTTAGTGAAGGCTAATTTTGATGTTTGAAATGATAATTACATGACATGATTGTGTGATTGGATATTATGTGAATATATTGCATGTTTATATATTTTTCATGTGAATTAGACTGTATTAGATTAGCATACAATGCGTTCCATATTTTCCTTTGGAACACCTAGGATATTAGGTGGTGCGGATGGTCAGAAGAAAAGCGGTTCGGGTTGTGCAAAGCATTATTCTGGGAGGGTAATTAAATTTAAAGAAATATCAATCGTCGGAGCGGCCCAATTGATATTCATCGGAGGGTAGTCCACAAACAAATAATATATCAATCGTCGGGCGTGGTGATATATTTACGTGGAGGGTTGTCCACAAACAATTAAAATAATAATAGTGCCATCTGAGGCTTGGCGAGTGTGGAGTCGTGAGGACTGGGGGATGCAGTTGGTCATGTAGACATTCAAGTGGATCGTAATTTTGCTTGAATGTGTGTTTAAATTGGAACATTACCATGCGCCGGTGGTGAGTAGCCCACTTAGGGCGATTCTCCTCTTGACTGGCTCACCCGTCGTGGGACCCCTTTTAAGGTGCGGGGGCGTGCGGGGAGACGGCTCATCTAGAGGCGAGTTTGTGAAGAAAGCCCGGGTGTGGCTTTGATGATTTTTTCCATGTTTAAATTTATCATTTTGATATATGTTGTATAAGAGTGATTTACTAACTCTTAGAACTATTGGATATAGTTGGATTCATAGATGGTATATTGTGATGAGTATTGTTTATGGGCCCAAGTGGTCGTTTTACTCATTTTTGGATTATATTGCACTGTTTGGGACAGGATATGCAGGTTTTGTATTTGGGTAGAGCTCATCTAGGGAGACTACGCTCGATTTTCTAAAGTGGCGTCGAGGTAACCCGACCCTCCACTTGTATTCATGAGGTTGTGGTGGTCGATGGACCCCCGGGTTTTTGGGTGTCACCGACTTGGTATCAGGCTTAGGTATCTGATACCTAGGGAGCTCGGGTTGAGTATCCATCACCACTTGGGTGGTTTGATGTGGGTATAGGTGTGGAAACCTGAGATTGAGGATTTGGGCCACAGGCCATGGATCTGGATGAGCATCACTACTGAGGTGTGGTTTGATGTTGGGTTGACAGATGCCCTGGGAAGATCGGGACGAAACTAGTTTTCCCATGCACGATGTTTAGTGTGTTTTGTGTGATTTGATAGATTAGTTGTTGAAAAAATATTCATAAGCAGATGATGTGTGATATTCTCTTTAGTGTATGGTTTGTGTGCTTAGTGGTTAGCACCTAGGACAACCATGATGTGTTGGGAAGTTTTTAGAAGTTTTACGATTTAGTGTGAAAATTTGGAACAAGGAGAAATAAAATAGAATTTTGTCAAGTTTATTTGGTTATTGGATAATGAAATAAAATTTTAATGGGGTGGGGGTTGAACACTAAGGATTAGTGTTGTATCAATGAGAGTTTTGAGGAAATTTTGGACCTTTCGAGAATTAAATGAAAAAAAATGAAAAAAAAATATATATGCATACATGTATTTTTGTGTTCAGTGTGGAACAAAATAAATATAAAATGGGTGTGTATTTTTGTGTCTTCAGTGAACAAGGAGAAATGAAAAAAATGAGGAGAAAATAATTTTCTGGATTTAATGAAGTAAATTAGGGAAAATGAGGTAAAATAAATTTTATAAATTTATTTGAGTGTCGAAAATGAAAAAAAAAAATTTGATGAAATATTTTCTCAAAAGTTTCTGATGTGTAAAGTTGAAGAAAAATGAGTGAAAATAAATTTTTATAAATTTATTGGATGTATTGGAGAAAAAAAAAATGTATATAAATTTTTGTGTCTCCAGTGGAAATAACTGGAAAAAAAAAATTTATAATGACAAAAAAAAAAAAAAAATTTGTATTGCAAGCCTTGCAATTGTATTGCAAGAGGAGAAATTTGGAAAAATTGTAGTGAAATTGGCAATTACGAAAGGCGTGTATTGTGACATGAGAGGGTGAGGTTGTGGAGACATTGTATTGCAATACACAAAATTGTGTGTAAGAAGAAGGCTTAAAGTAAGCAGAATTTATTCTGGGAATACGTCTAAGTGAGTTCTGATACAAAATTGTATTCTGTTTGGAAGGCTATGTTGTATTGCGGGGATTGTATTGCAATACTTGGATTGTATTATGACTTGAAGGGCTAGAAAGGAAATTGTATTGCAATATACAAGTGTGTTGCAAAGGGAAGAAATTGGAAAAGGTATATTTACAATGTGATCGATAGGTAAATTGTGTTTGCAATACAATTTTTTTTGTATTGTGACCAACAGTAGCAATGAGCAGTGTCATGAATAGTAAATATGAGCAATTAACGTTATTAGGTCAAGCGTGAATAGTAAATTTCGAAAAAAAAAAATTTTGAAAAATAACATCAAATAAAATAAGACAAAATTTTGAAAAATAAAATTTTCAAAAATAAAATTTACTGTTGATAAAAATATTTTAAAATCATATAGTAATTACCCTTATTACTTGTAAATGCAAGGACAATGTCTCTCTATGATTTATGTGTATGAATAGTCTCGAGGGCTGTGTATGCGCAGAATCGTATGTTATCTTCTTGCAAGTAGAAATTGGCATGATTCTTGTGATTGTTGCGTGTGAATTATATGCATGGTGTAATCGTATGGAAAAAGGTAGATGCTAAGGTTATAGACTATGACGCGGATTTGGATAATGAAATGACAGAAAACAAATTTTATTGAAATAAATGGGCCGAGTGGTTGGAATTTAGCGCCACTTAGGAAATGAGCGAGGTGGAGTTCATAGTTGTTAAGTCTATTAGTAATTGGCATGTGCATTGCTAGTTAGGCCAGAAATGAAAAAATTAAATGATTCTTTGTTGCCATTACGTAGATGGCTAGTCAGGACGAGGACCGTAGAGGCGTCCATGGGAGTGCTGGTCAGGCGTAGCTGGTATTTGATAAGCAAGCCTTTGCTAAGGTTGTAGGTGTTACAACGAATGCTATCGCACAGGTTGGTATAGCAGGTAAACAGGAAGATCCTAGTAACCTCTAGAGGTTTAGGACGCATCATCCTCGGAGCATTCCTGCTGAGGGGAGGGAGTCAGATGGTGACCAGCCATTGGCTGTCTAGGATTAAGAAGGTGTTAGAGAGGCTATGGAATTACCTCGACATACGACCGAGGATTAGACTAGCTGCGTTCTAGCTAGAGAATGAGGCCCAAGTATGGTAGAAATGGGCAAGGACCTCTTGAGGGTCAGCAGAGGAGTGGTTGTACGTGAGTTCTCCCTAGGGATTAGGGGCCGAGAATAAGGATGATAGGTGAGGTTGGGAGTTAGAGGTCTGGGGACTCCTACTCACGGTGGACTGAAGGTCATGGACATGTGTCAAGTTCGATGTCATCCCTAGAGATGGGCGGGTGATAGCTTCTGAGGATCGTTATCGATTGTGGCGTAGGAGGGTTCTTTGTTTATACGTAGGGCCGGTACTCGTATGGTATTTCGGGAGACGAAGCATGACATTTTGCCACTATAGGATACGAGTCAGTGTCGAGACGGAGTTAAGCGGGTTGATGCTTGAGGCACTAGGGACGAGAGAGACCCGGACTTAGATCTACCTCGAGTAGTATACGAGTATGTGGATGTTTTTCCCGGATGAGCTACGGTGCCTCCACGAGAGGGTAGTAGACTTGGTGATGATTACACCACGGTACTCTGCCATCTCTATGACTCTCCGCATAGGATGGCACCCGATTGAGTTCTGCGGGAACTCAGGAGTCATTAGGAGTTCTTGGACAAGGGGTTCGATGGAATGGAGAATCCTTCAATGGGCGCTCGGTTCTGTTTGCGAAAAAGGAAGGACAAGACCCTTCGACTCTGCATTGACTATAAGCAGTTGAACAGGGTTACGATCAAGAATCGGTACCCATTGCAGGATTGGCGATTTGTTTGACCGGAGTTGAGATGGCCAGTGCCCAGAGATAGGCCGTCGCCTTGGTTGCTGTCGGTGAGATTTGGGGAATCTGAGATCTCCCTAAGACGGCCCGTTTAGGGCGTTATGGGCACTTTGAGGTTACGGTGATGCCCTTCGGATTGGCAGATGCACGGCATTCATGGATCATCGTAGGATATTCCCTGACCCTATTTAGATCGGTTGTCGTAGTCTTCGTGGATGACATTTTGATCTACTCGGTCAGTGGGAGCATGAGTATCATTTGAGGATTGTGTTGAGTTGTTGAGAGACCATCAATTTGTCTTATAAAGAGTTCGATAAGTAAGGGTTTTAGCTTACTAAGGGAATTTTTTAGGACCGCGTGGTGTCGGCACGAAAGTGTCGGTCGACACAGAGAAGGTTGAGGCAATGATGAATTGGGAGAGGCCAGAATGTCAATCTTGAATCACAGTTTCTTAGGATTAAATTTGGATATTACCGGGAGATTCGAATGGGCTAAGTTGTCCATTTGGGCGGGATTATAGGATTTCACCTATGGGACATGGACTCCGTGGTTGGGGCGGCCACGACCATAGAGGAAGAAATCGAGGATACATGGAGACACTCGGGATACGGTGTTAGTATGAAGGGAGGATCGGCTTTCTCTAGTTCGGAAGAGGCGGGGAAGACTACGCTGCACTGGTTGGGGACTAGGGCCGAGGATTGAGCATGAGTGAGATTGCCCAGGAGACGGGGGATCCCAGACTTTGGGACAATGCAGTCCCAGTTAAATTTGTAGAGCCTTAGGGAGAGTATACTGAATTCATTCCTCCACACCTTAGCGAGGGTTCAGAACCGGTTCCGGTTTGAGGTCTTTATCTGACACTCGGCGACCTAAAATAGGCGAGGAGGGGCTAGAGTGGTCGAAGTCGAGGGACATATCGAGTTGTGCGGCGGAAGCGTGGTGGACCTTAAATTGGTAGACGCTGTGGTTGTTGATTGTCGGGCTTGACATGGATGAGATGGCGACCATCGAGTTGTCGATGAGTGAGACCTTAGCCCAGGGTTGTCATACGGAAGCCACGACGTGGTTTGGGTTTTAGAGGTTAAGGCCTTTAGAAGCAGTATAGATGTTCTTCCACTAGGGTGTAGGGTGAGAGTTGACACGATAGGTCGGGATTATGAGTGAGAGATCTACGATTCTGCTCATGGTGGACCGGAGTGGGTGTCACGGAGTATGGCATTGTGCGTTCCGTGTGCAGTGACTTGTCCCGATCGAATTCGGGTGTGGTGCGCGGTATGAGATCATTCACCACTCTTGGTGAGTGGGGTTGAGTTTGTCTTTGAGACTAAGTCAGATGAGACTCTTGAGTTGAATCGGGAAATCAAAGTAATTAGAGTGTGTTGAGGCGAAAGCGAGAGGGAGGCGGGTGTCCCCTAGGTGAGAAGCACGGAGTTACTGGGTGTAAGGGCCCGCGTCTATCTGAAATTTACATTATTGAGCGAGAGAGGCTCGAAGTGTAAGCCGAAGAGTTATGTTACCCGAGATGAAAACACACGAACATGGTTATCACGTAGACTTAGAGTTGAGTGATAGGAGTCGGGGGTTACTTGAGGTTTGGATACCCTTTTGGAGATTGCATTGGGTGTTGTTGAGCCAGCAAGGGCTTGGTAAATGGATGTCATTCATGACATGGACTAAGTTGACAGTCCATTGGATTGTCAGTGATTGTGACCTTGGAGGGGTTAGTGTTGTATAGGGTTACGTGTTGTGCGGAATATATACATGTGTTAGAGGACCTTGTTGTGGTATGTGTCCTTGGTCGCCAAATTAGAGAGCAATTGCCCTTAGTGGAGTCGCCCTCTGACAATAGTTATCGGCCAGTATACGAGATGAGTGTATATGAGGCCTTGTATGGGAGGCCATGCGGAGTCACCGTTAGGTTGGACCGAGTGGAAGAGCTCCATCACTAGTCTGATCGATTAGAGACACCTTAGAGAGAGGTGAGCTTGATCGACAAGCGTCTTCTCCCGCATTTCGGCCGTGAGAAAGAGTTATGCGGATGTCTGTGTCGACCCTTAGAGATCGAGGTTGGTGATCCACGCGTTTTCTTGAAGGCGATGCTCAGAGAGGAGTGGTGAGGTTCGAGCGGGCGCGGGAAGTATCGACGAGGTTGGACCTTCCCGAGATACTTCGAGAGGATAGGCACCGTTAACGTGCCAGGTTAAGCGTTACCGCGAAATATCGAGGTGTCCTAAGTGTTTCAACGTCTCCATGCTCACGGAAATATACTCGGATCCGGCTCATGTGATTGGGGACAGATTGAGGTTGACACGGATGAGACCTTCGAGGAGGGACTAGTGTGCATTGTTGATAGCCGTGATCAGGTTTTGCGACGCAAGACCGTGAGGCTAGTAAGGGTACTATGGAGGCATTGGGGAGTAGAGGAGTCTACGTGGGAGCGCGAGGACACGATGCGGACCACCTATTCCTTCTTGTTTAGGGATGAAGGTACGTAGTTTAGTCGTTTAAAATTTAAATGACTGTTTACATGCATGGTAAAGTGCCGCGTTGCATATGCATGTGAGTGATTGTAATTGTCTGAATTTAGGAATGAAATTCCTTTGGGAGGAGAATGTAAGACCCGATAAATTCCAAATTTTGGAAAAAGGGTAAAATCGTAATTTCGTTACAAAATTGTTATTTCAGCTAAAAAAATCCGTAATTTATTCTCGGATAACGAAACGGATTTCACCGTTGGAATCGTCTCAAAAATTCTAGTTAGTACGTAAAATTTCGTAATATTACGAGACAGTCGGAGTTAGCACGTTTTACGAGGCATCGTTTCGGGTGCCATAAATGGATTTCGATGCGTGAAAGTCACATATAACAAGTACTCTTATTAGGAATAAGTGGCATAGTAGAGGAAATGATGAAAATGGACGGCGAATGGGCTAGAATATCAAAACTAGTGAAAGAAGGGAATTAATAAATAAAATGGATTAAAATGAACTAAAAACCAAAGAAACTACAGTGCTCTTCTTCTACAAGTGAAAAATGAGCAAAAACAAAAGGGGAGAAAGAATGGGGAGATCACGAAACGAGGAAGCTTTGGGTAGAGAGAATCAAGCTTCTCTCTAAAAATGCAGGGCGATCAGGCAAGTAGCGATCTTCGAGGACAAGGAGAAGCGCTCTACGTGGAGAAGGCTTCGCGTAGGTACCGGATTTAGAGTTTAACAAACCGAGAGGTAGGGGTTTCCACTACTTGAGTTTTATTCTCATTTTAAGTGTTTTCGATGTTTCGGTTGGTTTGGCCCAGCGAGCGGCCGTTTGATCGGTCCCAAAACTTGGGACCGAATTTATTGAAACCCAAAATCTGTAGCCGTGACGTGAGGGGCTGTTTGGGTGCCATGTTTGATGATTTATTGAATAAATTGTGTATTGATATGAAAAAGGGCGGGAATGGGCCGTTTGATCGGTCCCAAAACATGGGACCAAATTGATACAAGATTTTGGAGCAAGGTGCGTGTAGGCGCTAGGGGCTGTTTGGGTTGATGAATCATGAAATTGTGAAATAAATCATGCTTGATTGGAATGGGCCGTGTGGGCGAGTGGCCGGAGTTCACGGCGAGCGGAGTGTTTGTGATTTTTCGGGAATAGTAATCGAGGGTTTCACTATTCCCGAAATAATGTTCTCAAAATATATTTTTGTGAAAATATGTGTTTGGTCGAGTGATTTAAATTAAATTCTTCCGTGTTTGATCGTGTAGTGAGCTAATTTTGATGTTTGAAATGAAATAATTACATGACATGATTGTGTGATTGGATAATATGCTTGAATATGTGCATGTTTATATATTTGCATATGAATTAGACTATATTAGGTGGCATACATGCATTTCATATACTAACTGGAACACTAGGATATTAGGAATTGAGTGCATGAGATGAGTATAAACGCTTCGGAGGGTTGTCTAAAACATTAATTATCGAAATTGGTCAAATTTAAAATATCCAATGGATTAGACTGACGATTGATATTCATCGGAGGTGATCCACAAACAAATAATATATCAATCGTCGGGTATTGAATTGATATATTTACACATCAGAGGGTTGTCCACAAACAATTAAAATAATAATTCTCATCTGAGGCTTAGGCGAGTGTAGAGAGAGTGGGGTGAGGACTCGGGATGAGTTGGTCATGTGAACATTCAAGTAGGATCATGCACATTTGCTTGAATGTGTGTTAAATTCGGAACATTGCCTTTGCACTTAGGTGGTGAGTAGCCCACTTAGGGCGATTCTCCTACTGAGCTTTAGCTCACCCCGTCATGGGACCCCCTTTTTACAGGTACAGGGAGCGTGCGAGGAGACGGCTCGTCCTAGAGGCTGAGTTTGTGAAGAAAGCCGGGTGTGGCTTTGATGATTTTTCCACATGTATTAGAATTCTCTAATTTTGATATATGTTGTATAAGAGTGATTTACTAACTCTTAGAACTATTGGATATAGTTAATCATAGATGGTATATTGTGATGATGTTGTTTATGGGCCCCAGTGGTGCGTTTACTCATGCTTGGATTATATTACTGTTGTTTGGGACGGGATATACGGGTTTGTATTTGGGTAGAGCTCCCAGCCTGAGGACCCACTCACCCACTTAATTTCTAAAGTGGCGATCGGGTAACTTGGGCCTCCACTTGTATTCAGCGGGTTGGCTGGTAGTCGACGGACCCTGGGTTTTGGGGTGTCACAAGTCAATTATGCGAGAGAAATTAAAACCATAAAAAAAAAGTAAAAGCATTAAAAATGCTTGAATTAAATTCAGTTAATAAGCTTAAACAAAGAAGAAAAAACCTCTTCCCTCTTTCAATCTTAACACTGGAGTCATCAATGACCACGAGTCGACCATCTTATATCAACCATCATCCTAAAACTCCTAAAATCACATCTTTAATAAAGTTATTCTAAAAATAGAGTTACATAGTATAATTGCATCAGATATTTTTATCATTGAACCATCTAGAATTTGAAGGACAATATAGCATGATGGTGGTGCTAACAACCTTTATTCTACCTTGCATAGTTATTGTATTAAATCCGGGGGCCTGTGACTGCCGGAATCAACGTAAAAGCTTCGTGAATGCCGGGTGACTTGGCATCTCTCACGGCAATCGGCCAGTCTCTTTTGTACGGGAGCTCTACGTAGTACGCAACATGTCTCCAACATCCAACGACCACCGCGAGGTCCGAATGAGTAAATAATGGCCACTTGGGCCCCTGCATTGTAAGACCCGAGAAATTCCAATTTCTGGAAAAAGGGCAAAATCGTAATTTCGGTCAAAAATTAGGAATTTATTCTCTAGATCTCGGATGATGAAACGGATTTCACCGTTGGAATCGTCTCACGAAATCTAGCTAGCACATCAGTTTGTTGGAATTCAGACGGTCGAATTCTGGCGTTTTGAGGCATCACGGTTGGTGTGTTAAAACAATTTTCGATGCGACGAAAGTCACATATAGCACGTACTCATGTGACATAAGTGGCATGAGTAGAGAAAGTATGAAAATGGACGGCCGAGATAGTGCCGAATGTCAAAACTGGGAAAAGAATGACATGAAGGTCATTTTTGAATTCTTAAGTTAGATAAAACAAAATAGAGAATAGTATTCTTCTCCAATTAAAGGCAAAGTGAAGTGAAAACAGATAGGAGAAGAGAGCTGAAAATGGAGTTTTGGGTTTCTAGAGAGAGAATAAGCAACTTCTCTAGATTTCTAGCAAATCAGGCCAGGTCGGTCGTCGGGCTTGAAGGGAAAGCTTCTACTTTCTACGCAGCAGCCAAAGATTTCTGGCGTGGACTCGGAGTTTTGGGAGTTTTCGGCAAACTCACAATGAGGTAAGGGGATTTTCCTACTTGGGTTGTACACTTTGTTTAAGTGCTATATGATGTTTCGGTTGGTGTGAGGCCTTGAACGGCCGTTTGATCGATCCCAAAACATGAGACCGAATTGTTTGAATTTATGGAACCCAAATTTGGTGTCGTGGGCATCCTGGTACGTTGGGTAGTTAATTGGTATAATTTATGCCATAAATAATGTTGTGGGTTGTATGAGGCGGAATAGCCCGTGAAATTCGAGTTCACAAAGTGAGCGACGATTGACAATTCGGGAGATAATGCAGGGGACATATTCAGAGAATAGTGTTCACAATAATTTTGCCAGAAATAATGTGTTTGGATTGGTAATTCAAATGGAATTATCATGTTTGATCATTAGCCCACGTGGAGACTAATTTTTGATGTAATTGATGGTGAAATTACATGACATGTTTTGTGTGATTTAGTATGTGAATATATGCATGATTATATATTTGCATGTGATATAAAAATTGAAATAGAAATTGGCATCATGCATTCCCGGCATGTACCTTTGGGGCACCCCAGAGCGATAGGAGTGAGTGCATGAGGTAATTCTTGAGAGAGAATGGTTCGGAGTTGTCTAAAAATGATGAACCGGTAGTCAAATAAAATATCAATGATCAGTCGTGATTGATATACATCGGAGGGTAGTCCACACATAATATCAATCGTCGAGATCGTGATTGATATATACATCGGAGGGTTGTCCTGAACAAATAAAACTAAGGGTTCTCATCGTGGCAGGCAGTGTGAGGAGTCGAGGGACTCGGGATATGAGATGATCAGTTAGAAATTCAGAGTAGGATCATGCATTTGCTTGAATGTGTGTTTATTTTAGAGCGTGTATATGCACTTAGGTGGAGAGTAGCCAGCAGGGTGATTCTCTGAGCGTGCTTCGACGTCGGGGATGCTATTTTCTGGTCTGAGGGCGTGCGACGGTTCATCATAGAGCGTTTAGAAGAAAATTCGAATGTGGCTTTGATGGTTTGCATGTATTAGAATGTTTTTCATTTTTAATATATGTATTGTATAAGTAGATCATTAACTCTTGTAACTATGATATATAGTTGGGATGTTTTATGAGTATTGATTTATGGGCTTTAAGTGGCCGTTTACTCATGTTACAGTTATATTGGATAGATGGAATATATGTTGAGTATAAATGCAAAAAGACGAAGGTCATTTTACTATGTATAATTGTATCAGAGACCTAGTGGTCATTGATGTTGATTAGGACCGGGTTATATACGGTGATGTATTTGGTGGAAGCTCTTGTCAAGGAGACTACGCACGTTTTCGTGAATGTCGGGTCACGGAGCATTCACAAATGTTCAGCGGGTTGGCCGGGTGGTCAACGGACCCGGATTGGGGCATCACGGGCGGTATCGAGCTTAGGTATACGAATACTTAGGGAGCTCGGGTTTGGGTATCCATCACCACTTGGGTGGTTTGATGTTCGGTTTAGGTATAAGATTACCTAGGAAGGCACGGAACAAAACTAGGACACTGCATGTGAGTTTTGTATGTGCTTTGGTGTATGGTTGTGCATAACATGAATTGTTAGTGTTATGTGATTGAAATTATATGATTGGTATGCTTGCGAGTAGCATAGGGATGATGTTGAACATTAAGTTTAGTGTGAGAACAAGGTTGAAAACTTTGAAAAAAAATGGTCGAGAAAATTTATGGATAGTTGCTCGGCTGGACAAAACAGTGGATTTTTATGGAAAATTGGAATATTATACCGATTTTTACATAAGAAAGGATTAGAGTGAACCCTTAAAATGTTTTGAAGTGTAGGAATTGCAGTGTTCAAGCCACTGCATGTATGGAGTAGCAAGTAGGCTACTGGAAATGAGGTGAAAAAAAATAAATTCTAAGGTTTTCCAGTGAAAAACTGAAGAAAATGAATAAAATAAATTTTTATAAATTTATTTGAGTGTTCAAGAAAATGAAAAAAAAGAAGTAATTTTTAAGTGATTTTTCCAGCTGCTGGAAATAATTGAAAAAAAAAGAGGATAAGTATTTTTTGTTCGATAGCGAGAAGGGGCTAGGCGAGGGCGGGAGGAATTTGGGTCTTTGAGGGCGCACCGACATAGCCTTGCAGGCAACGCGAGCTAAGCGCCGCAAGAAAGCCTTAGCGAAGCGCCGAGAAGCGTAAAGCCCAGCCCAAGTCTTGCGCGCGGCGCGAACACAACCTTGAGCTGTAGCGAAAGCCTTGGCCAGCAGCGCGAAATGCGAAGCGCGGCGGCTGCCAGCGCCAAACGCGAAACACCCAAACGCTATGACTACTGACTCTAACCCGTAGCGGCTTTGGCGCGCTTTGTGTGTCTGATAAGGTTGGCGAGAAGTAGGTGCAACGTACACACGACTCCGGTCCTGACTGATTTTGACCCGATTTTGGCTTCGATTACTAATTAAATAAATCAAATCAAATAAAAATTAGACAAATTTCGAAAAAAATAAAATTTTCAAAAAATACAAAATTTTTGTTGATAAGAATTGAATTTACATGTGGATAAAGGTCTTGCATTGCTTATAAATGCGGGACTTGATATATATACACGATTTTGTGTATGACTAGTATCTGTTTGTGTTTATGCCTTCGATATCTTGCATTGTTTAACTACCATTTTAAGCGTAGATGGCTAGTAGAGGGCGAGAGGGCGTGGGCGTCCGCGAGTGCTGTCGAGCACCACGACATTGACCCATTGCTTGATGTTGATCGGCCCAGGCCTTTCTTGAAATTTGTAGGTGTTCTGCGGCCGGTTGCTATCGCCTGAGGCTAGCATAGCAGTGGTCGGGAGGTCTTAGTAACCTCAGGTTTAGGCGCGTCATCTCGGAGCATTCACGGGGGAGGGGGCCAGGTGGTGACGAACCATTGGTTTATGCGGTCGAGCGTCTTGAAAGTACATGGAGATCACCTCTGTCACGACCCGGGATCGGGTTAAAGTTTGCATTCCGGCTAGAGAGCGGGCCCGAAGTGTGTGGTGGAGATGAGCAGGACCTCCCAAGACTTAAAGGTATGACATGGGAAGGATTTCGGGAGGCGTTCATGGCTTGAGTACTTTCCGAGGGCGTGAGGCATGCCAAGGCTCGGGGAGTTCCTAGAAATTTGAAGCGAGGGGCGGCGATTGTGATGGACTACGTGGCTAGATTCACGAGTTAGCGGAGTCCTGGCGTGGGATGCGTGTGCCCGGCTGGCTAAGGTGAGGAGATTCGAGAATGGACTGAAGTTATCCATTCGGGCCAGGATTGTAGGACTTCGCCTACAGGATATGGATTCCATGGTTGGGATAGCCCTGACCATAGAGAGAGAGATAGAGGATCTTTCGGGCACTCGGGATCTGCGGTGTTAGTATTAGAAGGAAGGACGGTGATGCTTGCTTCCGGTTCGGGGAAAGAAGCGAGCGGCTTCTGGTTCGTGAGGGTCCCGAGTCGCGAGGCCATCGGGCGGGGGACCGGATGAGGTTTGCGGTCGGGCGGGACGGATGGTGTGCCACCATTGTCGGCGGCTAGACACATGAGGAGGGATTGCTCCCGGGACGGGATCCGGGGTTTTGGGGCGGCCACGGTCCCAGGTCGATATGAACAAGAGAGAGGATCACGATGCGTTCATCCCGCGGCGCGGTCTGTAGGAAGGAGCTAGTCTCGGTTCGAGGGCTACGGGCACCTCACATTTCACGAGCAAGCGAGAGGCAGTATGGGTAGAAGCGGAGGACGAGGCCCACAGGCGGGACATCAGGGGTCCAGGGGCGTGTCTACGCCATCACACCGCAGGCTGAGTCAACAAATCAGCCAGTTATACAAGGTACGTTTTTGCTATCTCGCCTATGGGCAAGAGTGTTATTTGATTCTGGTGCGTTGCATTCATTCATTGCTGCATCAATTGTGATAGAGTTGGGTTTAGAGGTTGAGACCTTAGAGGAGCCATTTTATGTGAGTTCTCCCCTAGGGATTAGGGCGAGAATAGGGATGATATGTCTAGGTTGCGAGTTGGAGATCTCGGGGACTCTACTCACAGTGGACCTGAGGATCATGGACATGTCAGAGTTCGATGTCATCTTGGGGATGGATTGGTTGATAGCTTACAGGGTCGTTATCGATTGTGAGCGTAGGAGGGTTACCGCCTACACGCAGGACGGTACTCGTGTAGTATTTCAAGGGGACAAGCATGATATTTTGCCCCAGATAGTATATGAGTCAGTGTAGGAGACAGGTTAGCGGGTTGGCTAGCGAGCCTTACGTAGAGGACGAGGAGAGACCGGACTTAGATGCCTCGGTAGTGTGCGATTATGTGGATGTTTTCCGGATGAGCTACGAATTTTGCCTCCACGAGGAGGGTAGTAGAATTCGGTGTCGAGTTACACCTGGTACTTCACCCATCTCTATGACTCCATAGGATGGCACGAGTTGAGTTGAAAAAACTTCGAGTCCGATTCTGGGGAGCTCTTTGGGCCAGGGGTTCGTAAACCAAGGCACTTCACCATAGAAGGCACTGGGATTCTGTTTGCGAAGAAGAATATGACAAGACCCTTCGTATTGATTATTGACAATTGAGCAGGGTTACGATCAGAATCGGTACCCATTGCAGAGATCGATGACTTGTTTGATCGATTGAGAGAGGCCGAGTCTACTCCCGAGATAGACCCCTTCTCCTTTGGTTACCATCGGTTGAGGTTAGGAACGAATATCCACTAGGCAGCGTTTAAGGCGTTATAGAACATATGATTTTCTGGTGATACCCCTTGGTTGCGAATCGCCAGCGGCATTCATGGATCTCATGCATAGGATATTCCAACCCTATTTAGATCAGTTTGTCATAGTCTTCGTGGATGACATCTTGATCTACTCCCAGTCAGAGTGGGAGCATGAGTATCACTTGAGGATAGTTTTATAGTTGTTGAGAGACCATCAGCTGTACACCAAGATCAGTAAGTGCGAGTTAGCTTCTTGAGGGTGAATTTTTAGGACACGATGGTGTCGACATCGGGAGTGTCGGTCGACTGAGAAGGTCGAGGCTGTGGCGCTGAAAACGTGGGTGTTGACTGCCGTCGACCGCGGAATACGTGGATGTCGGAGTGACCCGGAGCATTTTCCACGAAAATCGGGCGAGTCTGCCTTTGTACGGGGCTCTACCCTGAATACAATACTTGTATAAAACCACATTTACGTCTGAAGCAGTCCGATATATCGTCTGTATCAATACAGCCCTTGGGCCCATAAAAGCGATCTTTCGATATACATACGATCGCAGGTCAACTATATATCAAAATTCTGAGAGGTAATCAATTCTCCTTTATCTCTGACACATATTAAAATTCTAACATTCTAATACATGTATACCACAAATCTAAAGCCCTTAATCCAGGCTTTTATTACAAGCTTCGACCTCTGGACGAAGGTCTCCTCGCACGCTCCTTATACATAAAAAAGGGGTCCAGCGGAGTGAGCTAATGCTCGGTAGGAGAATGCATGCAAAGTGGGCTACTCTGCAAGTGCGATCACGATGTTCCCGATTTAAACACATTCAAGCGAATGCATGATCTGCCAGATACGCATGACGACTGGATCCAGGGTCCTCAGGCTCAAAGTACTTTCGCTGGCCTTGTATGAAAGTTATTATTTTGTTTGTTTATTAGACTGACCCTCGAATGTGTATGTATATATCAATTGGGCGCTCAGGAAGCTGATTGATATATTATTTGTTTGTGAACTACCCTCAGATTGATATATCAATTGGGCGCTCAGAAGCGATTGATATTTTTCATTTGGACTACCCTCCGATGGTGTATTTTTAGACAACCCTCCAGAACCATTTTCTCTATAGACTTCAAATTCTCATGCACTAACTCCTATAGTCTGAGATGTTCGGTGCATATGGAATCTATGTATGCCATTTGTCTGATCCCAATCACATGCGAATATGTAAACATGCACATATTGACATAATATCCATCACAATCATGTCATGTATTATTATTTCAAACATAAAAATTAGCTTACTTGGGCTGTGATCAGAAACATGAGCAATTTAATTTAAATCACTCGGCGAGCATATTTTCACAAAAATATATTTTGTGAAGACACTATTTAGGAATAGTGAAACCCTCGTTACTATTCTGAAAAATCCTAAATCATCGGTTCGCCAGTGAACCCGGGTTTCATGGCCATTTACGGCCTCTATCCAATGTTACATGATTAGCACGAAAACACCTGATTTCACACCAACATCAGGCGGGTGGGCTGACCACTGCGGGCTGCTCCATTTGTTTCAAATTTTATATTAATTGGTCCCAAGGTTTGGGACCGATCCAAGCATTTTAATGGCCTTAATAGAAGCTCAAACATTTGAAAAGTCTGAAAATGGGAGATAAAACTCAAGTAAAGGGAGAAAACTTCCCTACCTCAAGGAGTTTGAGGGAAACTCTAAATCCGATACCCATGCGAAAGCCTCTCAGCGTGAAACAACTTTTCCTTCTTGCCCGAAGGCTGAATGGTCGGATCGTATTTCTAGAGAAGTTCCCTCTCTCTGCAAACTCTCTCAAAGCATGACTCCTTTGTAAGACTTTCCACTCCCACGTTTTTCGTTTTCCTTTTGATTAAATGAAGAAGAGCCTTTATTCCCACGATTCATTTTATTCTCCATTTAATCAAATTAAATTGATTTATTCTTTCTCGGTTTGACATTCGGCACTATCTCGGCCGGAATCCATTTCCATCATTTCTCTACTCATTGCCATATGGTACATGAGTACTTGTTATATGTGACTTTTCGTGCATCAAATCATTTCTGACACCGGCAGCGATACCTCGGCGTCTGGAGCTTGACGTCTCGAATATTACGAAATTTGCGTGCTAATAAATTTTGAGATATTGATTCAACGGTGAAATCCGTTTCATCATGAGATACAGGAATAGAATTACCCAGTTTTTAGCGAAATAGCAATTTTTAACGAGTACGATTGTGCCCTTTTCCCGAATTTGGAATTTCTCGGGCCTTACATTCTCCCCTCCTTAAAAGGAATTTAGATCCGAAATTCGAGGACAATCTAATCAATCACATGCGTATGCAACGTGCGATCTACCATGCGTAGACAGTCATTTAAATCTTAAGCGACTAAACCCACGTGCCTTGCGTCCCTAAGCGAAGGGATAGGTGGCCCATCGTGTCTCGCTCCCACGTGGACTCCTCCCGCCTCCATGAACCTCCATAGTACCCTCACTGGCCTCACGGTCTTCTGTGTGAAGCGATCACGGTATCAACAATGCTGCTGGTCCTCCTCGAAGGTCTCATGAGTGTCGACCTCAATCTGTCCCCCGATCCACCATGAAATTGGATGCGATTGCCCCGAGACATGGACGTGAAACACCTCGTGGACACACGTCATCTTTGGGCGGTAATGCTAATCGGTGCACTTAGCGATTGCCTACCCTCTCGAGTATCTCGAAGGTCCAGTAAACCCCTCGTGACCAGCTTCGTGCTGCAGAACTGACCCTCCCCTCTTGGGCATCACCTTGAAGGCGTGATCCTGACGGAACTCTAAGGTCGCATTTGTCCAGCACATCCACATAAGCTCTTCTGGAAATACGGCGGGTGAAGCGTTGTGGTAATAAGCTCACCTTCTCCAAAGGTGTCTCTAATCATATCGGAGACCCGTGAAGGAGCTCTCTCCCACCTCGGTCCAACAACGGTGACTACATGGCCTCCCGGCCCACAATGCCTCATGGTGCCATCCATTATACTCGCTGATAACTATTGTCGTGGCGAATTCCACTAGAACTGTCTCCTCCGGCTACCCTTATGATTCGGGACGCATGCTAAGTAGCATGTCCTCCCCAACACTTGTATATAATCCGTACAACCGCGTGACCACTACACAGCCCACGCGGGTGTGTATACGACCTTCCCAAGGTCCACGATCATACGACAATCAATGGATGAATCAGCCTAGTCCATGTCATGAATGACATCGTATCTGAGGCCCTTCTTGCATTTCGACAACACCCAATGCAATCTCGAGGGTATCGAATCTCGAGTCACTCTTGACTCCACATCCTCTGACTCTAAGTGCAGTGATAATTTTGTCAGTGGGTTTTCATCTCCAAGTGCTCAGGCTCCTATCACTCGACTCTAAGTCTATGTGATACTTGACCGTGCGTTTTCATTTTGACAAGCATAATTTTTCGACACACTTCAAGCCTATTACATTCTCAAGAAGTCGGGATATCTCCTAGGGTCTCTTACACCTAACTCAGGATTCTCACGAGAGTTTATGACCCCCTTTTGCTTTGCCCCACACACTCTAATTACTCGTCATTTCCTGAATCGAACTATGAGTCTTCATTAGATGTAGTCCTAAAGACAAACTCAACCCACACACACTAAGAGTGGTGAACCAAGCCAAAATGCCGAGTGCACACACACCCAGGCTCGACGTGATGTTACCATGCATGAGCAGCAATAATGCCATCTTTGTGACACCTGATCAGAGTCCACCATGACGAGAATCTGAGTGTCTCTCTCAGCTGGCCAATCGACCTATCGAGATTGACTCTCACCCTATCCTGGGAAGACATATATTCTGGCTTCTCTAAAGGCCTTAACCTCTAAGCCCCGAATCGAGGTCGTCGGGTATGTGGCAGACTAAGGTCCAGTGCGATAACTCGGGTTATCGGCTCATCCCATGTCAAGCGACACAACCAATATGTCTACCCTAAGGTCCATTGCGCTTACGCTCGTAACCACGATACGTACGACTTGGGCCCACACTGCGGCCCCTCACGACCTATCCCTAGAGTTCTTTGGGAGTGCTTGCTCTACCAGAGCGAAATTGGTTCCCTGCGGCCAGTACTAGGTGTGGGAGGAATGAGCGTATATTCTCTGAATTCTCTGACTAATTGGGGCTGCCTTGTCCCAAATTCACAGGATCCTTTGTTTGCAGGGCAATCTGTCTCACATGCCCGATCGTACAGTCCACGAAACTCATGTGACCCGAAGTGTCTACCTCTTCCCGAACTATAAGAAGGATGATCCTCCCTCTCGCTACCAACAACCGCATCCCGAGTGCTCTGAGCATCCTCGATCTCTCTCTCTCTATGGTCAGGACCGTCCCAACCATGGAGTCAATGTCTCGTAGGCGAAGTCCTACGATCCTGCCCCGAATGGACAACTTCGGCCCATTCTCGAGTCTCATATTACCCGGCTAATCCCGAAACTACGTATCTCGAGAAGGTGACATTCGGTCTCTACCAACTCATCAACGCCTCGGCCTTCTGGTGGTGGCCTCACGATCTTGACACCACGTGTCCCAAAACCTCCTCGTGCTTGGCTTCGCGCCTGCGAGACTTAGCATCTGGTGATGGTCTCGACAAGCGTAGGCGATCCCTCAAATGATAACTCACGCTCCCACTCGGAGTTAGGAGTAGATCAAAATGTCATCCACGAAGACTAAGAATAGCGATCTAGATAGGGTTGGAATATCCTATGCATGAGATCCCGTGAATCTTGCGTGGCGCGTTGCGTCGTCAAGAAGGGGCATCCGCGTAAACTCAAAGTGCCCATATCGCTTCCTAAACGTTGTCTTAGGGACTATCGAGTCTCCACTAACCCTCGGTGATGGTAACCGATTGCGAAGGTACATCTTGGAGTAGACTCGCGCTCCTCTCAACGATCAAACAATTCATGCGATCCTCGTGCTTGGTCACCGTGTGATGCGTAACCTTGTTGTGCACGTACTCGATGCACGGTCGAAGGGTCTTGTCCTTCTTCTTCGCAAAGCGAGCGGGCGCCCACGTGAAGTGCTCGGTCTAATAAGACCCTTGTCAATAGCTCACTATGGCCGGACTCACGAGTTCCTGCGACAATGGTGTCATCCTATGCGGAGTCATAGAAATGGGTGAAGTACCAGGGTGTAACTCGATGTCGAAGTCTACAACCCTCTGTGGAGGTAATCCTGGTAGCTCGTCCAGAAAAACATCCACATACTCGCATACTACTCGAGGTAGATCTAAGTAAGTCTCCACCGTCTCTAGGGTAAGGCTCTCTAGCCAGCAGTTAGCGTCCCCAATCACTTTGGACTGTTATCTTTGTCTGGGGAAAAATATCATGTTTGTCTCCCTGAAATACCACCAGGCGTCAGTCCTACCGTCGTAGGTGATAACCCTCCCCTAAGCTCTGATCGAATATGACGCTATAAGCTATCGACGATCCATACGGGGATGACATCGAACTCTTACATGTTTTATAAGTCTCGAGTCATTATAAGTAAAATCACAGAATCCTACAACTCATGACCTCGACATATCATACTATTCTCACCACTAATCCCTAGGGGAGAACTCACAAACAAAGGCTCCTCTAAGGTCTCTAGAGGTCCTTGCCCATTTCCACCATACTTGGGCCACACTCTCTAGCTAGAACGCAGCTAATCCAATCCTGGTCATGTCAAAGGTAATCTCCATAGCCTCTAACACCTTCTCGATCTGCATAAACCAATGATGCATCACCATGTCGGGTCTCCTCCCCCAGTGAATGTCAGAGGATGATGCGCCCTAAACTACTCACGGGGTTACTAGGGTCTTCTGTCACCTGTATACCGACTGCGATAGCGAAGCTGGCACGTAATACCTCGACCTCGATAAGTCTGGCGATCAAACACCCAGTGGTGACCCGGTACCGAGTGGACACCCTCTACGTACTCGTCTCGACTAGCCATCTCACGAATCAATAGCAAGTTAAATCTGAGTTTAGTATCTCCTAAGGCCTCGCTCACGCGGGAACGCATTCATACATAAATCGTGTATACCCATTGTCCTTGCATTTCTGGTGTCTGAAACAATGATGTAAAAAAAAAAAAAAGCGTGATGACTTAGGAGGCGGGAAGTCGGAGTCTTCGAGATGCGTGGTTTCTTGGGATTGGTGAACCAGTATAGGAGATTCATTGAGGGATTTCTCAGGGATAAGCGGCCTTTATGACTAGGTTGACCGGAAGGAGTCAAGTTTGAGTGGGATGACCGATGCGAGAGCATTCCCGGGAGTTGAAGAGGAGACTTATGACTCCCATCTTGATAGTCAGAGACGGACCAGTACCTGATGTATTGTGATGCCTCGAGGGCGGGTGGGATGTGTTTTGATGCGGTCACGGGAGGTAGTAGCTTATGGTTCGTCGGTTGAAGAATCATGAGCATAATTACCCACCTGAAGACATGGGAGTTAGCGTAGTAGTCTTCGCCTTGAAGATTTAGCACCACTTATCTGACGGGGAGTTCGAGGTGTGCTCGGACCATAAAAGTTTGAAGTGCCATCTTCCGCGCAGCGGGACCTCAACATGAGGCAACGCGAGATGGATGGAGTTCTGGGGATTATGACTTCACTTCGCATTACCATCCCGGTAAGGCAAATGTGGTAGCTGATGCACTCGGTGGAAGTGCGAGGAGTGTTGGGTAGTAGCTTCTACCGGGAGTGGCGGTCTCGAGGCGTGGGGCCGGTTTCGGCTACGATGCAGTGGCGGACTCAGGGTACCTTGGGGGTTTAGGCTGAAATCTCATTGGCTTGAGTGATTGAGTCCAGTGGCGGGGCCGCAGAGATAGTGTCCATCGGGGACCGAGATGCAGGCGAAGCCGCGGAATTGGCGAGAGTGCGGGCCGTTCACGCGGATGGTGGTCTTTGATATAGGGGACGGGTAGTGGTTCCCTAGTTGACCCGATTTGAGAGGAGATTCTCGGGGTTTCTTGCTCTCGATTTGTCGTGCGCCAGGTGGCGCGAAGATACCCGGGATCTTAAATTCGCCCGGTGTGTGGAGTGGGATGAAGAGACATGTAGGGGACTTTGTTCGACGATGTCTCACGTGTCAGCAAGTTAAGGCTAAGCACCGAGAAGCGGCGGAACTACTTGACCATTGGAGGTGGTGGTGGAAGTGGGTGCGTCATGATGGGACTTTATGATTACCCGACACGGATAACGGAGGCATGACACGGTATGGGTGATGAGTGGACGGCTCGCGAAGTCGGCACATTTTCTAGGCGTCTGCGGATGACCTTACATTGGAGGTCTATAGGTTGTACATTCGAGAGATAGTCAGGCTGCACTTGGGTACTAGTATCATGGTATGGGATAGGGACAGGGTTTACGGCGCACTTTTGGAAGAGTTTCCAAAAGGCTATGGGCACACGGTGGCTTGATGAGTATAGCGTTCCACCCTCGAAGCAGTTAAGTGTTTGAGAGGACTATACAGGTATTAGAGGGCGTGCTGCGAGCATGCGTCACGGATCGTAAAGTGGCGGGAGGCGGCATTTGCCTTAGTGGAGTCGCCTACAACAACGGTTATCGGGCGGTATATAGATATTGCCGTGAGGCCGCTACTATGGGAGCCATGCGAGGTCACCATTATGTTGGACCGAGGTGGAGGAGCTCCATTCTGCGGTCTGATTTGATTAGAGACACCTCAGAGAAGGTTGGCATCTGATAGTGCCTTATGACTCGAGGCCGTGAAGAGTTATGTAGATGTCACGGCGTCGACCCGCCAGAGTTCGAGGTTGGGGATCCGTCTTCTTGAAGGTGATGCTAGGAAGGATTGGTCCAGGACCGACCGCTGAGGAATTCTCGTAGGAGTTTATTGGACCTTTAAAGTGAAGGATCCGACCGGGATTAACCTCATGAGCAGGGGACCTCGGCGCTCCAATGGATATGAAAACATTTTCTCAAAACTATCCAAATAAAATCCATGGAGCGAACCCCTTTACAATCCTTTACATATCTTTAGAAAATAATGCGAGGCAGTGGTTTAATTTTTCTTTCTTTTCAAACATAGATTTTTCAAAAAAATCGGCCGAGGAGTTTCCTACGTTTTTGGACTTTCCCAAATTTACAAATACTGCACTAAGCATTTAAAACATGTCTTTCAAATTTTCAACTTCGTTTTGGATATTCCTTGTCCACAACTCAATCAACACAATATATATACCATATACATTTTATTCCTTTCAATCATCAAAAACATTCAAAACTTCTTCAAATTCCATGCACGATTTATAAAAGGTGGGCTTGGCGGGACTTAAGTAGGCCACTTAAGTAGTTCCTTTTCAAAATATATCCATATATGCATATATACATGACAAACTATTTGACATATAAAATATGCAAACTATTTATCTGTCACGGAGTTCACATGCGTCAAAATCTCCTCGATGGCTTTCGACTTCTTTGTGCCGGGAGGGTACTCTCTGGCCCTTTTTGTCTTAGATCTGAAAATGTTTTTGGAAACATATGGAAAAGAATGAGCTAAAGAGCCCGAGTGGAGTGTACATTTTCATTAAGATAACATTTCCAATATATATCAAAATAATACATGCCCATACAATTAAAATCAATTTATGCCTTAAACATTTATGCCTTAAACTTTCTTTTCTTTTACGATAATAAATACTTATACATTAAAATCCATTTATGCCTTAAACATTTATGCCTGAAACTTTCTTTCTTTCTTTCTTTCTTTCTTTCGATGGAACCAGGGAATAACACAGAAACGATTTCAGATGCTTGACGGTGAGGGCGATCACATTCAGTCATAACCACTACGGCTGCGGAGAAACTCACGCTTTGCATAGGGTTCAGTCATAGCAGCACCTTATCACGTGTAAGGATATTACTCTAGACACCTAATAATTCCCTCCCTCAGTTAGTAACCTGCAACTTTACCTCAAATCCTTACACGCTTAAGGTACCTCGGCCGATATCAGGTCATAACGATCATAACTGGGGTTAGGGTAACCATCATTAAAACATTTATCAAAAATACATTTTATAAATCCCATGTAAATCCTTTACTTTATCACTTGAAAACTCATATATATATATATGCAAATATACATACATTCTTTACACATTTTTAAACTTTCATAATACCTTAACATATGCATACATATATACCATTGTATAAATATATATTGATGCAAGATAAAGCTATTTCCATATGCCTTAACATTTACATAAACATTTCATTAAACTTTCAATTTAACATTAAAACCATTCACTTTTAAAAAGCTTCAATTTTCAAAATATCATTTTCACTCACGAGTTCCTTGGCCTTTCTCGATCAGCTTGCTTCAGGTAATTCAGTTTCCGTCCGATAGTCCTTTTCACCTTTTTCAAGAAAACCACAACTATACATTAATCATAACTTCATTTTAATCCACCATACACATTCATTTTAAATCCAAATGAACAAATTACCCTTAAGCCTGAAAAACCCATTCATTTTGTGACCTTTTTCCAAACAATACTCTATGACACATTTAAAAATTATTCAAACGGTCTTTAAAATTTGTAAAACTCTCAGATCAGTCCTTTATATATCCAATGACATCTCTTTAAATTTTCAATTTAAAATTCCTTCTCTAAAGCCCTCAACCACATAACACAAGTTATTGTGTTTACATCTAGATATAAGCGAGACGAGAATCGCATATGGCTCCACTTTGACAAATTTTCTGGGCACTTTGGGATTTCAATTTGTAAACCTTCAGATAAATTTTATAGAAGTATATTTTAACCAGAAACTTGAATCCCACTCAAATCGGATCAGAAATAGGCAAGTTATGGTCAAAATACAAAAAGTGGTCAGAAGCAACAGGGCATTTCTGTCTGAGGCGCACCCTTGAAAATGACGAATGTGTTCTCTTCCACTTTTCACTCCTAAACCTCCAATCTGATTGCCTTGACTTTTCAACATATCACACACAATTCCTATCAAATCTAACAATTCCCTCACTTTCTTTTTCAAAACCTAACCTAATCCATTTCCTTTCTAATTTGATATCAAAATCGACACCATTAAACCTTAAATACCACCAATTGCTTATCCATACCGAGAAAATTCAAGACGTGGGCGAAAAACATCAAACCTAACTCCCACCATTAAAACTTACTTGTTCTTGGTTTCCTTTGGCTCCTACTCCCTTGCTACCACTTGTAGAGCACTTGGAAAGCTTGAAGGAAGAAAAAAATCACATCTCCGCGCCTCCCACCATTTTCTTCCCTTTCTCTCTTCTTTCCTCTACTCTCCTTTTCTCCTTTTCCTTTCTCTCATAGTGGAACTAGCCTTTTGAAGACCAATGAATGTTTGGCTTTTGTTTTTCTCCTTTTATTATTTTAACATTTCCTTTAATTTGCAATAACCTCATCTTTCAATTTTGCAATTTGTAACTTATGAAATTTGTATTGTGGCCCATCTCTAACCAGTTATGATTTCCATATCCTTTTGCCTTAATGACTATTATACCCTTATGCTCATACCATAAATTATCATTTCCTATAATTTCCTATTTTAGTCTCCAAAATACTACTATGTGACATTTAGTGCTCTTATACACCCCTACAGTATCATGTACTGTACACTCTCTCAGGACGGGGTGTTACATTTCTAGATACTCGAGAGGATAGGCATCGTAGCGTACCGGTAGGCGCTATCGCCCAGCATGTTAGGTGTCCACGAGGTATTTCATGTCTCCATGCTCCGGAAGTATACTCGGATCGGCTCATGTAGTGGATGAGACGGTCGAAGGTTGACGATGGGACCTTTGAGGGGAGGGACCGGTATGTGGTACGGATGGCGGGTGATGGGTTTCTGCGGCGCAAGGCCGTGAAATTTAGTGAGGGTGCTATGGCGGCACTATGGAGTGGAGGAGTCAACGTGGGAGCGTGAGGACACGATGCGGGCCACCTATCCTTCTTGTTTAGGGATGAAGGTACGTGGTTTAGTCGTTTAAGATTTAAATGATTGTTTACATGCATGGTAGAGTGCACGTTGCATATGCATGTGAGTGATGTGATTGTCCATAATTTCAGGACGAAATTCCTTTAGGAGAGAATGTAGGGCAGAAATTCAATTTATGGAAAAATGGCAAAATCGTAATTTAGGACAAAAATCAGGAATTTATTCTCTAGTCTCGGATAATGAAAGCAGTTCCGTTGGAATCGTCTCATGAAATCTACCTAGCACGTCGAATTTGTTGGTCCAGAGACAATGTCGAATTTACGTTTTGAGCAGCCGGCGGTTCGGCGAAGTAAAAGCGATTTTTCGATGCGACAAAAGTCACATATAACACATACTCATGTGCCATAAGTGGCATGAGTAGAGAAAGTATGAAAATGGACGGCCGAGATAGTGTCGAATGTCAAAACTGGGAAAGGAAGGACATAAAGGTCATTTTTGAATTCTTAAGTTAGATAAAACAAAATAGAGAATAGTGTTCTTCTCGATTAAAGGCAAGTGGGCGAGGAAAGCGGATGGGAGCAGCAGAAAATGGAGTTTTTGGGTTTCTAGAGAGAGAATAAGAAACTTCTCTCTAGATTTCTAGCAAATCCGACCGTCAGAATTCGTCGGAGCAAGAAGGAAAGCTGCTCTACGCATCGAGGCCTACGCGTGGACTCTGATTTTGGGAGTTTTCGACACACTCCGTGAGGTAGGGGATATTTCCTACTTGGGTTTTACACTTTGTTTAAGTGCTATATGATGTTTCGGTCGGTATGAGGCCTTGAACGACCGTTTGATCGGTCCCAAAACATGGTACCGAATTGTTTGAATTTATAGAGCTTGAATTTGGTGTGCAGCTGGGTACATCACGAGTACATTGGGTGGTTAATTGGTATAATTATGTCATAAATCATGTTATTGAGTTGTATGGTAGGGAATGGCCGACGTGAGTCGGGTTCTAAAGTGAGCCGGCGATTAGTGATTTTCGGGAATAGTAACAGAGGGTTTCACTATTCCCGAGAATAGTGTTCACAAAATAATTTTGTGAAATAATGTGTTTGGTTGAGTAATTCAAATCGAATTGCTCGTGTTTGATCATTAGCCCACGTGAGCTAATTTTGATGTAATTGATGGTGAAATTACATGACATGTTTGTGTGATTTAAATTATGTGAATATATGCATGATTATATATTTGCATGTGTTATAGAATTGAAATGGAATTGGCATTATGCATTCCATATGCACTGGGGCACCCTAGGACGATAGGAGTGAGTGCATGAGGTAATTCTTGAGAGAATGGTTTGGAGGGTTGTCTAAAAATGATGAATATCGGAGGGTAGTCCAAATAAAATATCAATCGTCGGAGTCGGCCCAATTGATATATACATCGGAGGGTTGTCCACAAACAAATAAAACTAAGGGTTCTCATACGTGGCTTAGGCAAGTGTGAGGGAGTGAAGGAGGACTCGAGGATATAAGATGATCGGGTTAGACATTCAAGTAGGATCATGCATTTAGCAGATGTGTGTTTATTACGGAGCATTGCATATGCACTTAGGTGGAGAGTGGCCAGCAGGGTTGATTCCACTGAAGCATTCGCTCGCCTGTCAGGGATCTTGTTTCTGGTGCAGGAGCGTGCAGAGAGACGGTTCATCATAGAAGTAGTTTAGAAGAAGCGAAATGTGGCTTTGATGGTTTTGCATGTATTAGAATGTTTTTCATTTTAATATATGTGTTGTATAAGAGTAGATCATTAACTCTTGTAACTATGATATATATAGTTGGGATGTTTTATGAGTATTGGTTATGGGCCTAAGTGGCCGTTTTACTCATGTTACGGATAATATTGGATAGATGGAATATATGTTGTGAGTATAAATGCAGGGGCCCAAGAGGTCATTTTTACTCTGTATAGTTGTATAAGAAACCACAACGTGGTCAGCAGTGTTTGATTGGGACCCGGGTTATATCTCGGGTGATGCATTTGGGTAGAGCCTCCGTACAAAGGGGCTACGCAGATTTTAAGTGATAAATGTCAGTCACCGGCGTTCAGTGTTTCAGCGGGTTGGCAGGGTGATCAACGGACCCCGGGATTTGGGCGTCACTTGCATCATCCTTTCGGCCAACTATCCCAACTATATGCAATAGTTTCAAGAGTTAGGAAAATACTCTTATATACAAACCTGCCATTCAAAATTCACAAATTCTAATACATGTCATACATCCCCTCATAATGCCAAAAGCCTTGACCGAGCTTTCTTTGTCGAGTCTAAGAAGATTAGATCCTCTCGAACACCCTGTGCACGAAAATAATGTTCCCTCGACAGGGTGAGCTATCGCTCAGTAGTGGAATCACCCTAAATGAGTTACTCCACTGAAAGTGCATATCTCAGATATCGATAAAAACATACATTGAGTAATGCGTGATCTACTTGAATGTCTACTGATCAACTCATACCCAGTCATCAGGCTCCTCACACTTGCCTGAGCCACGTGCAAGAAAAACATTATTTTTTCAAAACAAAGATATTTGTTTATATTTGTGAGCCAAACCATCCGATCTATAAGTGGTGGACCGACTCCGATGTTCTATTTGGTGGACAACCCTCCAGTGTATATCGATTGGGCTCGACTCAGGCGATTGATATTTTATATGGACTACCCTCAGATAGTATTATTTTTAAGTCAAAAACCCACTCCGAAACCATTCTCTTAAAAATCACCTCTACACTCACTCTGTTGATTTCTAGGAGTGCCCCAGCGCATATGAATCATGATGCCAATTCGATACAATTCATATAACCATGCGATATATATAACATGATACACATTTATAATTTAATCACACAAACATGTTATGTAATTTTCACAATCCATTACACCAAAAATTAGCTCACTTGGGCTAATTATCCCATCTGACTGGTCGATTTGAATTACTCGACCAAACACATTATTTCACAAAGTATTTTGTGAGCACTATTCTCGAGGAGGCAGTGAAACCCTTGGAGTTCTTGTTCGCGATTCATTACATTACATTTTCCACACAATTCAAGCCATTTCGACCTCATGCCATCAACACAAGATTTATTTCATAAATTTATGAAATAAACACCCAAAAGCGACCCTACAGTCACGGACTGTGTATTTGGGCTCCATAAATTTCACCAATCATCGGTTCACTTTGTGAACCCGAGATTTCATGACCATTTAGGCCCTATGCACATCCTGTCTGATTTAAAGCATAATTTATGCCATTAACAGCTAAAGCAGTCCCTCCACGATTACGAACTACACATATTGGGCTCAATAAATTGGCTTGATTCGAGTCCCATGTTTGGATCGTCGAAGCAGTAGTTGAGGCCTCAATCCTTAGAAACATTATAAAACACTTAAATAAAGTGTAAAGCAAGTAGGATAAAACTCCTACCTCTCGGAGTTGTGAAACTCCCTAAAACCGGAGTCACGCGTAGGCCTCTCAGCGTGACGGCTTTCCTTCTTGGCAGGAAGGATTTCGGCGGTCGAATACGTAAATCTAGAGAGGCTGACACTCTCCTCTTAAGCAGATGCAACCTACTCTCAAGTCTTTTCCTTTTTTCAACGTTTTCTCTTTGGTTTAAAGGTAGGAGATGGTTACTGTTTGTTATTTTGTCATTTTCCCCATTTAATCAAATTCAAAATGACCATTTGTCCTTAACTTAGATTTTCGATATTTGGCACTATCTGACCAGTCATTTCCATCATCTCTCTACTCATGCAACATGCATAACATATGTACATGTTATATGTGACTTTTGTCACATCTCGAAGTCTGATTTCCGGCCTTTCGAAGCTTCGATGCCTTGGCAGAGTAAATTAGGCCAGTCTCGAGATTCGGCGGTAATCAACTAGATTTATGAACCGATTCCAACGATTGAAATCTGTTTAGCCATCAAGATCTAGAGAATAAATTTCCGGAATTTTCTGAAATTTGATTTTACCATTTTCTAGAAATTGAATTTCTGAGATTTACATTCTACACCTCTAAAGGAATTTGATCGAAGTGCAGGACGTCGACACTCACGTGCATATCTGAAGTGCACTATACCATGCATGTAAACGATTAAATCACGTACCTTCATCCCTAAACAAGAAGGGATAGGTGGCGCATCGTGTCTCGCTCCCACGTTGACTCATCTCCACTCCCATAGTGCATACTTAGCACCCTCACTAGCCTCACGGGCTTGCGTCGCAAAACCTGATCACGGTATCCAAAATGCGCTGCCGGTCCGCCTCGAAGGTCCCATCAGTGTCAACCTCAATCTTGTCCCCCGATCCACCATATGAAATTTGGATGCAGGTATACTTAGAGCATGGAGACATAGAAATACCTCGTGGACGGTGACATCTTTGGCGATGGCATAGCCGATGCGCCAGCGGTGCCTATCCTCTCGAGTATCTCGAAAGGCCCAGTAAACCTCGCGATAGCTTCCCGCGCTTGAATTGATCACTCCTCTCTTAGGCATCACCTTGAGAAGCGTGATCCCCCGACCTCGAACTCTAAGGGTCGGCGTGCCACATCACTGCCAGTCTGCTTAGGCTCACGGCGAGTGAGAAGGCGTTGTAAATATCGTGGCCTCATGGCCTCTCGGAGGTTGTCTCTAATCTATCGGGCCCGGTGATGGAACTCTCTCCCGCCTCGGTCGACATAACGATTGTTTGCATGGCCTCCCATGTCTGATACCTCATATGGTGCCATCACATACTCGCTGATAATTGTTGTTGGCCAGCGAATTCACTTGAGCGAATGCTCATCGGCTACCCTTATGAAGGACGCATGCTCATGACATGTCCTCCCAACACTGTATAGTCCTCTCGGGTGACCGTCTGTTTGAGGTGGAAAGTTAACTCGCCAATCCCAGCAGGTGTCCCCATAGCCTTTGGAAACTCTTCGAATTTTGTAGTAAACAGGTCCCTAGCCAGGCAAGCATGGATGCGGTACTCCATGTGGGACTATCTCTCGAATATATAACGGCCCGAGAATCTCTCTCGATGTGAAGGTCATCGCACAAGCCCAGAAAATGTGTGACAGCTAACCAAGTCACTATCACCATCTGGCGTGTTTCTGCGTATTAAAGTGGCAAGTGGGTCTCAAGTCGTATTGATGTGCTCCCACTTCCGCTCATTTACTCACGATGGTAGAAGCCTTGCGGCTTAACCCCCGATGCTCGACCCCTGGCCGACCTTACGTGAGACATCGTGGCACAAAGGTCCCCCTACGTGTCTCTTCATCCACGCTCTAGTAATCTTGTGACGAATCTGGCAGTACATCTTCGTGCCACACAGGATCTACGTCAATCGGAGCGATGAAACTCCTTGAGAATCCTCTCGAATCGGTCGGCTGGGAACCACTGCACCGTCCTCTATGCAGAGACTACCATCCGTGGATAATTCATTTCAATCACTGTACCTTCTGTGCCGGGTGATGGACCTTATCTCTGCGTCCACGCCCAGCGAGACTCCAATCACTTTGCTCAACGAGAGCGGTGTAGCCACTAACCTCCCAGCGTGCCACAGGTTTGCTCAGCATGCGTAGCCCAAGCGTCCCACGGTCTCGAGCATTTGCCACTCTCGAGAAGCTATACTATGCTTGGCTCATAAAGACTTAGGCGGCCTGTCGGCCACCACATTTGCCTTACCGAGGATAGTGTGCAAAGTAATTCATAATCTCTAGGAACTCCATCCATATCGTTGCCTCATATTGAGATCGGTTGCGTGAAAATATGTGGGCTTTTGTAGTGCGAGTACCTCGAACTACTCGCTATATAAGTGGTAGGCGCCCGAATCTTGAGGCGAAGACTACATTTGTGATAAGTGTCGTGTGTGGGGTAATTCTTCTCATGATTCTTCAAGCGCGGGAACCATGGCCACTACCTCCGGATGCATCAAAACACATCCCGGTCAGGCCCTTGAGGCATCTATTACACTATGTACCCACATCCTGTCTGCGGGACTATCAAGATAGGAATTTGAAGTAGTCCCTATCTTAAGCTCTGGATGCCTCCTCAGTTAATTCATCCCGATCAAACTTGACCTCCTTAGGGTCCAACCTTGTCATAGAATGTTCGCTATCTAGAAATCCTCGATGAATCTCCTATAATACCTATAGTGATCAAAAACTACGTGTCTGAAGGAGTGACCGGTGCTCTCTGACTCATCTGGCCTGAACCTTTTGCGGGTCCCTTGACCACGATGCGACACCACGTGTCCTAAAAATCTCACCTCAATAAGCCCAGAAACTCGCACTTGCGAGACTTGGCGTGTAGCGATGGTCTCTCAACAAGCGTAACATGATCCTCAGAGTGATACTCATGCTCTCCCACTCGATAGGGAGTAGATCAAAATG
This sequence comes from Tetrastigma voinierianum, assembly GCA_016808115.1. Lineage (NCBI taxonomy): Eukaryota > Viridiplantae > Streptophyta > Magnoliopsida > Vitales > Vitaceae > Tetrastigma > Tetrastigma voinierianum. The sequence continues at coordinate 207,874 of JAEQBH010007148.1, read as the reverse complement.
TATCATCTGGCTACGACAAAGCGATCTAGACAAGGTTGGAGCACCTATACATGAGATCCGTGAATCTTGCTGTGTCAGTCAATCCAAAGGGCATCAAGTAAACTCAAAGGTGCCCTGCTTGGCGTCCTAAGCGATGTCTTAGGATGTGTCCTCCCCAACCCTCGGTGATAGTGTAGTGCGAGGAGTCTTATTTTGGAGTAGACTCGCTCCTCTGTGATTAAACAAATCTTCAATCCTCGCGATGGATCACAGATTCTTGATTGTAACCACTGTTCAAATGTCGCAGATGTACCACAGATTAAGAGGATTCTGTCCTTCTTCTTATGAAATAGAATCGGGCGCCCCATGGTGAAGTGCTCGATGCAATGAACCCCTTGTCCGGTAGCTCCTGTAGCTGGGCTCACCGAGTTCTGCAACTCCAGCGGGTGCCATCAATGCGGAGTCATGTGGGCGAAGTACCGGTGTAACTCGATATCGAGTCTACATCCTATCTTGGAGGCAATCGGGTAGCTCATCAGAAAAACATCCACATACTCTCAAACTACTCGGTAGATCTGAAGTCGATCTCACCTCATCCTCTAAGAGGTAGGAAGCTTGCTGGCCAACCCGCCAGCCCCATCCTGACACTGGAACTCGTATCTTGTCTGGGCAAATATCATCTTGTCCCCACAAATACCACACGATGCAGTCCTACGTGTGGCGAGTGAACTCTCTACGCTCCTGATCGATAACGACCACAGCCAAGCGTGACGATCATCAGGATGACATCGAACTTTGAGCATGTCCATGATCCTCGGGTCACGTGAGTAGAGTCCCGAGATCTCAACTCACAACCTCGAGCATATCATCCCTGATCTCATGGCCTAATCCTAGGGGAGAACTCATATACAATGGCTCCTGCAAGTCTCGACCCACAAGCCCTGACTCATCCGCGACTAATGCGACAATGAATGAATACGGCGCTTTTAAAATCAAATAACACTCTTGCACATGGCGAGATAGCAAAAACGTGCCACTGTATGGTAGTGATCTGCTGGCACCAGCTGGGTGTGATCGCGTGAACTTCGCCCCTAAGCCCTTGATGTCCCACACTTTTGTGGGCCTCGTCTCTGCCTCTGCCCTTGCTGGCTCTGCGGGCTTGTGAAATGTGAGGTGGGTGTGGCTCCTGGCGGGACTAAGCTCTCGGCCATATCTGCGTGCGTGGAGGAACGTCTTTTGCCTCTCTCTGTCTGCCTCATTTGGGAGGCCCGGGGCATCCCAAAAACCGGGATCCCTGTCTGCAGGAAATCCTCACTCCATGTATCAAAATTTCTTGTGATGATAACACACCATACATGCTGTGTGAGCTCTCATCACGTCACGGCAGGATGGCGCGACTGCAAACCTCAGTGATTCAGCTCTCTGCCTCTTTCACAGGCCCCGGAAGAGGGGTGACTCTCCTTCCTCTTGCTACTAACTGCCAGTCTAGGAGGTGCTCAGGCGTCCTCTATCTCTCTCTCTCTATCATTGGCGTCACAATGGCTGAGTGTATCTGTGAGTGAAGTCTATAATCCTGGCCAGAATGGACGGCAGTCAGTTCTCAAATCTCCTAACCTTGGCTGTATGCAGCAGCGCATCGATCAGCATCAACAAATTAGGTAGCTACGTGAACACATCACATAATCCATCAAAGTGTGAACACCCCACCTTGACTGAGACTCTGAGGCCCTTAGCATACCTGCAGTGTCTGAAGTACTTACCATGAATAAGCTCTGAAGAGGCTTCACCCATGTGTAGCCTCTAGTCTGAGGTCCTTGCCTATCTCCACCACTTGCACCGGGCGCTACCACTACAGTGCAGACTGGCGAGGCCTGATCTTAGTGGCGTGGAGGTATCTCTGACCTAACACCTTATGATCTGCGCAAGCCGTGATCTCTACACCATCGGATCTCCTCACGATTGACCATTTACGCTTGAATGGATATGGATCAGAAATACCTAAATAATTTGTAGCATTAATGCCAAGGACTATATCTAATCCCAGCAATAATCACTAAAAACTTGTTCGTTGTTTCAAAACAACATATACAAATCTATGACATAATCACCCGAAGGACTATTAACTAATCGGCAATCTTTGCCATACAACTTGTTGTTGTCCTTCTCTTTACATGTTTAAAAACGTTCTGCAGCAAATCTTTCTTCTAGTTTGTTATGATGCAGGTTAAGGTAATGTAAATAAATCAGTAGTTTTTGATAAGATATCGATCCACAGAGATCTCGGGAGTTCTAAATCAATTACCCGACTACTCAAACTCTATACTATTTGGACTGTGATAAGCAAGTGAAGTATTCCTAGGAGAACTTAATATAATAAAATCTAATAAAAGTGACTTAATAACAAATGAATTTAAAATGAATTAAAACTGAAAATCTAAAATAATAAATTCAGGCTGAACAGTTATCTTTTAAAGGGAGCATTGAAAATACTGCTATTGTGAAACATCAATTCCTGTAGACTTCACTGAAATTTTGCTTCATGAACTACAGATTTGAGATCTGTCCAAGGACTATGGTAGTGCAAATTGGATTTCTCCTGAAAAGCACTTTTCATCACCTAATTTTCACTGCTTCTTTCGAAGACAGAGGATTAAATAACTACTTTTAATCTGGAATCCCTTTTACTGGGTATTTTCTTTTCAATACTTCATACCCATTAATGGACTGCAAACCTTAGCTCCTAAGACATAGGTAAAGCATGGGTTTGCACTTTACTGGTTCCTCATCCTCAAGATTGGAACAGTTCATCCTTTCCTTGATTAGATCCTTGCTAACACGGGATTGGACTTACTGTTCAAATCGAGGTGAACTCTCTGCTTTCATAAATTGATAAATCATTCAACTCAATTTCGTTTTCATGTGAGAAGACGATTTATCGACTTACATCCACAGAGCTCATTAGATCACCATTATCAGGTTCGCATACCCTTGGGAAATTGTTCACTACTCTCAGGAATGCCTTCCTACATTGTCGAGGGCCTCACGGAAATCAGGAAACTAAGAAAACCCACTTTATGGGTGTCTAGCAGCGACATTGGGATCAATTACGAGAACCAAAGCGAGAACCGTAAAGCGATTCCCGATGCGAAGTTGATAACCGATAAATTTACTGCGAAAAAGATAAATTATAATGAGTATATCATGGAAGAAATTGGGTTCTAATCTTGATCACCTGTGTGCGTCGAGAAAGCCCTTTGGCAGCGAGCGGAAGTCGAATTCCAAGAATTGTGTAGAATTTAAGCAATCTAGACGATAATTTGGAAGAATTAGATTTTTGTATTAAACTTCAGCTTTAAATAACATCGAGATCCACTAAATTCCAAAAATAACAATCTACTAATATTAGGCAAAATGAAAAGAAAAAGAAAAGAAAGAAAATAATAAGGCATATTCTTGATTTCTCTTTTTTGAGTCGTAGGAAATTTGCTTTTCTTGATGCATTTGCTTATTTATAGGGTTATGAAGTTGGGCCCTATAATTGATATCTCATTTTGGACTTCGAGTTAGCGGCAGGTTGGTTGTTGATGTCGCGACATCGATTCTTTGTCGCGACCTCAGTTGTCTTAGCTACGTCGCAGAAGTTTACTTGGTCGCGACCTGTGCCTTGAACATTCCTTGGATCTAATCATCGCGACAGTTATTTTAAAAGTGCTATTTTGAGCCCTATTTTAGATAGGTTTTGAGTGCTTTGCTCACTAAATCATGTCGATAATACCAGTGAAGTGTTGAGTCTTCTTAATATCCCCTTATCTGTTGAAATTATTTTGATCATTTGCAGGATTTTACCTTTTGAGTTCAATATCTAGAAATATAATGGCTGAACATGAAGATTGGACATTTATCGTTCAAACATTTCAGGAATTAGTGAGAGGATTCAGTAGTGGAAAAATGATGATGGGGGATCTGGTGTATGCGGTGAATGTCATGCAAATTGAAAATTTGGCTGTGATTGTGAAATTTGGTGAGGTTGTGAGAGCCTGATCGAGTGTGAGAACTAACTAGAGCTAAAGATTAGCTAAATCTTGTGCCTCAGCGAGTGTGGGTTTAGCCTCCTTTTAAAATTTGTCAGGCTAATGAGTGCTCATTGAGGATGTTATCAATGAGAGTTCTCTGGATTTGTATCTCATCATTACCTAATGATACCAATACCTAATGAAGTGTAATGAGTCTGCATAATCTTTTGTGTGATTAAATATGATGGACCTCATTTAGTTGTGTTATTTGTGTTTTTAGTCACATGTTTTTAATGAAATGTTGTTTTTCTTCATGTTTTTATACAATTGGGTTCATCACGCCACCGTTTTTGTAGCCTAATAATCCTTTTTTGTAACACACGTTTTGATATCATCTCTTTCATTTTAGTTTGAGTTTTCTCTCTTTCTCCTCTTTTAACCATTTTTCTAGCGACCATTCCCATGGATAATAATAAGAGGATCTATGGCTCATCTCATGGCTTTGAAGTGTAATAACAGTTATTGAGCAGATTCTTGTAGTTATCCTCATGTTAATACCAGTCACATTATTTATATTTATCACCTCAGCTAGGGTTCAGATAACTAAACAATGTCATTACCTTGATGATACTTACCATTACTTTAGGATCTGGTGCATACTTGTTCTAGATATCTTTGTTCTTTAAGTATTGCCTGAGCATATTAGAGATGATGAATATTGGGGTTTCAGTGAAGAACATGTGTGAATCTTATCTTATGTGGTGACTCGTGAGATATTACTGGGTTGTTTGCTGAGTTGACAAAGTCGTTGTAAACCGGACATTCTGGTTAGCGTATAATGAGGATAAACGAGACGCGCTGTTTGCCACTATGTTATCGAGTTGATGACCTAAATCTTCAGTTGCCTTTTCAACTCCGCTTTGGGTTTTGCGATTGATGGTCAACGACTCTGTTTTGACAAAAATCAAAGTCGAAACTAAAAGCCTGCTTATTTCCGTCGCGATCTAGTCAAATTCGCGGATGAAAATAACCATCGTCGTTGACCTGAACCGCTGCGGTGAAAGCGACTGGTGGGATCTGGAAGCTGAATGCGTTGATTAAACTCGCATCGGTGGCGAATGGCGACATTGAATGATGTGCGACGTATCTCTGATCGATGATGTGACCGTTTGTTCGCGTTTATTTTGCCCACAAGTCAATGAACCCTCCTGTTTGGTGTGCGACCTTTATTCAACACGTAACAGTCGCCGCGTCCGCTGGATGATCTCGCGATATCTTGCCATGATCATGCGACTTCCATTGTGTGACCTTTCTTCTTATGGCGTGCCGCCATGGCTTGGAACGATCACTCGCGACGTGCCCATACGCATCGATGTGCCAAACTCCGTTGTTGTGCGTTCGTTCCACGCCATCGACGGATGTGACGTTGGTATCATCCGACGCCGGATCGATTCGATCGTGCGATATGAATGATCTTCGCGATGGTTCTTCACCGGTCGATCGTGACGACGATGATATCCGGCGACCGCCATCGCCTGCCGGCGGATGTAGCGCAATGGAAGCGATGTGCGAGCATCGCGCCGCGCGCCTGCGTGTGTGACCGCGGTTTGGCGTGGCCGACACAACTCGTTACGGTGATGTGCATTGCCATTTGTGTGACCTTGATCTCCAGCGATGCCCGTTAGCGGAATAATTGACTTTGATTCTTTTGGCCCGATCTTGGCGACTTGACCAGTTGGTTTTGTCGGGTATCTTCTGAATGGCGTTCCTCACGTCGATTTCGCGGTCGTATGTGACTTGTTTGGTGTCGCGATATCAAAGGTCTTCCGTGCGCGGTGATCATTGTGGCGATATATTTGATTATTCATCCGTGATGTGTGCCCAGCGGGATCTTTCTTCATAGTGTCTTTTAACATATTGGCTGGTGTTAATCCGCGCCGACGGTTCCGCGTCTTGTTCGCGCCAATATCGTCTTTCTCATTTCTGGCATAAAGGTGGTGAACCATTCACATTACTTTGATGGTCTTTTTTGAATAATCATTCGATGGGTGGAAATTGTTCGACTTTTTTAGAGTTCATCACCTCACGTGAATATGGAGGATGATGGCCCACTGACCTCTGAGTTTACTGGGATGGCCTCCTGAGCTACCTTCATCTGAGCTGTGCTGCTCATTATTTTTTTTGCCAATACCTGACCTCTACAGAAACTGATCAATCTTGTATTGATGAATGTGGTGATTGCTTGACAGTGTACTGTGGGCCTCCCTAGTCCTCATCCTCATTCATGCATCTACAGTTTAAATAGCAGTCAGTAATCTGAATGTCTAGGAGCATAACAGTGGGACACTATTCAAATGTGTGAAAACATTTTATATCATTAATAATCTTGCATTTTATGGTAATGCGAGGAACATGTTTATTTTATTAATCTTTTTGTATAATTTTTATTTTTATTTCTATTTTTTTAAAATTTTGTTTGTTTCATTTTATATTTTCATTTTTCAAAATTTTGTATGTTTCAGAATAATTCAAAAATTAAATTTGTAAAATTGTTTTTAATTAATTTTCTTGGTTTTATAACTGTAAAACCTTAAAATGATTTTTCTTCTATCATTTTTCATTTATTACAGGACAGGGTTATTAAAAAATTTTTCAACCTCATGTTCTCACACTACCTAGTGTGATTCAACGTAAATTATTAATTTGTAGTTATTATCATCAGTAAATAGTTAATTAAATTTGTTTTCATTTTTTTTTCTTTTGTTCAGGTTGTATCATTGCGTAAACTCCATTTTATGTGTCTTTGGCTTTTCTAAACAGTCAACACAATATGATGTACTTTAAATCTTCTTCTTTAAGCTATCCATCCCTTGACGCGGCATACATCACACAGCTGATTCATCAAATCACCTGTTTTCCAGCTTGTGTGTTGTGCGGTTTTTGTCTCGTGTGGTTCCTGGGTAAATCTCACTGCATTGGCCCCAAGTGGTGAGTGGATGCCAGGCTTGGCTCCTAGGTGTTAGTATACAAGCTTGATCACCAGTGTGATCTTTGATCAGGGACTGGATTGTTTGTGATCTGACGTGAGCGTATTTGTGATCATGGGTTGTTGTTTATGAAATGGGCGTGATCTCTTGTCATGGAGACTCTGCCTTGGTGTATGTTTGCGTCGACATGGCGACCATTGAGTTACAATGAGTAAATATTGGCCGCCGGGCTTGTCGTAAGCAGGCTTGTGCGTCGACCACCGCGCCGCGGTTCGGGAGTTGAAGTAACTGTATACAAACATATGTTAAGATTGCCAGTTAATGTGCCAGCGTCGTGCCGAAACCGGCGACCATTCAGGTGGATCTCTCAGAAAGGCCGATTCTCTGGCGCCGCCATGCTGAAAAATGTTACCGGCGGGTGAGCTATGTGATGGTGAGATCATCTAAATGATTCCTCTGCGGTGCGTGGTAACCGTGGCTGTGACAAATAAGTAGCGGTCTACGCGAATGCGTTAACTCTTGCCGGGTCTTCGCCGACTCCATCACGCCTGAGCGTGTGAAACATTATTTTTTTCCAACAAGATGTTTGTTTATGTTTGGACTTAACCTCAGTATAAAGTAATTGGATGATAAATCATTCTATTGTATTGGACAGCCTCCATTATGTCGTTGGTTAGGACTCGGCGAATTGATCTTTATATGAATTTACCCTCCGTGTGTGTTTTTTATTGACCTCAGAAGCGGATTATATAAAATCACTTTTTCTACTTTTCATCTGTGTTCAGGGCAGCGTAATAGATGCATGGTGTGATTCAATAGTTCATCATCTTATTACAAATATGTATGTTTATAGTACACACAATTATAATTTAATCTTCAAACAATATGTATGTTTCTGATCCATTCACACAAGTTAATCTTGGGCTAATTGTCAACCAAACAGAATTGGTTTGATTATCTTGTGATGTTCAAAAGTGTTTTGGCCAGTGCCAGTTCTACCGAGAGCCGGTGGCCACCATTCTGTTGGCGGTTGGTTCAAACCACGTTACATTTTTCTGCTGATTCACGAAACCGTTTTCGGCCTCATTCATCGGCACCGGATTGTTCGCCGTTGCAACGAAATCAACGCCCGACTATATTCGATCCGCGGAATTTGTGTGTTTGAACTAACAATTTCTCCATCCATCAGTTCGAGTTTTGTGACCGTTTCACGTTGTTTGGTACGTATCTGATCTGATTAAAGCATGTTATGCATTAACATTGACGATTCTCGCGTTCTGAATTGCGTCGTTGAATAATAGATTCAGCGTTGGTCCCAGGTTTTGATTTCTAATCGCGGGTCGAAACCTCCACGTCGCAAACATTCACCAAACCACTTCAATCATTGCCAAAGCCAATGGGATCAAAGGCCCCTGCCTCCAGTTTGGCTGGCTCCTAAGCTAAAAGTCCCACGCAGGTCTCTCCGGCGTGAAAACTGCGTACTGGCGGAAGGGATTTTGATGGTGGATGGCGAAAATCTGAAGTGACCGCTCTCACTCTTAAGCAAATTTTGACTACTATAGTCTTTTTCTTTTTTTCCGTTACTCTCAGTTTAAGGTAGTGGATCATATTTTATTCTTCAAATCTATTTTCTGACAGCTCAAATTCCAAATATTCTATTTGCATCATAACGGGTTTAAACCATTTGCCTATCACAGCAGATCATTTCCATCATCTCTACTCTCTTTGTATATAACGTGTGTGTGTATAATATCTTATGTTATCATGTTTGTCATCTTAGTCATACCAGACCTTTGACTAGTGCATAGTAGATAAATTGATAAATCATAGGGTGCAAATTAAGGCGTTAGTGACTAAATTTGTAAGACGATTCGACGTTGATAGTTTAAACTGTAAATGTAAGAAGATAAATTTTGATTTTGAAATTTCGATTACCATTTTGGAAAATTAAAATTTTCTGGATCTTCAGTTATATATTATGTTAAAACTGGTTCGTTTATTAAGATTAAAATTATTCTTGATGTCATTGTTTTCCATATTTGATGTTAATGAGATAAGCTATTAAGTCTTAGAATTAATGGCATATGTTTTCGTTTGAAAATAAAATATAAATTAAGTGATAAAATGAACATCTAATAATTATGTTTTCATCGAATATGTGTGGTTATCGTATGATTGAAGCTGCTATAGTTAAATGTTAACATAATTTTCTCTAACTAGTAAAGTGTAAAGAAAGGCAGGCCAGACTAAATTAAATAACCTATTAAGATATATTCACCCTCTTTCGCATTCTTTAGAGACCAAATAAATGCTAATAGAATCTTCAATCTCGTCATTTCTATTGTGATTAATATCATTTCTTCTCTATGCTTTATTTCCATTTCATATTTTTCTAGTAACCAAATACAAAACTTAAAGAAAAATAAATAAAAACACTTAAATTTTTATACTTGAGATTACAATGCATCAATCTAAAAATCTAATTATATTTTAGTGCAATGGAACCCAGAAAAATAGGATAGATTCATTTTCTTTAATAATAGGTCCTTAGTGCTTTAAAAGTATCAAACTTATAAATGGAATTCCTTAGTTTAGCAAAACTCTCATTCTTTCATAAAATAACAAATTTATAATAAATAAAGATCGAATCCTTCCACCAAAAATAACAAATTTATAATAAATAAATTCACCCAGAAATAGTATTTACTAATGGTCTTGATAGGATGAAACCAAGTGACAAGAGCTTCATAGTCATAGTACGAGAAGAGTTGGACGTACAAAAAAATTTACTTCATCACTTTCTAGTAAAAAAGAATGTGATAATCTATTTGATATGATCATGGAAGTCATAAAAGCGTCTGACCATACCACCTTTTCGCATGTAAGGAAAACCTCGAAAAAAAAACAACTGACTTGGATGGGATCATAATGAATACTTTGTTGCTCGTTCTAATTAGATGTTGAGTTCATCGTGCTAACATGGACACCCAGGATGGATCACGGACCGAATCCTTTATGAGAGTGAGCCCGCGCGCTTTTTCCTAGTGGCAAATGATACATAAATCAATGAGTCATTTTGGAGTTCTCAGAGCTCTTCGATTGTTGCTGAGCAGAAAGTGCCTTCATAATTTGTAAGTGTAACACATAAAAGCGAATCTGGGCAAAAACCCATATTGGAATGGACCCGATACATGGTTCTCGTGAGTATACGTTTCTCTGCATCGACTACATCGACACCCACATGCCCAATCATAATCTTTTCTCTCATACGATTTGATCTGCGTTTTGCAATTCTCATTCCCCTGACGAAGTTCGTGAACTAGAGATCATGACTTAAAGTTGCATGAAAGGATTAGCCCATGGCGAGTTTGAAATGCGGAGTTGGGCGTCTTTGGGAGGATTCGATGTTGGGGCTGAGCGTCTTGTTGTAGATTTCATGTTGGGAAGAATGTTATGAAGCAGAAATTCAGTCTGGGAAAAATGGCAAAATCGTAATTTCGGTTACAAAAATTGTAATTTCGGTTAAAAATCCGGAATTTATTCTCTAGATCTCGGATGACAAAACAGATTTCACCGTTGGAATTGTCTCGAAATCCTGGCTAGTCTGCGTCGGTCGAGACGGGTCGAGATTTACACGTTTTCGAGGCATCGCGTGCGGGTGTCGTAAAGCGATTTTTCGTGCGAACAAAGTCACATATAACACGTACTCATGTGCCATAAGTGGCATGAGTAGAAAAATGATGAAATGGATGATTCGAGATAGTCTTAGAATGTCAAGCGGGAAAGAAGGGATAGTCATTTTGGAATTTAAGTTAGAAAAGACAAAAAAACTTCGATAGTATCATCTCTTTGATTCAAAGACCAAACAAAAAAACGTGCTGGGGCAGAAAGGGCTCACAGTGGCTATGACTTTTGAGTTTTAGTGAGAGAGAGAGTCACTTCTCTCTAAAATACCGGGCGATCCGACCGTCGAAAGTCTTCGGAGCAAGAAGGAAAGTTGTTTTACGCGGAGAGGCCTACGTGTGGGCTCCGATTTTGGGATTTTTTGACAAACTCCGTGAGATAGGGGATTTATCCTACTTGGGTTTTACACTTTATTTAAGTGTTTTGTCATGTTTCGGTTGCTTTAAGGCCTTGAACGGCCATTTGATCGGTTCCAAAACTTGGAATCGAAATGAAAAAAACTATGGAACCAAATGGGATGGTCGTGACAAGGTGCACATACCGTGTGGGGCTATTTAAAAGCTAATTGTATAAATTGTGTAACAAATTGTAATGTGATATGCATAGGGGCCGGAAATGGTCATGGAAATCTCGCCCTAAGTGAACCGATGATTGGTGATTCGAATAGTAATCGAGGGTTACACTATTCTCGAGAATGTTGTTCACAAAATAATTTTTGCGGAAATAATGTGTTTGGTCGAGTAATTCAAATCGAAGTTGCTCGTGTTTGATCATTAGCCCACGTGGAGCTAATTTTTGATATAATTGATGGTGAAATTATATGACATAAGCTCAGGTGATTTAAATTATATGAATATATGCATGATTATATATTTTGCATGTTTTATAAAAATTTTATGGAATTGGCATCATAGTATTTCCCATATGCACCGGGCACCCTAGAACAAGAGGGAGGAGTGCATGAGGTGATTCTCGAGAGAATGGTTTCAGGCTGACTAAAATAATGCACCATCTGGAGGGTAGTCCATATAAAATATCAATCGTCGGAGTCGGCCCAATTGATATACATCGGAGGGTAGTCCACTAAATATAACATCGAAGACGGTCCACTACTTAGATCGGAGGGTTGACCACAATTAAAACAAATAACTTTGTTTGAAATTAGTTTCATACATGGCTTAGGGCAGTGAGGGAGCCTGAGGACTCGGGGTATGAGTTGATCATGTAGACATTCAAGTAGATCATGTATTTCCGTTTGAATGTGTGTTTATTTCTTGGAGCATCGTACATGTAATCTCAGTGGAGAGTAGCCCATTTAGGGTGATTCCACTACTGAGCGATAGCTCACCCTGTCGAGGGATATCATTTTTCAGGTACAAGGAGCGCACGAGAAGACGGCTCATCCTAGAGACCGTTTTAGAAGAAAGCCGGATTGTGGCTTTGGTGTTTTAGTTGTGTATATATATTAGAATGTTACATTTTAATATATGTTGTATAAAAGAGAAATTATTAACTCTTTTGAAACTATTGGATATAGTTGATGTATTATGATGAGTATTGTTATTGGGCCCAAGTGGTCGTTTTACTCATGTATTTGGATATTGGATTGTTGGGACAGGTTATATATAGGTTATGTACTAAGGGTAGAGCTCCCCGTACAAAGGGGACTCTGCCCAATTTTCGTGAGAGATGTCGGGTCACCCGGCATTCACAAGCATTTTCGCGGGTTAACGTGGGTAGTCAACGGACCCCTGGGATTTGGGGCGTCACAGAGATAACCTTTGACCTTTAAGTGCGTGAGGAGGGAAAGGGTAATGAGGGGTGTTTGCGGTGGTAGAGTTCTAAGTTCTCTTGTCATGTAAGAAATGAGTTTTCTTGTCATGTCGGAAAATGTAATCATTATAGTTGGGGCCATTATTGTTATACGTAGGTGTTATAGATGTTATAAGGGGATGGATGTAAGGATTTCAATATTTGTACATGACAGTGGATGCAAGGATTTGAGTGGAAACGACTTTTCTTGTTTGTTTAAAATATTAATATTTTATATTGAATATTCTAACAACTATTAACCCAAAGCCAAAATCATTCTATTATATTGTATTATATATATATATATATATATATATATATATATATATATATATATATATATATATATATATATATATATATAAAGGAAGAGAGAAAGAGATAATAATCTAATTAAAATCAAAATTAAATTTTAAATAATATTAATGTTAATCTTAAAATGACTTTATCATAAATTGAAATAAATTTTATATAGAAAATAATATATTTCGATTTCAATATTAAATTAATTTTTTAGTTGCATTTTTAAATAAAATCAGCAATAGCATTTTTATTGAAATAAGTAGACATGATGGGGATAATTTCTTTATCTATAATAGGGGTTTCCAATGAGCCAGTCGAGCCTAGAAAAATGAGACACACGGTCTGATTTAGGTCGAGCCTAAAGGACGCTGGATCGCTAACTGGTCAGCTAACTGGGCTTTGCATTTTTTTAAGGTCCACGAACTTTTTAACGGGTTTTCAAAGCATTGTGACATTTTTACAATTAAAGAAAGTGGAGGGGTAAAAGTATAAATTATGGAATTTTAAAAGATAATAATAATAATAAATTGTCATAATGGTTCAGGGAAGCCTAAAAATTCTAGATCTGATGACGAAACGGATCGGCAACTACAAATTCGCCCCGCAAAATCTAGTGACCCAAAAGTTTCCTCACTCGGTAGATGTCAATATTTTTCCGAATTTCTAGGTGATAAGTTGCTAGTGACTTCAAGGACGATATTGTTACGAAAATCTCAAAAGTCAGGAAATGGCTAGAGTTAAGTTCAGTTAAAATAAATTGAAATGAAAAGAAATAAAATTTTTCGGGATAGAAATGGACCCGAATAAGGTAATATAAGCTATGTATCCAAATAATAATAATAATAATAATAATAAAATGAAAAGAGGATGGAGCAAGCGTGTTCGTGGATAAGTAGAAAAAATAAAATAAAATAATAATAAATAAATAAATAAATGAATAAAGAGAGAAAGAAATTTAAAAAAAGGATAAAATCAAAAAAGTGTGAGAATGTGAGATCGACTCCGAGGAGAGAGCATGGAGGAGAGAGATATTTTTAATTATTTTTTTTTCATTTCTTTCTTAGATTTACGGAAATCGGATTATAGATTTTTGTCACAACAGAAGGTAAAGTTGGACTAGGCGACGAGAGCTACGTGTAGGTACCAATATCTTAGCGTTTCGGCAAACTTCATGTAAGACCCAAAAAATTCCAATTTCTGGAAAAATGGCAAAATCGTAATTTCGGTTAAAAATTCGAAATTTATTCTCTAGATCTCAAATGACGAAACGAATTTCACCGTTGGAATCGTCTCGCGAGATCTAGCTAACACGTCGAATTTCTTCGAATTCCGAGACAGTCGGAATTTGCACGTTTTTCGAGGCATCTAGATTGGGTACCGGAAAACGAGTTGTGATGTGAAAAAAGTCACATATAACATGTACTCATGTTACACAAGGTGCATGGGTAGAGAGATGATGGAAATGGACGGCCGAGATAGTGCCAAATGTCAAAAATCCAAAGCTTGGGGACATGATGGGCATTATTAAATTTGTTTAAATGAGAAAAAGACAAAAAGAGGAACAGTTGTCCTCTTCCTTTATCAAAAGAAAGCCAAAACGTGGGAAAACAGAGGGGACTTACAGTGAGCCGAAAATGGAGTTTCTAGTGAGAGAGAGAGAGACTTCTCTCTAAATTTTCGGCAAATCCGACCGTCGGAATTCGTCGGGACAAGAAGCAAAGTCGCTCTACGCATCGAGACCTACGCGTGGGCACCGGTTTTGAGTTTTCGACAAACTCCGTGAGGTAGGGGATTTATCCTACTTGGGTTTTACACTTTATTTAAGTGTTTTATAATGTTTCGGTTGGCTTGAGGCCTTGAACGGCCGTTTGATCGGTCCCAAAACTTGGGACCGAATTGTTTGAATTTATTGAACCCAATATGTGCAGTCCGTAATCGTGAGGGGCTGTTTGGGTTGTTAATGGAATAAATTATGCTTTAAATCGTATTATGATGTGCATAGGGCTGGAAATGGCCATAAAATTCGGGTTCCTAAAGTGAACCGATGATTGGATGAGTGGCTGTGAACAAGAAAACCCGAGGGTTACTGTTCACATGGATAGTATTCACAAAATAATTTTTGTGAAATAATGTGTTTGGTTGAGTAATTCAAGTTGAATTGCTCGTGTTTGATAATTAGCCCAAGTGACCTAATTTTCGTGTGTAATGAATTGTGAAATTACATGACATGTTTCAGGTGATTTAAATTAAGTGTGAATATATGCATTATTATATATTTACATGTGTTATATAATTGTATTGAATTGGCATCATGCATCTTATATGCACCGGGGCACCCTAGAAACACAGGGAGTGAGTGCATGAGGTGATTCTTGAGAGAATGGTTTCGGAGGGTTGACTAAATAATAATAATTATCGGAGGGTAGTCCATATAAAATATCAATCGTCGGAGTCGGCCCAATTTATATACATCTGAGGGTAGTCCACTAAATATAACATCGGAGTCGGTCTACTACTTATATCGAAGGGTTATCCATAAATAAAAACAAACATCTTTGTTGAAAATAAGATTTCTCATACGTGGCTTAGGCAAGTGTGAGGGAGTCGGTGAGGACTCGGGATATGAGTTGATCATGTAGACATTCAAATAGGATCACGATTTGCATTTGAATGTATGTTTTCATTGGAGCATTGCATATGCACTTAGGGTGGAGAGTAGACCAATTAGGGTGATTCCAATTATCGAGCATTAGCTCACCCCCAGAGGGATATTATTTTCGGTACAGGAGCGCACGAGGAGACGACTCCTACTCATAGAGGCCACTTTAAGGAAGTCTGCTTGTGGTTTGGGTTTTAAGGATGTAATACATGGGCTAGAATTCTAGAATTTTAATATGTGTTGTATAAGAGTAGACTTTTAACTCTTGAAAACATGATATATAGTTGATGTATGATGATGGGTATTGTAGTATGGGCCTGTGAGGCCGCTTTTATTCATATATATCTTCCGATGTCGGGCGCTCGGGACAAGCCTGCTCGGGACAGTTTGTTCTCGATAGAGCCCCCGTACAAAGGAGACTCGCGATTCGTGAGAGAGGCTCGTCACCCGACCTTCACGAGTGTTTCCGCGGGTTGACGGGTAGTCAACAGACCCCCGAGATTTGGGGCGTCACAGCTTGGTATCAGAGCATAGGTATACAAATACCTAGGGCTTGAGGGGCTTGGGCTTAGTGTAACGCCCCGTCCCGAGAGAGTGTACAGTACATGTAGCGGTAGGGGCGTATAAGAGCACCAAGTGAAATTGTAATATTTTAAGAGTTGTTTTTAAGGATGAAAATATGAAATGATAAATTTAGTGAACCCGGGAATTGTGGTACTAGAACAAGGATAAAATTGTAATTGTCATAAGGGATTTGAAAATCATAAAATGAGTAGAGATGGGGCATAATAAAAATAACAAGAGTTGATGTGCAATTTTTGAGAGATCAAGGATCTATGTGTAATTAAAGGAAATATTAGCATATAAAAGAGGTGAGACAAAAGCCAAACTCATTTTTTTGTTCTCAAAAGGCTAGGGCAAAACGTGGGAGAGGAGAAGAAGGGAGAAAAGAAGAGGAAGAAGAGGAAGAAGGAGGAGAAGAAGAAGAAGATCAAAAAGGTATGTTTTCATCTTAGGATCAAGTGTATTTTGATGTCTAGGGTTATTGGTTTGGAGATTTGTTCCTCCTTTGTATAGGGTTTTGTGGAAGAGATCACCCAAACCCTTGATTTGTTGAGGTTTTGTGGGTAAAACCTTAATTGATGTAAAATAAACATGGAATCATCATATTTATATGGTTTTATAAAGAATCAAATCTTAGGTTAAATTCATGAGAGTTCTTGGATTTTCACCTAGGGTTTTGTGGTATGAGGTTCCAAATCACCAATTCAAGTGTTGTGAAGTTGTTTTTAGATGAATTCCATGTTGGTTTTTGAGGTATTAAGGAATGGAGAAGTTGTATAAAGAGAATTGGTATCAAAAGTGGCAAAAGAAACATTTCTGGGCAAAATTCCCGACCAGATCGATATTAACATGGCCGCATTCCTGCACACCCCTGCCAGGTTGGCCCCGTACTCAAAGATGTGTCCAAGCTGTACCGGTACACCCCAACAGAATGCAACCTGTACCGGTACAGGTCAGAGGTGTACCGGTACAGGTGTGCCCAAAATGCCTAGGAATGTCAGATGTTGTGGGCCGTTTTCCAAATTCACACACACCTGATCGTACAGAACCTTACTAAATGATTAAGAGAGGTTCAAATAAGATTGGAACTCGACGAAAAATTTAGCGTACCTCGCCGCTTCGTTCGTTGAGTGTGAATAAGAGCTAGGAAATACGTTAAGATTATGCGATTACGTAGGAGATTAATATTTCACCGTATTCGTTTGAGTGTGTAGGCTAAAAGCAAAGGCGAGAAAAGTGGTGGAATTGTGCTTAAGTTTAGTAAGCAGAAAAGGTGAGTGTTCTAAACCTATTTTCTCAAATACTAGCGTATTATTATTATAAACTGTTATTAATCGGTATTTAATGGTTTTGAGTTGTAAAACCATTTTTCAAACAAGCAAGCAAGTAAGCAAATGGTTTTGAATTATTAAACCATTTTTCAAGCAAGCAAGCAAATAAGCAAATGGTTTTGAATTATTAAACCATGTTTCAAGAAAGCAAGCAAGCAAGCAAGCAAAGAGAATAATTGCGAAAATAGGTCTAACTAAAATCCCTAGTTCTAAGCAAGCAAACCGGTCAGAGGTATTCCGTACGTGCACGGTGGTGTTAGGATATCATACATGCATTTTAGTTTTGCCTGGTCGGCAAACTTAGGTCATGCATCATGGAATTTAAAGGAGACCGTGGCACGTACAAGAGTATATAAGGTTAAGAGCTCTAACTAAATTATGGTGATGGCGACCTGTCAATTCCACCATATTTACCGTGAAAAGGTGGAGGAAGTGCCCGTGCCCTTCCACCCAGTGATGGACACAGTCCTTCCACCGGCACGGTTGATGCCCAGGCTCCCGTGTTCACTAGGTACAAAGAAGCAAGTATAGGCCTCCCGCGGGTTGATGACGGCGTTACGATCAAGGCGCTTTTGAAAATCAACCACTGGTGCACCTGGGCCGAGCCCGTGCCCCGTAGAGATTTGATGCACCCGCTGAGCCCAGCCCCGTGAGATTTTTAAAAGCAAACGGTTGGAGCACAGCCCCGCTTTTATTTCAACACCATCGGTTGAGCCCAGTTCTCGTGGTGATTTTAAAGCAAACCACGAGCCCAGGCTCCCGTTTTTATTTCAAAGCAAGAGAACGGTTGAGCCCAGGCTCCCGTGTTTATAAAAGTTTTGAGAAACTTTTAAAGCAAGAGGTTTATGAAAAGTTTTGAGAAACTTTTTAAGCAAGAGATTTGATTAAAAGTTTTAGAAACTTTTAAAGCAAGATAAAGCAAGCAAGCAAGAGAAGTTTTGAGAAGTTTTATAAACTTTCAAGCAAGCAAGCAATAAAAGTTTTGAAAACTTTTGAAGAAAAGCAAAGCAAAGCAAAGCAAGCAAGTATTAAAAGTTTTAGAAACTTTTAAATAAAGCAAGCAAGGCTTCTGGAAAATATTCTATAAAAGAGAGTTTTACAGTTTTGAGATGTTTTCCGAAAAAGAAAAACAATTTATAAAGCATACACTCACTGAGCTCGTTTAGCTCATTATTTTCGTGTTTTAAAAACTATTTTCCAGGTACAGGCACTCCGAACGCTGGAGCAGTGTAGGATTCTCCTGACATTTTGTGCAAGTGCTGTAATTAAGAATATTTTGTAAGGAAACACTTTGAATTTGTATATTGGAATATATGTATGTGCATAGTGCAGTTTTGGGAGAATGTGTAGGGTTGTTGGTTTCCATATTTGGATAAAGTGTAAATTGTGTATACAGGACTTGGAATTGTCTTATACGCAGCCGTCATGCTGCCGAGGTTTTACCGCTGCCAAGATTTTTAAAAATCCTAAGTTGGAAAAAGAAAGAAAAAAAAATTATACGAGGTTTAAGCAAGCAATACGGCTTCGCTTCACAGGAATTTCTAGTCGTTAGAGGTAAAGGCTGGGGATTTCTATGGAGTGGCTGGCACACCCGCCGCTGTAAGGGGGTGGGGGTGTGTCACTTAGGCCATAGTCGGGTAAGAACATCACCACTTGGTGTGGCTCGATGTTAGGTTTAGGTATGAGATTACCTAGGAAGGCACGAGACAAAACTAGAACACTGCATGTGTGTTTGGTGTGTTTTGTGTGATTTGATGAAATGTTGTGTGAATGGTGTGCATAACATGATTTGTTATGTGTTGTGAGTGATTGTGTGCTTAGTGATTAGCACATAGAAAAAACATGATGTGTTGGGAAATTTTTTAGAAGTTTTTATAGTGTGTAAAACTGGAAGGGAAAATTAAAGAAAATAAATTTTAATGTAAAATGTGATTCAAGCTATTTGGATAATGGGAAAATATATATATATATATATATATATATATATATATATATATATATATATATATATATATATATATATGTTTTGGGTATTTTTCCAAGAGGCCGAAAGAAATGAAAAAAAAAATGATTTAACATGTGAAATGATTGTCCCGCATGCTTGTAAATGCAGGGACATTGGATATGAAATGTATTCTGAGTATGAATAGTGTCTCGGGGCTGTGTTTATGCCTTAGAGATACTACATTGTAATTAACTTTCCATTTAAACCGTCAGATGGCTAGTCGAGGACGAGGACGTAGAGGGCGTCCACGAGGTACTGGTCAGGCACCACCAGTATTTGATCAGCAGGCCTTTGTAGAGGCTGTAGGTATTGCGGCTGCAGCTATAGCACAGGCTGGTATAGCAGGTAGTCAGGGAGGTCCTAGTAACCTCCAGAGGTTTAGGGCGCATCATCCTCCGACATTCACGGGGGGAGGAGATCCGATGGTGGTAGACCATTGGTTCATGCAAGTAGAGAAGGTGTTAGAGGCTATGGAGATTACCTTTGACGCGACCAAGATCAGACTAGCTAAGTTCCAGCTAGAGGGTGAGGCCCAAGTATGGTGGAAATGGGAAAGAACCTCTAGAGACTTAGAGGCTATGACATGGGCAGAGTTTCAGGAGCTGTTCATGGGTAAGTATATTACGGATATTACGAGGCATGCGAAGGCTCAGGAGTTCCTAGAGCTGAAGCAAGGGACGATGACTGTGATGGATTATGTGGCTAGATTCATAAAGCTAACCCGATTTGCTAATGATTACGTGGCCACAGACATGGCCAAGGTTAGGAGATTTGAGAATAACAAGCTGTCCATCCGGGGCGTAATCAAGACTTCGCCTACGTAATACGGACTCCATGGTCAGACAATTTCACCATAGAGAAAGAGACAGGGATGCCTGTGAGCACTCTGGATGTGGGTGTTAGTAGCAAGAGGAAGGAGAGTCGGGCCTCTTCCGGGTCAGAAAGCAAAGGCAGGGCTTCAGTTCACGAGGGTTCCAGAGTCGCACCATCCCGCCAAGGACGATGAGAGTCGGGCTTGGTCAGTCAGCAGATGGTGTGCTACCATTGCCAGTAGCCCGGACATATGAGGAGGGATTGCCACCCAGACAGGATCTCATGGTTTTGGGACAGCACGCCCCGTACAAATGGTAGGACAAGAGAGGATACAAAGACATTCCTCCACAAACTAGATGCGTAGGAACCCGCCAGCCAGCGGGTTACACGGCACCTCCCGCTTTCACAAGCAGCCCGAGAGGCCGCAGGTATGGGTAGAGGCAGAGGACGAGGCCCACAAAGTGTGACATCAGGGTTCGGGGCGTGTCTACGCTTATCACACCGCAGCGGTCGTAGTCGCAGACCGCCCGTTATACATGGTACGTTCTTGCTATCTCGCTTATGGGCAAGAGTGTTATTTGATTCTGGTGTGCTTCAGATTCATTCATTGGGTCGTGACCGCCAGATAGAGTCAGGGCTTAGAGGTTGAGACCTTGTAGGAGCCTTGTATGTGAGTTCTCCTAGGGATTGTATGGTAAAGAGGGATGATACGTCGTGGTTGCGAGTCGAGATCTCGGGACTCTATCATAGTGGACCCGAGGATCACGGACATATCGAGTTCGATGTAATCCGGGATGGATTGTCGACACCATGTGGTCAGCATCGATCGCGGAGCGTAGAGGGTTACCGCCACACGCAGACGCACTGCGGTGGTATTTCAGGGGGCAAGATGATATTTCACTCCCGTACAAGATATCGAGTCCAGTGTCGTGGATGCAATGGGTCACAATGGTACTTACCCTGTAGAGGATCTATGAGAGACCGCACTTGGGCAGTAAAACCCAGAAAATCTCAATTTTCTCGAAAAGGGTAAACGATAATTTCGATCAAAACCGAAAATTCTCAGACTTGATGACTAAACGTATCAAGGTGCTAAATCTGCCTCACGAATACATCGACCTGCAAAGCTCTCGTCGACTCGAGACAAAGCGTAATATTTTACGATTTTCCGGGTGATGGGGAGTCACAATGACTTCATGGACAAGATTTTTACGAAAATCTCATAAGTCAATAAATGGCTTGGGTTAAGTTCCATTTAAAATAATTGAACCTAAAGAAATCAAATTTTTCTGAGAGAAACTAGACCAACGAGGCAATATAAGTTATGTATCAAAATAATAATAATAATAATATTATTATTATTATTATTATTATTATTATTATAATAATAAAATTGAAAAAAAAATCTAGCTAAAAAGGGGCAGAGAGAGGAATCGACGGGAGAGAGAAAGGAAGCGTGAGAGAATATTTTTTTTAAATTTTTTTTTTTTTTACTTGTTTCTTTCTCAGATCTACGAAAATCGGACCGTAGGTTTTCGTCTGAAATGAGGGCAAAGTCGATCTATCGCGACGAGAGCCACGCGTGGACACCAGTGGCCTCGAGTTTCGCCAAACTCCACGAGGTAGGAATTTTCCTACTTGTGTTATTTCTAGCCTAAAGGCCATGTAATGGCTCGATTGGCTTGTAGGCCATGAAAGGCCGTAAATTTCGCTCTCAAATTGACCGAGTATATGAATCTCTTTAGAAATTTTCTAGATTGTTTTCTGACACCGTGCTGCTCAGACTATTTCGAACAAGCCGGTCGAATTTTCGAGACTGCTTTTAGACATGATGTAATTTTCTTGACTATTTTTCTGCAGTCCCTGATCATGTCAGATATTGCTTCGCTTGATCGATGCCTTCGGTTTTATGGTGTGTTTTGGTATCACGATATTCGGTGATGAACCGTGAAGGGACCAAGAGGTGCCCTGTTTTATATGGTCCGAGATTGTGCCATTTTGTGTGTTATTACTAGAAAATGTACGGCCGAGTGATTCAAAATGAATTGCTCTGTGTTTGCACTGGGAATTCTATATGAGCTTAATTTTGTGTAATTGATTGTGAATTTGCATAACATGTTTTATGTGATTTAATTATGTTAATATATATGCATGTGAATATATTAGCATGAATGTGTTTGAATTGGCATCATGCATTCCATATGCACTTGGGTAACCTAGAAATTAGGTGTGAGTGGATAGTTGAGATCGATATCACAAGTAGTGTTTGATGGTGTGTCACAAGACATTTGCAGGATCAACACCACGTAGGGGAAGCCGATTAGTGGGCTTGACTAATAAGACAACGCTCCAAATGAGTTGCACGGTTAAGAAATGGAAATGGCTCATTGCATTCATATGCACTCGGGGCACCCTAGAACAATAGGAGTGAGTGCACGGGGTGGTTTATCAGAGAATTGTTCGAGGGCTGGGACTAACAATATTATTTATCTGAGCGTGTCCGCTTACAACACGCAGGGTTAGTCCATATAATATCAATTGCCCTGAGCTTACCCAATTGATATACACGAGGGTTGTCCATATAATATCAATCAGCTCTGAGTCTACCCAATTGATATACACGGAGGGTTGTCTACAAAATAGATTATCGTAGTCTGTCCACCATTTATATCAAAGGGTCAGTCTACTCGTTAAAAACAAATACCTTTGCTTGGAAATGGTTTTCATTCATGGCAGAATGCATGTTTGAGGGAGTCAGTGAGAACTCGAGGCGTATGGGTGTAAGAGACCCGCGATATCATAGTTCTATATGGGTGTAAGAGACCTGCGGTATCACCCGAAAAGTTATGTTGCCCAAAGAAGACACACGGTCATGTTTATCACATAGACTTCGTCAGGTATAGAGCCTGATTGACTCGGGGATTTGTTGCCCATTGATACTGTATTTGCAATGGAGCTCTGCAGGGCTCTATCGGTCATTAGTAATACCAAAGTACATTGTCACAACTGTGTATGCATGTGAGACGAAGCCTGAGTGATCAGATATATTACTCAATGACATATTGAGTGATGGTTTCACGAGCTCTAGACATGGGGCATGGTGAGTCGAGTCTCATTCACGGCATGTGCATATCCAGACAATATGTGATGTCAGACCAGGATGTGTGTTTGATTATGCGACCATTGCATGTGCACTTAGCGGAGTAGCCCTTGTAGGAGATTATCACTACTAGCTTCGTCACCCCGTCGTGGGACCCCCTTTCGTGTACAGTCAGTGCAGCACGCTAACCCGCATTCTGGACTCGCACATATGAAGAAAGCTTAGATTGGTGGCTTTAATATATATTTTGTAAATATATATGGGTTGTATTTATTTGTATAAAAGTGATGTAATTTAAACTCTACTGACTATTATTTTATAGTCATGTGCTTATATGTTCAGTATCATTGGCAGGGCCTGGGCGGCCATTATTTTACTCAGATATGCACTCAGCGGTCATTGTTGATTATCGGGACAGCCTTGTACCTTGCAGAGCTTCCCGTGACAAAGGAGACTCCGCCCCGATTTTCGTGAGTGGGAATGCAAACTAGACATCCCACAGTATTCCGCGGCCGACTGTCATTAACCACCCCGCTGGGTGTCATTAATTTAGATCTATACCCTTTGTAGCTTCATGTAGTATGTGGATGTTTTTCTAATGAGCACGGATTGCCTCCGCAGAGGGTTGTAGACTTCTCGTATCAGTTACACCTGGTATTTCGCCCATCTCATGACTTTACAGATGGCACCCGGGCCTGAAGGTAGAACTCTGAGTCCACATAGGAGCTAATGGACAAGGGGGTTCAATAGGACCGAAAGACCACCATGGGGTGCTCTGCCCTATTTGCTACAGCTAAGGACAAGACCCTCGCCTCGACCGTGCATTGATTACAGTGTAGTTGAACAAGGTTAAGGATCAAGAATCGATACCCATTACCGAGGATCGACATTTTATCTCGATCGTCGATAGAGCGAGTCTACCCAAGATAATCTTCTGACCGTTACCATCAACTGAGGGTTAGGGAGACAGATATCCCTAAGACAACGTTTAGGACGCGTTATGGGCACTTTGAGTTTATGGTGATGCCCTTTGATCACGGTCGCGCCAAGAAGAATACGATCTCATGCATAGGGTATTCCAACCCTATTTGGATCGCTTGTCGAAGTCTTCGTGGGATGACATCTTAATCACTCCCAAAATGTGAGTGGGATACGAGTATCATCCTCGAGGATCAGACATGTTATCGAGAGACCATCGCTTGTACGCTAAGTTCGCAAGTGCGAAGCCTCGCTATTAAGGTGAGATTTTTGTGACACGAGTGCTCTGACCATCAGCGTGTCGCGGACTCCAAAAAAAGGTCGAGGCAAAGATGAGTTGGGAGTACAAGTCACTTAGATACCAGCTTAGGATTACTGGTACTACAGAGATCACTGGAGATTGATCCTACAGTATCACTGATGACGAGGTTGATCTGAAGGAGGTCAGCACTGATTTGGATGACTAATGAGGAGGCATTCAGAGTTGAAGAGGACTACTGCATCTCTATCTTTGATAGTCTCTGACAGGGGACAGTGGCACACACAGGTCAGATGCCTCAAGTGCTCCGACTAGGTTGTGTTTTGATGCGCTCCGGGAGAGTAAAGAATTGTCCCATCGCTGAAGAATCATGAGCACTACCCCACACACGACTTGAGTTAAGGACCTAGTTCACTTTAGAAGATTTGCTTGACCACTATAAGGTAGAGGAGTTCGAGGTGTACCTGCACTACAAAAGTCCAAGTGCATTCTTCACGCAGCCGACACTGGCCATGAGGCAACGTAGAGGACGGAGTTCCTGAGGATTATGACTTCACTTTGCATCACCATCCCGTGCCAAACGGTAATGACACGCCATCGAGTCACAGAGTACTAGCATAGCTTCCCAGAGGCTGATGCCTCAGACTGACACTTCACACGCATCGAAGGTGACTTGGCATCGTTGGGAGTTTCGTGGCTACACCGTCACTGAAGCAAGAGTGATTGAGTCTCAGCCGGCAAGACGCAGAGATAGTGTTCATCGTGACCAAAAGGCCAAATGTGTGACGAGGGAATGACCATCCACACAGATGGTAGCCTCATAAAGATATGACTCGCAGTGGTTCCCATCTCACTGATTTCAGAGGATTTTCAGGAGTTTCACGCTTCCCTTCTCAGTCGCTGATCCGTGTGGCACGAAGATGTACCAGATCTTCTACGCGCATTAGTCAGAGTAGGATGAAGACATAGTAGGGACTTGTTCTGACGATGTCTCAACAGGCAGACTGGCGCACTGGAGCCACAGGCTATCACCATCATGTATCGAGCGGAGCTCGGGATAATACGATGGACTTTGTGAACTGACTGCATCTAGCATAACATGTGATCCTAGTTGATATAAGTTTTTTTGTTAATTGAACGTAGACAATACAATATATCCATGATATGTGGGCTTTTATACTATTTATAAATATACGTATTCTAAAAGAATATCATGAAGTAAAAAGACAAGATAGAAGCATAGGTCAATATTTTTAGATTTTTATTATTCATATTTTTAAAAATTCAATTTTATTCCCTTTAAATTTATCTTACTTAATAGACTCGCAAATTTAAATACGGCGTGAACCTAAATACTGCTTAGTGGCTCCTGGGCTGAGTATAACTAAGGCCGACCTGTGGACACCTGCAGATCTGGGGTCCGTTAACAACCCATCAACCGCGACACATGCAGCCATACTGAGGCCCTCTAGCCACAAATGAGTGTCTTCACCCGAGACTCAAACATGAGCAAAATGGCCGCCCATACATCCATAATCACCAAAATATAAATCCAACTATATTACAATAGTTTCAAGAGTTAATCACACTCTTTATACAAACATGTATCTGTTAGAATGTTTCATACATTATTTTACAAAATATATAATCAGCCATGTCACCTTCTTCCTCAAAAGCTGCCTCTAGTGAACTCCGTCTTCCCGAATACTTTAGCACTGAAGGGGATCCAATGCATCAGGATCAATGCCCAATAGTCGACCCTTCCCTACTCGGGGGTTACTCCCCACCTAAATGCTCATGCAATGGCACACCAAACATTCAAGTGTAACATACAAGTCCCTACTCAAATGTCTACATGTTATGGATGAGAATGTCAGTCACCCTTTCCCACATCTCGAGCCTTCACTGACTCCCTCACGCATGTCTAAGCCAAGTGTGAGAAAACACTGTTTTCAAAACAAAAGGTTTTTGTTCCTGAAAACATACTACCAATTTTCGATAAAATTCTATCAGACAACCTGAGGTGAATTGCTGGATAACTCTCCAAACAATCATAGTCATCATCTAATATGAACTCGTTGGACAGTCCTTCTGCTAAAAAAAAAAAAAAATTCTTCAAAATCTTCCCATTAAATTCATTTGACAAACATGATTTTCACGTCATGGCACTCATACTCATTAGTTCTAGGTTATCCCATATAAAATGCAATATGTCATTTCCTCATTAATAATCCATGTTAATATATCAAGATGCATATATTAACGAAATTACACAAAGCAACGTGTTATTCATTCATAGCAATAACACCGAAAATTTGCTCACATGGGCTAATAAACAAACCGACACCATCTTTAATCACCCAGCATCAACATTAATAAAGCATGTGAACAAACAACTTTAATTCCAAAACCCAACACACTGAGGATTCTCGATCATCAATACTGATTTTAGAAAACTCAAAAACACACTGTCCCCGCTCAAGATATCTCATCCACAAATGTCTCTTTATCCAAGGAATAAATCAAGAGTAGAAAACTCTACCTGAGTCGAAACTCCATAATATCGGTACTCCACGATAGTTTTTGCAATGCATCAACTCTTGCCTCGTTTCACCCTAAATTCGACCTGACTGATCACGAGAAACAGAGAGGGGGTATACACTCTAAAACCTCTCCTTTTCTCTTTCTTTTCTCTCTTTCTCTCCTTTTCCCTCCAAAACCGGTCGTATTCGCTGCTTATCAAGAGAATCCTCTCATGCCACATGTCTATTCCTTAGCATGCTCGATTACACCTATCCACTTATCCACTAATTTGATTTCCACCCAATCAAGAGATGCCACATGTCCACATGAGTCCCACTTGAGCTCATGTTTGACTAGTTTCCTTGACACGTCTCATCTTGAGTTTACTTAAAATGCGCCTGCTGCCCTAATAATTCACTTCATGCCTCGAAACGAATAAAAATTCCGACTATCTCGACCACTTAAAATTCAAATGAATATATTTCACTATGACTATCTCCATCAATAAGCTGCTGCCATCCATATCTAAAATTTCCGATTTTTGACCGAAATTACCATTTTACCCTTTTCATAAAATTTCTTAATTTTCTCAGTTTTACATGACCTACTAACACGTTAATAATGTCATATTCACACCGCCAACACGACTAGTGACTTTGTCAACTGCTTAATTATTATATTAATTAATTAACTCTATTAATAAGTTATTTGTGTTAAATATGGATTATTAATTATAATTCTCATTAATTTAACACAAAATTAATAAACACAATTTAATTATTGTGTTAAATATGCATGGATCTTATTATTTAACATCAATTAAATGAGTCATATTCGTTGACTCTTCGTCTACGAATAATAAATAAGTTGTTAGCTTAATGTTGATGATATTATTCATATCTAAGCTCAATGAGATAAATATCACTAATGATCCAGAGCATTGATAATGTATTACTAACACCCATTAATACGAATTGACACCCCTAATTTTCAAGTAGGTATATGAATGTACCATTTTAAAAAAATAGATATATGGGATATGAACTTTAAATTTGAATGATATTTGCATTAATTTTGCTTAAGGCTTTTAAATAAATAGTACACATATTTAAATAATAGATGAAATGAAAGGAATAGTAGTACATTATCTAACCAAAATTTTATTTGTATGGCAACATAAATTTATTTCTTTTATGACAACAATTTGAATGCGTGGTTGATTGGATTCCATTGTTTTAATTAACACCACTATCAAGATATTTATGATTTACCACACAACTTTTTTCTATTGTTTTTCCCACTCAATTCAGATTGCTTATTGGTTTTTTTTTTCATCCTGCCAGGATTCAGTAAGGGGTTTGAAGGGATTCATCCATCAAAATGTGTGGGAAAAGTGCAAGCCTCCAAATCTAACGACCCTTGTCTTTTAGCAGTGGACATTAATTTTCCAAATCATAACTTTTTTTTAGTCCCACTTGTGACACCCCTATCCCGAGGGTCTCATTGACAACCCACACTCATGGAACTCAGAACATCGGTATCCTAGATCAATCACTGTCTCATATTAAGACCATTCTCATATTTAATTCACAAATATACAAAATATATGATAGACTATTTAACCAACAACACCATTTAATACTCTTGATACAATAAAAGAACAAACAAAACAAACCGCATTCGCTCATCCTCATTTTTCGCAATCCCATATGCGGGAATAGATTGTAACCTTAATCTATACCGAAAGGTGTCCCACGATCGCAGGTGAGCAATGCCTAGTAGAAAGTTTTCTCACATGGGTTACTCCCACCTAAAAATGCACATGCAATGGCGCATATAAACATCAAATAATCACATTTACACAATATATGCAACATTATATGAATAATGTGTCATATGACGCGCACTCATGCTCACAATCCCTGAGTCCCACTACTCCCACACCCCGCAATTGTTAAGGAAACCATCATTGGTATTTAATCAAAGACTTAAACCATTTGACAACCTCTCCACTTTTAATTGATTATTTCATTAGATTTTTTTTGTATTACTGATTGGAGCCACTGGAGGACGCCGCACGCTTCCAACATTTTTTGCGAACTTATTTCATTTTGGATCATGCCTAACTCGTGAATAACTGGGGTTCTTTACCCCATGTGGATTTTACTCAACTTCGCTCCCTAAAACATGTCATTTATCATTTGATCAATTTACACATCGAGTCTCAACCTTGACTTTGTCCCATTTTCCGAGCTTCACAACCTTATCTACCAAATACTCATGAATACTCCTCAATACCAAGCACCCAGCACCTGACTGATGCGACATGTGACTGCATATGAAATGATGATGTTTAATGTATTTTCCTTCATACACATGTATATATGAAAGTGCTACATGAAATATATTAATACACCATAGACAATTATAATTTTTACATATACGATTATTATCATTTCCATGTTAATACATCATGCAAGCACATATTAACATGATTTTTTACATACAATAAAAGATGTTATTAAATATTTACAACAATAACACACAAATGGCCCAAATTCGACCCACATAAATGAAGGCACCTCTTGTCCCTTCTCAATGTTCATAGAACTGGTCTACTCAGATATCAAGACACCACAAAATCCGAACACATCATTCCTGAATCAAAATCAAACCTAACTTAGTCCTGGATCGTTCAAAATAGTTTCAAAATCCTATCCTGATCGTCCGAAATAGGTCCCAAAAATTCAACCTCGAACTGTCCGAAAACAGCCTCTGAAATTCAACTCCGAACAAATCTAAAAATAGTCCCAAAATTAAACCCGAATCATGCGAAACAAAGCCTGCTCAAATGACCGTCTAAAATGGGGCCTCAAAATTCCTAAAATTCCTAAAATTCCTACACTCAAATTCAAAATCAGACTAAATTTAAGGCTCACGACCTTCTGTTCATCCCAAGCCATTAAATGACCTAGGCAAGAAATAACATAGGAAAATTCTCCTTCTGAGTTTGATCAACTCAAAGATTTGACTCACTCGTAGTTTCAGAAGGATCGACTTTGTCTTCTGCTCCGACGAAAACCTACGATCCAATTTCTGTAGATTTTAGAGAGAAGCGAAGAAAGAAAAAATAAAAAAGAATCTCTCTCTCTCCATTCTACGCCTCCGCCTCCCTTCCTTCTTTACTTCTTTTCTTTTTTTTTATTCTTTATTTATTCTATACACACATATTATTTGATAAATAGCTCATATTGCCTCATTCGTCCATTTCTATCCTTTAAATAATTTATTTCTTTTCGCTTCAATTTATATTAAATGCACTTTAGCTCAAGCCATTTCCACTAATGCAAATCTTGCCCTCAAGTCATCAATGACGACTTATCACCTTAAAATCCAAAAATTTTATTATCTCATAATTCAACAAAAATTTTCTAGGTCAACAGATTTCAGAAGACGACTAGAACAAAGTCACATTGTTTCACTATTCGAGACTAGAGAATTTTCTAGGCTTCTCGAACTCCTTTTGGCTATTTATTATATTTTCCATTAAAATTTCAATTTTCCAGTTTACACCACTTCTCACCATAGCCTTAATTTTCCATTCTAATATCCTTAACATAAACTACATCTCCCAACAAATCTGAGAAGATGCCGCCTTAAATTTCAGCTTTTGCCAATGAGTACATTGCCCAAGCCACCTATTTTCTCTGTCCCGCGCACTCGCCTAACTAGCCTTCACCAATGCAGCCTCTCAGGGCTCAATTCCCGTAGGAAAAACTGTTTTAGCAAGAATCATCAAGTGATTTAGAATATTCAATTTAATTAATAAACTATATAACTAATCGTATCGCATCTGTGGATTTAAGAGAAGTATGCATTACAAGAACCAGATCTTCCAAACTATCCTCTAGGTGACGGAGCCGTATGGCTGAATCACTGAAGAAAGGATTGCTTTTTCTCTGCCATTCTCTTAAAACTTAATTCGTATCTAGATCTAGATCTAGTAGTTGTATTATCTTACTTCATTTAGAGCAATAAAAACCCAGAATATCGACAAATATTTAGCCTCCACACCTCAGGCCTAAACCCATGTGTGAACTCATTTAGTGTTTTAAATAACTCAGATTTACAGATAGTACAGCAAAATCCAACAATCTCCCACTTGCTATTAAAACAAGTCCGGGGTTCTTCGTAATTGCACATCAGCCCCACCATTACATCCTGTTAGTCTGGGATCCACATATATCATTAATCAAGGGCTCCCTATAATTACAAGCAATTATCTAACCGATGCTATTCCAATAAAGCTCCAATTGAATCTCGAGATTACAATATTAAATATTAATATTATTTTCTCCTTTGTAAAATATCAATAACTAATTGATAAGATTTTCTATCAATCAATCAATTATTTATTCTCTTGATTTATCAATTTCTCTACTTGATAAAACGCACCCTGGTCGCGGACTTCCATAACATCCAAGCACAAATATTAAGAGGATATTTCATACAATTCCATATTGTTTATCACAGGAATATCAACAAAAATCTACTCCAAAATCATCAAAGATGTTAATGCTCAATGTAATCTCATATGATTCTTCAAAACTATAAACCACACACTGTTAACTGTTGAATACTGTGATGTTCGTGCAACCCGACACCACTCAACACGAAAAATCGGGTCAGCCCCAGGCCAGAGCTCACCCAAGGTACAAAAAACTGTCCAATTAATTAACAATGACCATTGAGGTCCACATGCGAGTAAAATAATGTCACTAGGCCCCGCATCAATACTACAAAATACATACATCAACCATATACCATAGTTTAAGAGTTAATAAATTTCATTTTAATCCAACATATTAAATGTACAATTTCTAATACATGTTATACAAAATGACAATGCCAAATCCACAACCCATTCTTAACCGCCTAATGAGGCCATCCTCCCGTACACTCCCCCTCGCACCAAATAATGATCCGACAGTAGCTGATGAGCAAAGGCCCAAAAAAAAGAGTGATAATTTCCTACACGTGGCTACTCCCCTACCTGCTCGCACGCTACTAAGCAAAACAATCACATCCAAGCAATTACATGAACCTACTCCGAATGTCTACATGACCAATCCCATGTCCCGATTCCTCACCGAATCCCTCACATATGCCTAAACCGACGCGAGTAGTCCACTTTCAAAACAAAGCTTTTTGTTCGAAACTCACTATCGACCCCCCGTAAAATTTAT
Source organism: Tetrastigma voinierianum (assembly GCA_016808115.1). Classification (NCBI taxonomy): domain Eukaryota; kingdom Viridiplantae; phylum Streptophyta; class Magnoliopsida; order Vitales; family Vitaceae; genus Tetrastigma; species Tetrastigma voinierianum. Next base: position 175,618 of record JAEQBH010007148.1, on the reverse strand, counting down.
CGACTACCCTGTGCTTAATCTATCGATAACTAAACAATTCATGGGCCCCTCCGACCTGAATTGTTGGACAATCTCCCAACACAATTCTCCGAAAAATCTTCCGTCGAAATTCTTTTCACAAACATTTTCTTTTTTTTTTTTTTCTTTCATGTCAAGAGACCACTGCATTATTCTAGAGTGCCTCCAAGGCATATATCACATGATGTCAATCCCAAACTCATGCTAATATATATAAAACATATACATGGCTTCAACATAATTAATCCACATAATCATGTTATTAATTGCATCAATAACACCAAAAATTAGCTCACGGGCTAATTAACAACACAAGCAATTCATTTTGAATCACTAACTTCATGTACCACCAAAATCACACAACTATTCACACGTGAACAAAGAAACTTCTGCCAGTACTATTCATGATCACAACAATGGGGATTTTCTCCACCTTGCTCAAGAACTGCTTTGAAACCAAAACATGGCTAATCCAAGCCTCGTAACATCCCCAACCATTTACATGGCTCTTAGCCAAAGAATAACACAAGCAGTGGAAAGATCTCACTTTGGAGTTGTAGGAACTTCCACTAAACGTGTCCACGCAGAGTCTCGCAGAACTAGTTCACCCGGGTCCGGGGCTTAACCAACGGCCCAAACGACGGGAAATCTAGAGAGAAGGCACTCCTTCTCTCTCTAAAATCTTATCCAGCCACTCACTGCCCGTTTCCTTCTCCAAATGGAGAAGAAAACTATTTCATTTTGTCTTTATTCATTAACTTTAACCTACATGTCCCTCACTCATTTTATGACTTGACTTAATCTAAGTTCGGTCCATTCAGATCCTCTCACTAATCATGGAACATGGGTCACATAAGACATTTAGAGCGACTATCACATCACATATCTCATGTCGCTTTGGCAAGACCCTCGACACTCGTCCCTCAAAAACGTGAAATTCCGAAACGTCTTGAAATTCGATCGGGTAGCTAGATTTTGCGAGACACCTTAATGTAGAAGTCCATTCGCTATCCAGGATCTAGAATAATTGGTTTGACTAATTGATTATTTTACCTTTTTCATACCAATTTTCTGCATTACACCTCACTTATTGACAACTCAAAGAACAATAATCATTTAAATAGCCTATCTATAATAAACTCAGATTAAGAGTAGTTAATAATAACGAAATATTGCTTGAGATTACTTCCTGCAATTCCTAACTTAAATAAATCTCACTCGATCCTATCAAGGGAAGATGACTTCTGGTGACCAACATTTTATAATAACCAAGACATATTATTCTACAAAATATTGTGGCCCAGTTAAAAATAACTTTGTTTAATGACTGTGATCTTAATCATTAATTATGGAGAACCTATGATCATAAGTTCTTCTAAGAATCATTCATATGATCATATACTCTACAATTAATCCTGACCTTTACACGCAAAATATCAAGTAGTACAATATGAAGAATAATTCTCCTCATATTGTATTAAAATTAACCTAAAATATAATAACACATCTCGTTTTCTGTTCTAAAAAACACAAATAAACTCTACTCTAATAAAACAAGTCTGCAGACTTAACACTATAGACTATATATATTTCAAACTTAATTGTATCTTTCTAAATGGGTCCGCAAATTTTCCTCTATTCTCTTGAAACTATATCCTCTTAAAATCTGGAGTTCAGATAATCAATATTTCCTAATTCCCCACCAGAACATCATACTAGCATACACCTTGTTTTTAGATATTCGAGACATGCTTTAATGCAATCAATGTTCTTCTCCCCGGATCTGGATCATACCTAATTAACTATTCTCATCACAGAAAGATATCTGTCGGGTACATGGACATGGCATACATGAGGACTACCACCGCCTAAGCAAAGGCATCCCACTGAGATAATGTTATTTCTGTCAAGAGCTTTAAGGGATTTCTCCTTAGAATGAATCTGACAACAGAGCAGAAGTTCCTTGAATTTTCCATGCGAACTCTAGCTAGAATTTTATCTATATAGTAAAGCTGGATAATGCTACAAACACCTTATTCTTTCTCGGTCCTTACAGAAGTTTTATTCCGTGAATATAGTTAAGCCCCAAATCTTTCAGCACAAATTGCTTTTGCAAACTATCCCTTACACTGATAACACCTCAGTGTCGCTTCCGACAAGAAAACACACACGTAGCCGACCAGGAAACTATTTTTTGTACTGATCTTTTGCAAACACAAGGCTTGATTGTGACTTTTCTCAAAATCAGATATAAAGTTATGGTTTGATCAACTTAATGTTCCAAACATATTGCTTTAGTCCACAAATGGACCTTTAATCTACATGCCACTATGTTCTTCGCCTTCAGCTTCATGAACCCTTCTCGTTGTCGCATTAGATGTCCTTTCTAAACTCGCCATTTAAAATTGTTGTTTTGATATCATCCGCCACCACGACCCAATACAGCTAAAGAATCCTGATGGATTTAAGCATGGCTACCGCTAAAGGTTTCTTCATAATCTATCCCTTCAAAATAACTTTCGCTAAATTAATCTAAATTTTCAAGGCTTCTATCTTCCTATCCGTCAGTTTTCTTGTAGATCCACTTACACCCTATTGATTTTACTCCCTTTGGGTGCTCATACACTCAGACCGAGTTAGATGTATCTGATCACTATTCGTGATTTCTCTAAACTCAGGTCCGCGACAACTGCCAACTCAATGAAAATCTATATGTTCTATCAGACCATGTTTAGTAAAATGGCCACTTCGGGGCCAATACACCAATACTCATCAATGTTAAACTTCAACTATTTTCCAATAGTTTAAGAGCACAGCATCATACTCTTATTATTAAACAGACAGTTACGCTTTAATACAAAGAGTACCAAAATATCAAAGTTAAGAACTTTTCTTCTAAAATCTAGTCTAAAATGAGCCATCTTCGAATCGCTCCCATAATTAAACAATATTCCTCGTTGACATGACCAATAGCCCAATAGTGAATAATCTCTAAATGGTTACTTCCTCAAATCATACATGCATGATCTGTGCTAACACAACTAGTAAATATGATCCTACTTGGAATGTCTACATTCATCCCATGTCTTGAGTCCTCACCTGACTCTCACACTCTGCCTAAGCCACTGCATGAAAATAATCAGTTTTCAAAACAAAACCTGTTGTTCTCGATAAAACACACTACCCAATTTCAGAGATCGACTATTCTCCAAGGCGAATGTGTTGGAGAACCTTCCTAAACAATTCATGGGCTCCTCCGACGTGTAATTGTTGACCATCTCCCAACACCATTCTTCGGAAAATCATCCATTGAAATTCCTTTCACAACCATGTTCATTTTTCGTTCAATTTTCATGTCATGCACTCACACCTAATTTCTAGGTTACCCCGGTGCATATGAAATGCAATATGCTATTTCAACACAATTTATACAATATATCAATTATGCATATATTCTCAAATTTGCACTCATACCACATGTTAATCAATTTTGATCAACCAACACCCAAATTAGTTCACTTGAGCTAATCACACTTCCATTTCCAAGGCCTACACACACAATTATATTTTTCTATATAATTCAACAACATGTTAACACATTTAATTTTATGCCTTAACAATTTAATTTCCACACAACTCAAGCCATTCACTTCAAAAATTTCATGCACAACATGGACGTTTTTTTTGGTCCAATTATACAAAAACCAGACTGCTTTTACCGGGCCCCAAAACATATCGGGCATAGTCCGCTCACTACCAAACATCGGTTCCATTTTGTGGAACCTAATTCCATGGCCATTTCCTCCCTCATACACACCAAAACATAATTTATGGTATAAATTATGAAACAATCACCCAAATCAATCCCTAAATTGCTCACACGGGTTCAACATTTTCCAACAATTCAGTCCCAAGTTTTGGGACCGACCAACCTGCCACTCACGGCCTCAAATCAACTCAACCATTAACAAAACACTTAAACAGCCGGTAAATCAAGAGATAAATCCCCCACCGTAGTTTATCAAAAAACTCCCAAAACCAGCGTCTACGTGACAGTTTTACAATATAGGGAGCAACTTTGCTTCTCGGCCCGAAGCTTTCTATCCGACTCGCTCGAACACCCTAGATCCAGAGAAGTTGCACTTTCTCCCTACTAAAATCCTCCATTTTTTAAATTTATGACTCTCACTCACAGACGTTTGAAAAATAAAAAGAGAATAGTTTTGGTCCTCTTACATGTCCTTCATCAGTTTCGAGACATTTTATCCACTAACCCAACTACTTTGACGTCTAAGTCTACCCAATGCAGAATACGCCATGTCAACGTGGCCCCACTGGTCGCCTGCCGATCAACCCATGCTGGACACGCGGCACACCGTGAGCCACCAAATGCCGCCCAAGTGTCTCGTACCCCCAACGCTGCTTCTCAAACGCAAGTAAATTCTTAACTGCTCTAATTTACCTAAAGTAGACGTGTTAGTTAGATTTCGCGACGATTCCAATGGTGAAGTTTGTTTATCATCCAGATCATGTACCTTGGATTTCCAATCAAATTACGATTTTGCCATTTTTCGTAAATTGAATTTTTCTGATCTTTACTCAGGCCCATTGCTTTGAGCCACTCCTGTGGATCAACATCCTCCAGTGCTTCTTTGTAATTTACGGGATCCTCTTCGCTATAAATGGTTATAGGTCAAGAGATATCTCGATGGCTTGTGTGTCGTTCTCCCACTAAGCTAAAGCTCCACTGGTTGTTGTGGTTCTACAAGAAGATCCTCTTAATCATTTTGAATTTGATTTTCTGGTTGCTTTGATTCCACTTGTATATCTACCTATTGTTCCACTATTTGTTCCACTCGTGCTTGTTCACCTTCAAGTAATATTTTCATTTTCCCTCTGTTGAACACGCACTGGAAACAATGGCACAATAGGTCCAAATTTAGGTGGCTGAAGTATCTTGAAACAGTCGTTTTTCCAAGAATTACCTTACTCACTTGAAGTTGTTTACATGGGGTCTTCCTCTAAGAATTTTGCATTAGTGCTCACTATAACTTTCTTTCTCTCGAGAACTAAAAAAACTAATCTTCTCATTCCTTTGTATCCAATAAACAAACATACTTCCACATTTGAGATTCCAACTTATGTAATCTTTTCAAGACATGCGCCGACACCTTAGACATTTAATATGGTTTAAACTAGGCTTGCGCGTTCCACACGGATCCAGCGGGTGTCTTAGAAACCTAATTTATAAGGAATCAAATTGTCAAGTATGTAGCGCTCTACATATCCTCAAAACGATATAATAGAGATGAATAACTGGGCATCGATCTCACCATGTCTAGAGAGTTCTCTTTCTCCTTTCAACCCATTTTGCTTCAGGTGTTCCAGTGGGTCATCGATTGGGGCCAGAAACTATCCTCTTGAGTTAAGTAAAACTTAAACTTCCAATAGTATTCAATCATTTCTGAGATCGGGTTGCTCGATATGGACACCCACTGCTTTCGCCTCAAATTTCGATATTCTCGAAATTTATCAAAAGTTTCACTTGGCGATTAGGTAAATAAAACCATATATTGAGTAGTCATTTGTAAAAGTGACAAAATACTATTACCCACCCCGGCTTGAACACATCAGTCAAGAGACATCAAAGATGCACCACTCACGGTTTGGTCAGACGATATCCTTTCGCCTTGAAGGCCTCTCTTGGTCATTTTACCTTTCCAAACAGGATTCACATTGGTATAGGTTCAAATGTGTTAGGAATTTCTAAAATCCATTCTCACCAAACCATATCTAATAGGATTAATATGACCTAATCGCAAATGCCAAATTCATAAGGTCACCGGAACAAATGAAAGAAGATTTACTTCTTATTGAAACTGAGGAATTAAACTGTACTATCAAACCGTGTTCAACTAAACAACTGACATAAACCAAATTCCTCTTGAAATCCGGAGCAAATAAACAATCTTCTAAACATAAAGTCCTATTATTCTCAAAAAAATAAAAACAACTGGTCCTATGGCCTTACAGATTGTACCCCTGCTCCCAAGTTTCAAGTATCTTTTGTCCTTCTTAATGGGACGTGTTATGTTTGATTTCGGCTTTCTTCATTAAGGCCCTCGATGGTACCGTGGGTATCAATTGCTTTTCTTTTCTTGTTCTTGTTTCCACCTTCTTGTGGTTTCTCATAGGTTACTGTAACCTTCAGAAATTGACAATGCCTGCTCTTAAGAGACTATTCAATGCATTCTCAAGCTGCATCAATTGAATCAGTCTGATCTCATCTTATGCAGATATTGCAATGACTTGAACATTGAATGTTTAGGTGCAAAGATTGCAAGATGAGATCATCTCGCTTCCTTTTAAGTTTTTGCCTCATCACTTCGCCTTACTCACTGATATGTGGAATCATTGTCAAACAATGACTTCACACGCCACCGGGCCATACGCGGTGTTAATCAAATCAGCTGATAGCGCCTTGTCTCGTAAGGCATTTTTAGCAAACATCCCTTCGAGAGTCTAGAGTATTTCTACTCCACCGTCAGAGGTGTTATCTGTCTTAAATGACCATAATAACATCAAGAATCACCCAGTGCTTGCATTCTCCAGCCGCATGTTCTCGCTTTTAAGAGACACAAGATCAGCTTCCGGGATAGCTGGCTTAGGGGTATCCAAGACAAACTTGATTTTCTCATAATCTAGAACGATGTATAAGTTCGTTTTCCAATCTTCAAAGTTATTTCCATCCAATGGTTTTTTATTCAAGATCATAGCTAGAGGGTTGAGATAGTTATTTTTTCAAAAAAATACACAGTAATACTAATATTAACTCATATATTGTACAATAAACATATATTTAGTAAACTCAAACAAAATATATTTTTAGTTTATTGTAAACATTAATTTTAGTTTCCATAATAAATGCTCACTTAAGACATTTTATAACAAAACTAAACTTTGATCATAAATGAATAGTATCCAACTAAGTCAGGTCCCAAAAAAAAAATTGGGGGGGGTCACTTACCGGACTACTTACATCCCAATCTTCTTAGATAGAACCTTCCTAGATTACTTTCATTTCAATCATTGTTCATATGGCCTATAATAATATTATTAGAGCTCTAGAGAAGAATAAAATGACAATGTTTGAATCCTTGTTTAATTTTAAAAATTCTCTTTATCTCTAAGAGTCAGCAAGCAAAATTCGGTCAGACCCACTAAGATTTTAAAATTATTTAGGTTCAATCCAATAAAACCCGATCATGATTATCTAATGGGGCTTCACTTGACCATTTTATTATTTAGACCCACAAAAATTAAAGGATTTTATCCTTGTTTAATTTTAAAATTCTCTTAATCTCTAAGAGTCAGCTTGCAGTAATCACAGTTTAATCTAATTAAGATTTAAATTATTGAACAAACTAATAAAACCCGAATACAGATTATCCGATGGCTTCACATGACCATTTTATTATAGACCCAGAAAATTAAAGATTTTCATAATTATATTAACAGATTTTTAAAAAATCAAAATTTAATTATGCAATATGTATAGCATTGATGCAAGATAATATGGCACCAGGCTCTAGTCTATATGTCATGTTATCACAACTAATATGTTACCAACATAATTTAATCAACCATACAAAAAATAATAATATATCACAACATAAAGCCTTCAATCCATGGTTTTTCCTAAGAAAGAAAAACACAAGCCCAATAACACTTCTGAGCCCATCGTTATTGCAATCTCGCCCAAATTTTTGGTCCAACTCGTCCATTTAATCTAATTTTACCTAGCTTGGAGGCCCAAAATTGAAGAGATTTGAGCAAAACCAAAAACTCTAAAACACACAACATGAAACCCTAGCCGCTGTGCCATCATTCGTGTGCTACCACCCGAGCCGAACAGGCCTTCACATGCACGTGTTCTTCGGGTTCTTCTTTCTTCTTCGCTGTTCTTCATTAGTTCAAATTTACAAAATAATCCTATACCCTAATAAAAATGGTGTACAAGAATTCTAGATGATAGAGAAAATAATCAAGAAGGAAACCTAATCTATGATTAGCCCCTGTTACAAAACCGATGAATACAGAAACTTACCATGGATCAAGGCAACCACAATTATCTACATCCATCCATAAACAAAAATCATATTAAACATGAAACATGAATCAACAAATATAGAAAACCTAGGTGCCATATTGCTAATCAAACACCAAATACATGAAATTATGCTAGATCAATTATACTAATCACATCAAGGTCTCACCAATTTAGAAAATCTGAAGCAAGTTAATCATCATGTGATTTAGAATATTCAATTTAATTAATAAATTAATATAATCCAAACAGATTCACCTTGTGGATTTTGCAAGAGAAGTATGCACACAAGAACCGCAGATCTTCCAAAATATCCTCGAGGTGATGGAACAGTGTGTGGGTACTTAAATCACTAAGAAATGATTGCTTTTTCTCTGGCTATTCTCTAAAACTTAATTCAGATTCAGATCTACATCTAGGGTTGTATTATCTTACTCTATTTATAGAGTACAAACCCTAGAATACTGAATAGCCATTTGGGCCTCCACACCTCAAGGCCTAAGCCCATGTGTGAACCCATTTAGTGTTTTAAACAACTTGGACTTGCTAGTATAGCAAAAATCCAACAATTCCATCTCAAAGCTCTGTCAATTTTACTTCACTTGTTGTAATAGCTATCAACTCCAACCAAAAGAAGGTCCCATCCGTGTTTCTTTATGTGCATTGCAACACCTGGAGTCTTTAAATCTTTTACGAAATAAGCTGAATGGAAGTCTCCGATTATATGGGACAACTCAGAACTTAGAAAATTGAGGTTGATTTAATCAACTAGAATCTCAAAACAACATTTTAAGCTAAATAAGTTTGGAGACCATAATGGACTCCAATTCTTTCCATTTTAATGTTAGTCTCGTTTTTCGGTTTCCTTTCTGCTGAGATCTTTCATGGGTTCATGCCTACGTAAGTCCTTACATTTCTCGCTCTGGCTTCCACATCGTAATATCTCTCAAATGCTAGCATTTCAAGTATTATTCCAAAGTGGTATTGGAATATTTCTTCTAATATGTGGTATTTAATTCTTTCTCACAATCAATTATAATAAGTACTAATTATTAAAATTTTCTGTTTATCACATAATATATCATTCACATCAAACATAGGTGAATCTTCTTTGCTAACTCGCTTCCCTTCATTAAAAGACCATCCCAGCTTCCATAGAACACCTAACCTCTCTAGAAGTCATGGATTTTTCAAGGAATAATTTGATTGGAAGCATTCCTTCTACCATAAATAACTTATTGTTTGGGATGATACCAAAGTCGTTAAGTCAGTTAACATCTCAAATCACTGCACCTAAACAACAACAAGCTTTCAAGAGAGCTCTGATCTTTATAAATTTTAATGTCAAATGTTCGATCCTCAGCTGATAATAAATTATCAGGTCAGGTTCCTACTTGGATTGGAACTGCATTGGTGAATCTTGTAATACTCAACTTAAGGTCGAATCTATTTCTGGAAGACTTCCTTCCCAGCTTTCAAATTTAAGCTCCCTGCATGTGTTGGTCTTGCACAAAACAATTTGATGGGAGAAATTCTAGTAACTTTAGTTCAGTACAGTTATGCCCAAGAGCATGTAACATGAAAATATATCTGTATAAGAATGGGGAGTAGTTCTTGTATGAAGAACAATTGGTTGTGATTATTACTATTAAGTCTTGAATAATAAGACTTTCTTGTCAGCATGTGACCATTGATGTAACCATGGAGAGTTCCCTAAGAAATAACAAAATTGTCCGACGGTGGTTTTGGAACTTGTCCTGAAATCACATCATCGGTCGACTCCCAAAGCAATTCAAGGTTGAAGGAATTGTTATTCTGATATATCAAGCAACAAGCTATTTGTACTTCAATCCTTCAAGAAGGCTTTGTTTGTTATTTACATGTGAATTGTCAACACAAAATTGTGTCCGATATCATCCCCATTACAGCAAACACAACATTCATTGAGTCACTTGTTAGAAATTTGCCCATGAAACCATTTTTTTTCACAAAATGTCGATGAGATCCTATAAAAGGCAAAAGAGTTGTTGGTGACAAAATAATAAAATACAGCATTGATCAATGGTTTTACTGAGTATTGGTCAGATTCAGGGCAAGCTAGTTCCATATTTGTTTTGCACAGAATCTTATGAGATCTATTTACATTTTAGGTTTTGTCAAATGATTGTTGAAAGAAGGGCACGTGATGCCAAAAATTATCCCAGAAGGCGCACATTCTCGCTTGTTTTCTATGCTTTATATGTCATTATGAGCTGATGAACTTAACAAAGCCAATATAAGAAAAGATTTGGTTTTCAATTTAAACAACACTATATGCATTTAATTCTGAATTTAATTTATTCTTTGTGATTTATTAAAAGAAATCACATAATCTTGTTAAATTGTTACATAGTTAATATAAACTCAACTTAACCTGCTATTTGCATTCAACTTGCTTCTTCACATCATATTAAGATATTTGTACAGTAATCTAAAGTGAAAAACTAGTTTGTCACCAAAATTATGACAAGAATAAATTTTATCATACTAAGTTCGTGCTCAAAAAACAACCTCATCTGAGTTCATACTGCTATCAGATTTTTACTGAGACTATTAGTGTTCATGATGATCATTCCATAAACAAAACCAATAAATATATGAATAGAAAACTACGGGTACCATGGCGCCACTTCTCAGCTCATCGTGCGCGGCTGGACTCAAGCCCATAGTATACGGCCCAAAGATACTCGGCCCAATCAATCATCTTCATTTACAATCTAGGCCCAAACATACTTCCCCAATAACCCAGATAGTAATGCTGTGTAAGCACTTCACATAACTATCATCTTTGAAGAAGACAATGACCGACCGACTCCTGCTGAATCCAGAAAGTATCCACCCATGACTCACACACATAACCGCCCTCGACAGGTCAAACACTTCTTAGGCGTAAGATGTGGGCTACTTATTATCTAAAGGAAGAACAAGTCATAACGGCGCTAACGATGCGCTCACCTTCCTCCTGCTTCGAAAAGGAAATCATCATTCTACAGAAAAGCTGACCACTCCTCCGATAAAGGAGGAGTGAATGACACCGAGGTAGGTACGAGATTCTTGACAAAAAAAAACTGATTCTTTCATTTTCTAGTACTGAGAGGCTACACGCATTCACCACCATTTTCTCTTGTTTGCTCATGCGTACATGCCGGGCAAAGTCGAGCGTCGACGATCCAAGAACTCGAAATCAGTGAGACAACAATTGGCGCCCCGGCCTCGTGGAACGAAAAGGGAAAAAAGTTCATCGACGATTTGCAAGGGCTTTGCTGCATCCACTTTCAAGTGATCTCCTGATCCTCTCAAGCCGTAAGTTCCCGCGATCAACCCACTGCATCGCCGGATTATTATCACATCAAAGATCCAACGAATCAACTTTCAAGATCGCTTCCTTCCTGTTTGGCATTAAGAGATGGAAGCAAAGCAAGAAGAACAAGCCAGGCAAATGGCTAAATTACAAGACGACACATCCATCCGTAATATCAGAACGACCGCCGAACCTGCGCAGAAGGCACCTGGGCGTAAAATATACTAGGACGCACTCATCCCGCACTCCGCCCGCCCAAGTAAAGGCAAAGAACTCCATCCTCGCGCGACGACAAGGATCCGCCTACAGACGACGACCATCCTCCGGGAAGCTCTCCCCGCCTCGACCTCCCGCCACCCCGCACAACGCAGGTCTAATCCGCAAAGAGGCCCCACGCCGCCTGCCATCGCCGCGGGCATGCCGGCCGATACGTAGAGAGTGTTGCGTAGGGACAAACGTATCTCGGATTCGACCGAGAATATACCCACGCAAAGACTCCAAGCGCTCCACTACTGCCTCCATATACCCTACAACCCGAGGCGCCGTCGCCTCCCACATTTGGTTTCCCTTTACAACCGTCCGGGAGCCCTAAGACATGCCTGCCGGTGCCCACTCAAATGACATCTTGAGCACTATGAGCCCCCTGCTTTGCCATACAATTGTTCGCCATGTATGATGGCTCCGACCATACTTAATTACATGTTGCACCAACCGCGCACGATCCTTAGCAGGGGAAAGATCGATCGTTTTAATGCAAGGTATTCTTCAGGGACACCCCTAGCTCGAGGGTCTCGCATAACCCAATAACTCCGCGGGAAACCCGTGATATCGTGCCCGATATCACTCACTTATCTCATGATCCATTCCTGCGATATTTAATTCTACATATACAAAATATGGAGATGACTATTAATCAACAATCCATTTAACAAATTCTTTTATACAACAAAAGGTATACATGTTCGGTCGAATATAATACATGACAAAACAACAAAAACAAAGCCCTTATCCGGCCATCATCCCAAAAGCATGAGGTCCCACATATGCGGCCTCTGACTCCTGGGCCACCGAACCTATACTTGAAAGGGGGTCCCACGACGGGGTGAGCAAAGCCCAATAGAGAATGACTCGTAAGGGCTACTCTATCTAAGTACTGCAATGGCCGCATAAACAAAGTACATCCAATGTCTACATGAATGTCATATGTCATGCATGAAATGTCATCATGCCCATATCCCGTCACCAACTCCCTCACACATGCATATGCCAAGTGTGAAAATCGTCACTGGTATTACCAATGACCCATGTATCGAGCCCTCACCGGCTCATTACCCAATGCAAGTGCCACGGATTAACCATCCTGGGGTCGATCCGACTCTATCACACAACCCGCCAAGTCTATGTGATAAACATGACCGCGGTGTCTTCTGGGCAACAAAACTTTTCGCATCACACCGCGGCCTTCTACACCCATGTCGGTTTTCACCGAGGGCACTACCCTCTACCCAACACACATTATTTAGATTTTTTTTTTTTTTTTTAACTATGAGACATCTATTGGACGTCGTCCAAAGTACGAGCTAACTACCCATTCATCAACAATGATGATGGGTTACCACACCCATGCACACACACACAACATAATGCGATGTCCCTGTGCATATGCAATGCTAATGCCACTGCAGGTTCTCATGTTACATGTATGATGCACACTACATGGAACATTCTACTCAATCTACTTCTCGCGTCAAGTACCATGTAAACATATATAATTCATCCATTATGTTAATACAATTAAATACACATATATTAACATATCTTACACATATTCAGCATGTTATTAAATTTCCAATAACACACATAAAATAACCATTCCTGGCCATAATAAAAATTTAGACTATCAGAATTTTAGTCACTGCACTCAAGCAAAATTTAGCTTAACTGTCCGAACTGCTTCAAAAAATGTCACTTATAAAATCCATATCGTCCGCTTTGCCCCGATCGATCACTCCATGGCTACGGCAAAATTTCAACACCGAAATATTTTTCAATTTGTTCCGACAGAACCCCTAATCAAACTAACTGGTAACTCACACGGTCCAAAACCGCTACTACAAAGTCCAACATGCTGCATTTTTCGCAGTCCCGCCAGAACGCCCCGGCCCTAAGAGGGTATACGGTATGTGTAAATCGTAGTGGTCATATATGCACCATATTTTGACTATTGAAAATATAGAGTATTTTTATGCTGTTTTATGATGAATTGTAAAGTTTTCAAAGAATTATGACACTTGTAATTAAGGAAAGTTGAGGGTGAAAGTACAAATTATGGAATTTAAAGATATTAATAATAATAAATTGTTAGAATAGTTCGTAGTTTGTACCTTCTGATCTAGGACGATTTAAACGGATCGCGCTGTTAAATTCATCTCAAGAAATCTAGTGACCCAAAAAAGCCTCATCGACCTCGAGACAAATGGAATATTTACAAATTTCGGTGATAAGCTCAGTGACTTAGGATCAGACTACTTAAAATCTCATAAGTCATAAAATGGTTGAGTATAGTTCATTTAAAATAATTGAAATCGGTAAAGAATAAAAATTAAAACGATTCAACAGGTAAATATGTTGTGTATCAAAATAATAATAATAATAATAATAATAATAATAGTCTAAAAGACATAAAATCCCCCTCCCCCCCCATCCCATTGGGTAAACGAAAAGCAAGGCACTGATGGATTATATGTGAGCAGAGAGTGACGAGATTTTATTTTTTTCTCTTCATTTCTTTCGGGATGAGAAACTAGACTAGATTTGGCTCTGAGTAGAAGGCAAAGTTGGTCTACGTGAACGAGGGTCATACGCTGGGCACTAAAATCTTAGCGTCATTAAACCCAAGAGGGGAATTTTCCTACTATGTTATTTGATTTCAAAGTTTGCACGGCTTAGAATTTTCTTAGAGGTCATAAGAGGCCGTAAATTTCAGTTCCAAAATTTTTAAACTAAGTTTAGGAATTTTTGGGACTATTGACAAACTGAGTCAATTCTCGGACTCAAGTTAACAATGGGGTTGAAATTTCAGACTGATGTTCCTGACGTGTCGGGATGTGTGAATTTTCAAAAATGTTTTCTGTTTTAGAGTTTATGAAAAGTCCCTTGAGTCTAGAATCTAGCCATATGCCCAGAATAGCATTTAAAGCCCAATATTTTCTCGAAATTTAATTGTGTAACTATGTAAATTGCTTGGTCATATTTACGTGTGGTCTAATACATCAATGTGGTAAAAGTGGATGAGAAATTTGAAGTCGCTCGACATTGTAACCGAAAAGGTGAGTGGTCTAAACTCTATTTTCAATATTAGTGTATTATTTATAAATCACACTAGTATGTTATGGTTTTTAAGTTCATTAAACCATATTTCAGCAAGCAAGCACGGTTTGATTGAACCATATTTGAAAAACAAGCAAGCAATGGTTTTCATTTTAAAACCATATTTGAAAACAAGCAAGCAATGGTTTTGATTGTATACTATTTAGTAAGTAAGCAAGTAATGGTTTCATTTGTAAAACCATATTTTAAAGAGCAAATGTTTTAGTTTATATTTTATAAAACAGCTCAAGAAATCCTTAGTTTTTAACCAAGATAATTTACTGATAGGTATTGCACACGTGTGAAGTTAGGGACATCATTTCATGCATTTATATTTGCCTAGTTTCAAGAAACTTAGTTCATGCATCATGGCATATTAAAGGAGACCGTGGCATGTACTGGAGTATATAGGGTTAGCACGCTACTAATATATAGTGACGAGACTGCTGTCTTTCAATTATATTTACTCGAGGCAGATGTAAGGCCTTTCCATCTAGGTGATGACCTGTGTCCTTCACCCAAGACTTGAAGCCTGTGCTCCCGTGTTTATTAGGTACAACAAGAAAGCGCTCCCAATGGTTGACTTACTTATAAGCATTTTTCATACTGCTTTAAAATCAAATCCACTAGTAAACAAGCAACATTTTATGAAATGTGTTTTTAGAAATCCTTTTACAAAGAAATGCAAGCAAGTAGTTTCAAAGTTTGTTTTAAAGCAAAGCAGCAAGCAAGAAGTACACAGAAAGTTTTAGAACTTAAGGGGCAAGGGTATATGATGAAAAGAAACTTTATAGCAAGCAAGGATTCGAAAATGTTTTGAAAGGATAGTTTTATAGTTTGAGACATTTTATTTAGTGCTAAGTATTTTCAAAGCATACACTCACGAAACATGAATATTATTTTCCTATTTTAAAAACTATTTTCCAGGTACAAGCACGCCGGATGCTAGGACATATTAGGATTCTCCTAACTTTTAGTATAGTGTTGTCTTAAATAACTTGTGTAAGGAAATACTTTGAATTTGTAATAATATAATATAATGTACATAGTTTTATTTTTGTGAAAATGCATTTAGCTTGAGGCCTTTTGAAAGAATGTGGTCAGTTGCCATATTTGAAAAGTGGCAAACTAGATATACTGTGTTTGGGATATGTCCCAGAGGCACTACATGTCAGTTAGAAATTTTATACAAATCACAAGTTTAGAAAAGAAAATTTATATCGGTTTTCAACAAGCAATACGCCTTGCTTCGTCAGACTTCTAGTCGTTGGAGGAAACGGCTGGAGGTTCTATGAGGTGGCCGACACACCGCTTGCTAGTAGGGGTGGGGGTGTGACACCCGCACCAAAACCAGCTCAGATACCGACCTTCAAAACCCGGTCCCGGATCGGTCCGGAAGAATAGTCTCATATCAAAACTTAGTCATGGTCGATTCGGAACCCACACGCCATTTACACTTTAAATGAAAATGAACCCAGTAGGAGAAATCCCTACCTTGACGTGAAGATCAATCCTTCCATTCTGGTACCTACTCGTAGCTACTCGTCGAAAGGTGATCAACTTTAATTCTCTTCTGCCACTAAACTCTAGCCTTCAAACACCTGTAAAAAATTTGGACAACTTTGTTTTTTTTTATCTTTTTTCTTCTTTCTTTCTCCATGCACCTTTTGTTCCTCCCTCTTTCTTTTCCTTTTTATAATGCTTTTTTTTTTTTTTGTTTTCTCCTTTCCTTCCTTTCTCCCGTTTCCTCCCTCCTACAAAAATGTTTTTCCTTTTCTTTGCTCTTTCCTTGTCTTCCTTTTGCTTTTTCCTTTCTTATCTCATTTCCATCATTTCTTTTTCTCCTTTCTTCTATTTTCTCCTTTTGAGCAACATTGACCGTATTTCGGCCAAAGGAGGAAGTTTCCTCCTCATAATGCTTCATGCCATTTAGGCCCTTGCTTTTTTCTCCACTTTTATTTCATTATTTTGATGACATCACACAACATGCGCTGAATGAGCAGTTAATTCATCAAGTGAACCACAAGGCTTTGCCATGTCACTTAGGTGCTGCCATATGGCATCCCCTAATCCATGTCATGTGTCATCCACATCTACGCCAAAAACGAAATTTGTCTCAAAATCTGTAACCAACTGACATGGCTAGATTTTGTGTGAGACGATTCCAACCAAGTGGAAGTCCGGTTCACATCCGAGATCTAGAAAATTTCTGTTTTAGCCCAGATTATTTGACAAAATTACCGCTTGCCCTTTTCTAAAAAAAATGAAATTTTAGTGTTTTACATTCTCTCTTTAAAGAATTTCATTCCAAATTCCCATATGCACACATATACACATTACGCATACGTCATTCAATATCATATAGTCTAAACAACGATTTTCATCCCTCAACAAGAAAACAGCCAGACACATTACGTGCCCGCGCTCCCACGTTGCCTCCTCCACTCTCGGTCGCCATAACACCTTCCATTCAGCCTCACGCCTTACGCCGCAAACCTCGCTCGACCATCCATGATACTCCACCAAGTCCCTCCCTCGAAGGTCCCATCCAGATCAACAACAAGTCACCAATCCAATACATGTTTGATTCGAAAGTGTATTCTTCTGAGCATGTAGATACTTAATGTCGCTAGAACATCGATAAACTTTAGTGCCAACCAAAGAAGGAAACTATACCCACCCTCCCTCGAATACCTCGGCGGGCCCAATACATCTCTACGATAGCTTTCGGCTACCAAACCTTATCACTCCTTAGGCACAACTTTCAAGAAAGACATTATCTCCCACCTCAAACTCTGAGGTCGTCATTAGTGCCCTGCAGACACCATACCCAGCTTGGAGCCTATGAGAAGACGCTTTATTTATCAAGTCCACCTTCCCTGAGGTGTCACTAATCAACTCCGAACCCATGGTGGATCTCTCTCCTACCTCGGTCCAACAACCAGAGGATCGGCACGTGCCTCCCATATAATGTCTCATGGGCATCAGATACTCACTGATAACTATTGTTATAGGTGAATCCACCAAGGAAAATGCTCCTCCCGCCTACCCTTGAGATCCAAGACGCATGCTCTCAAAGATGTCCTCTAACACCGTATAGCTCCTCTCTCGACCGACTCACGTCCAGGATGAAAGTGCATCATCCTCAACCGGTGGTCCCCATGGCTCTGGGAAACTCTCTTCCACACTGAGCCATAGCAAACCCGGGTCTCGATCCGATACTATGGAGACTAGAACTCTATGCAACCGTACGATCCTCGTATGCGGCAACCCACCTCCACGCGCGTCATCCGCACAACCAAAAAATGTGCCGACTTAGTGAGTCGGTCCACTATCACCCACACCGCATCATGCTTCCGCGATGTCCGTGGCAAGTGAATCACAAAATCCATCGTGATATGCTCCCACTTCCACTCCGCTACCTCCAATGGTCGATAGTTCCACGTCTTCGATGTCACTTAATCTATTGACACGCAGGAGACATTGTCAACAAAATCCCCAACATGTCTTTCATCCCGCCTAGTAATACCGGGCGACTAAGATCATGATGTACTGCATCATCCGATGCACCAGAAACGAGAACAATGGAATTCTCAGCGATCTCTCTCGCCTTAAGCAATCGGGGAACCAATCAACTCTATACCAAAGACTACCATTCTATGACTATTCGCCACCAGACCACATCAGATCTGTCCTGATGGTTATTATCTCGGCCGTCCCGCTTCTCGACCAATCACCACTTAGGGAAGGCGGCCACTAAATTTCTGCTAAACACCTCGAACTGTCATTGTATTGTGTCGAACCCGCCTACGCTCGAGAATCAACCACTTTAGCCACCAACAAGATTCCGACGACTTCGAACAGTGCATCACCACCAATTCTGGTTTTTACTAAGATGGTACCGCAAAGTGGAAGTCATAAATCCTCCGTGATATTCCATCCAGCTGCGTTGCCTCATATTGAGGTCCCGCTGTGTAAAGATATACTTCGCACTTTGTAACCAAACACCGAATTGCTCACCATATAAATAGTGGGCGCCCCATATCTTCAAAGAGAAGACTATAGTTGCCAACTCCATGTCATGCGTAGAGTAATTCCGCTCGTGGTTCTTCAACTATCGTGAACCATAAGCTACCACTCTCCCCGGACTCCAGACGTAACATCCACCGTCTCTTCGGAGGCATCACAACACTGTACCTGTCTCTCTGGTCATCAACAAGAGCTACAAGCCTTAAATCTCCAATGCCTCTCACACGTCATCCACTCATATTTCACCTCCTTCCGCGCCACCAGCCATAGCAATGACTGAGATAATCCAAGAAACTCGCACTGTCCTCCTCGCTAATCCCAAGAAAACTCCGCATCTCGAAGACCGACTTCGGCCTCTCCCCAACCTGGCGTACCAGCCTCCACCTTCTCAAGGTCTACTGACACACCTGAAACTGACACTACGTGTCCCAAGAATTTCACCAAGAAGCTAAAACTCACACTTCACCGAACTCGGGCATACACTGGATGATCCAGAGTGCTTGAGAACAATCCTCAAATGATCCCTACGCCTCTCGACCGAGTATATCAAGATGTTACACAAAGATCACATAAATAAACTGGATCAAATAGGTTGGAATACCTATGCACAGAGATCCATGAATGATTGGGCCGGCGATTCACAACTAAAAGGCATCACCAGAACTCAAATGCCCATATCAAGGTCCTAAATGTTAGTCTTAGGATAGTCTCGCACTCTAACTCAGACTACATACACCCCGCACGAGATCATCTTAGAACAGATCGCGCCGCCCACCGCGGAAGATCATAAACATCAATCCTCGTAATGGATACCGATTCTTGACTAACTTATTAAACTATTGATAGTCACGCGCGCCGCGGCGTCTTATCCTTCTTTTCGTGAATAACCTGAGGGTCAAGGTGAAGTAATTTATCATACGAAACCTCTGCTCAATAAATCAGATCCGACCTGAGTTCCGTGAATCTCAATTGGCTCCATCCTAGCGTGAGTCATAGAAATGGGGCGACGCACCAGGTGTAACTCAATAACAAAGTCTACACTTCGCGGCGAGGTAATCCTCAGAGTCATCCTAAAACATCCTCATACTCACAAACCACTGTAGACCGCAAATTTGCCTCACCTCGCCCTTCAGCGGTAGTAGCTGTTGGGCCAACCCATCAATTGTCCGCGCCACTCCGGAGTCATACATCAGGCTTAAAAACATCATGTTTATCCTCTGAACATAACACAATCACCATCCCCGTGTGTGACTCCCCAAATCCCAGTGATGTCTCGCTGATCACCACAACCCCAGAACCTGCATGTCTCATACTCAGCAGAGACCCATACATGAGAAAACACCTAATAGGGCCCATACATCCATACTATCAAAAAATATAAAATCCAACTATATTACAATAGTTTCAAGAAGACTTATACAAACATGCATTAATCAAAATAGTTTACATTGCCCTATAAAAATATATAAATCAGCTTACATGCCTGCTTTTCTTTCAAAGTGGCCTCTAGTGAGCAATTCAGCTTTCCGAATAATACTCCCGCACTAAAGGGGTGATCCAATGACGGGGTAACAAAGCCCAGAGATGACACCCCATGAGGGTTTCTCTCACCTATGTCAGCAATGGCAAATTGACACACATTCAAGTAAACGCTACTCACTTGAATGTCCATATGCCCAATCCCATGGCTCGAGTCTTCATTGACTCCCTCACGCATGTCTAAGCCAAGTGTGAGAAATATTGTTTTCAAAACAAAAGGCTTTTGTTCCTGAAAATATAATACCAATTTCACATAAATTTATCGACAACCTCCGAGGTGAATTGGCCGATAACTTTTCAAATGGCCGGGTCCTCCTCCTCGAGATGAACCTGGCTGACAACTCTCCAAGGCAATTCTTTGGAAAATCTTTCCCATCAATCATTTGATAATCACACACATAAAATCTACTCGCCCGTCTAGGTTACCTCATCATCGTATATGAATGCACATGGTCATTTCATAATAACTCATGTTAATATATTAAGCATGCATATACTAACAGAATTTATACTTAATCAACATGTTATTCACTCAATGTAAGAACACATAAAATTAGCTCACATGGGCTAATAAACAATTCGGTAGTCCATCTTAGACCCACCTAAAGAATTACACAAATAGCACACAACAACACACAAGGTCACATGAACAGTCCAACCCATTATCTCGGGATGTCCACGACCACCTAGGGATTTCCTCACTCAGTTCCAAACTTTTGGGACTAAAAACATGGCCATCCAGGCCTCAAGATATCCCCATCCATTCAAATGACTTTGAATAAAGAATAAAGCATGTAAGGAGAAAGCCCTACCCCTGAGTTTGCCTAAACTCCACAATAACATCGCATTCCACTTGCAGCTCTGCAATGTGGAATCAACTTGTCTCTGTCCTCGCCTTGTAGATCTCGACTGGTCTCGATCGCCGGAATCTAGAGATAGCTTATATTTTCCCAAAGTTTCATCTTTCTCTCTTTCGGCCTGATTTTTCTCCTCCTCCGTAAACGTCTGCCTAGGCCGAGGGTCATAGAAAAGTCTTCTCACTTGCCAAGTGTCTAATTCTCATTGGCTACCTTAGATTACACTCATCCCTTATCCATCTATCATGGATTTCCTTCCAATAGCATGATTCCATGTGTCTCTCATGGGTCCCACTTGAGCTCATGTTTGACTCATTCTGCACATGACACGCGGGCACCTCCCCGAGCCACTTAAAATGCGGTCATGTCCCGCACTAATATCGGTGCTCGAAAACGTGAAATCTCGACCGGCTTCCTAAATTTGACCGAAATTCGACATGCAGTTGATTTCGCGAGACGATTCCAACTAGTCCGCTTCATCATCCGAGATCTAGAAAATTCCATTTGACCAAAATTACCATTTCATTTTTTAGAAAATTAGAATTTTTCTCGTGTTTACACTGTAGGCAAGAACCCTCCTAATATCACAAATTAACAGACTAATTCGACAAAGAGCTATCAACCAATCCATGCCACTAATGACATCAAACCCACATGTCCATAACTCAAGAATCCACCGGTCGCAGAATCCCCAAGATCTCAAATTACAATCCCGACATATTTAATCAACCCTCACCTTAGTCCCTAGAGAAGAACTCACATGCACCGGCTTTTCCAAGGTCTCACCTCTAAGCCTGCATTTCTTCACACACAATGAATTAAATGAATTGTTCTGAGATACCTTGACCAAATAAAACTCTCGCCCATAAATGAAAGAGTAAGAAAGTATCTTGTATCACCGACTGGTCTACTATCTCATTCTGTGGAGTAATGGTGTAGACACTCCCCTAAGTCCTCAAAATTCCAGCCAGGCACCGGCTCCCACCCCACTCCATAACTTTAGCCTTCCTCTGCCTGCTTGAAACCGATACAAAGCAAAGATCAGAGCCCGATACTGCCTCCCCCCCGACCCATAGTGGGAACAAACTATATCTCGTGCGGGGCTGTCTGACCGATGACTGTGATCAGGGCAGATCCCAAAATCCCGATCCTTGCCTTCGTGGCAATCCCTCCTCGATATGTCTCAGCCGCAGCAAGAAACAAAGCATCTCGGCCTGTCACTGGTGCTCTACCCTACCACCCGACAGCTTGACTCGACCTTAGCTCGATAGCTCCACCGTCTCCAAGATCCCAGAAACGTGAAGTCCATCGCTTCTAACTTTCAAGAAGGCAACCTCCTTCCTGGCCAAGATTCACATCTTAAACCTCTAAAGATCGCCTATCTCACCCCCATGTGCCATGGTCAGTCTCTAACCATACAGTCCATCCTACAAGAAGTCCCACACCAGCTTCTGATGGACGCCCTGCACTCATCCTCAAATCCTCTCACTTTGCCAAACTGCACACAGTCATTTTCAAACTACAGCTCAAGAAACCCAGCCATACCCAAGATCGCCATGTTCTCATCAAGTCTAGGAACTCTCAGCCTTACATGCCCGCGCACGGGAAAGAACTGCTCAGATTCTCTCAATCTACCAAGTCATCGCTTTCCATATCCGAGGTCTTCACCTTAATCCCACCATATCAAGGATTCAACTGCTAGGGCCGAAAAGTCGTTTAACCCGATCCGTGCAAAGAGCCGAGGTAATCTCCATGGCCTCCAATACCCTCTCAATCTAACGGAACCACCCGGCCACCAATGGGCCCTCCCGAATGTCGAGGGATGATATGCCCCAACCTCCGGAGGTTACTCATTCCCCTGACCTCGATCACACCACCATACACAGTGGCACCATAGCGCCTATAGTCTCCATAAAGCCTCGGGTCAAAATGAGCGGCAGGCCATAGCCCCATGATTTACCTCTGCCCGTCATTACTAGCTATCTACACTCAAGCACCAACTAGATTGTTACAAGTCACAGGTGAGCAAGATGCCAACACTAATAAATAGCGCTCCCGAACATTCATGATCATGCCTCTAACTTAGTGTTCTTTGTTTTTCCTATATATCAAATCTACGCATAAATGCACAAACATGTTATACACCAAAGCACACATAAAAAAACACAATGCATGCAAAGAGCTCGAACTATCTCGATTGCCTGTACTACATCTAACCCACATCGAGCCAGATGTCACATCAGACACACTCATAATGACCATGGCCTAAAACTCCATGTCCTTGAAGCCCAGTAGTCTGCAGGTACCTATGCCTCTGATACCAAGCTGTGACACCCCTAGCCCGAGGGTCCCGTTGACAACCCATCAACCTAGAAAACTTATGACATCGAGGTCCTGTATCACACTCTATTTGTCTCATATATTAAGATCCATCCCAAGCATATTTAATTCCTAAATATACAAAATATATGATAGACTATTTAATCAACAGCCCATTTAACATTCTTTTATACAACAAAGGTATACATGTTCACTCAATACACAGCATGACAAAACAAACAAAACAAAGCCTCATCCTAGCCTCATCCCAGATGCAATCCCATATGCGGGTCGACGCCTACACCGGGACTCCAGACTTGAAAGGGGTCCACGAACAAGTGAGCAAAGCCCAACAGAGAACAACCCTACAAGGCTACTCCCATCTGGGCACATGCAACAGATCGGACAACAAACACACATCCAAGTCAAATGTCTACATGAATGTCATGTCATGCATGAAATGTCACCAAAGCCCAGGTCCCAGTCATCGATCGAATTTCACACGACATGCTGGCGGTGAAAAATCATCAATCGTACCACGACCCATGCATCGAGCCCTCACCGCCCCACAATATCACCAAGGTCACGGCACCAATCCCTGGGCCAATCCCGACCATCACACAACCCAAGTCATGGATAAACATAACCGCAGTGTCTTCGGGGCAACAATCCTTCTGATCACACCACGAGTCTTTACACCAAATGTTCCAAAAGTTTTTCACTCGTAAGTTAACGGTCCTCTCGCCCGGCCAACACACATTATTTAGATTATTTATTTTTGTTTTAAACCGTATATTATCTATTATCGCCGTCTCAGCACGAGCTCACTACCCATTCAACAACAATGATGATGGTGACCACACCCATGTACACACACCCAACATAATGCGATGTCCCTGTGCATATGCAATGCTAATGCCATTACATGTTCTCATGTTACATGTATGATGCACACTACATGGAACATTCTACTCAATCGTACTTCATGCCAAGTACCATGTAAACATATATAATTCACATCCATTATGTTAATATATTTAAATACCCATATATTAATATATCTTACACATATTCATCATGTTATTAAATTTCCAATAACACACAAAAAAAAAACACTTCACATAAAATAACCATTCCCGGCCATAATAAAAAAATCTAGACTTAGTCCACAAATTTTAGTCTCTGTTTTAAAGGCTAAAAAATTTAGCCACAACCTCACTTAAAAACCTGCCTCAAAATAGTTCACGATAAAATCCATACGTCGCCGTCCCGGATCGATCACCCATACTACGAGCGTACCTCCAACAACACAAAAAAAAAAAAAAAAAAAAAAAAAAAAAAAAAAATTTTTCCACTCCGCTCCAGACAAACAGCCCCGTAATCAAAACCACCCCAAAACCCGCTACGACGGTCCGAAACCGACCAACAAAGTCCAACATGCATTTTCCAGCGCCCCACCAAAACCGGCCGATACCACCTTCAAAACCCGTCCACTACCTAAAAAACAACCATGGTTTAAAAAACTCGGGCCCCCGTGGTCTATTCCTAACCTGGCCGACTGGCCATTATAAATTTAAATGAAAAGAACCTGGCAGGAGAAACCTCACCTGGAGCGCACACCTAATCCTTCCATTCTTACTCACTGAGCTCGTCGAGTAGACCAACTCACCCCTTCCGGCTACTCAAACTCCTGCCATCAATCGCAAAAAAATTTGACAACTCATTTTATCTTTTATTCTTCTCCACGCACTCTTCGGCTCCTCCTCTTTCTTTCCCCTTTTATAACAACTTTTTCGCTTTTCTCCTTTCCTTTCCTTTCTCCTCGCTTCTCTCCTACGAAATGTTTTCTTTCCTCGCTTTTCTTTTGTTCTTCCTGGCCTCTCCTTTTGCTTTTTTCTTTTCTTCCTTTTCTCATCTCATTTCCCATCATTTCTTTTTTCTCCTTCTCTTTCTTCTCATTTTCTCCTCCCGAGCAACATTGACCATATGTGTCAAAAGGAGAAAGCTTTCTCCTCACGTTTCATGCCATTTGTGCGGCCCTTGTTTTTCTCCCTAATTTCTTATTTCATTATTTCCCTTTATGACATCACACAACATGTGGCTTACTGTGCAGCCACACCATCAAGCCAACCACATGGCTCTGCCATGTCACTTTCTAGTGGCGCCATACTAAGATCCCCATATCCACGCTACGTGTCATCCGACATTCTACACTCAAAAAACGCGAATTATGACTGGTTCTCAAAATTCTGACGGGGCGACGTGGGCGCCTACATTTTTCTCAAGGGCACGATTCCAACTAAGTCCGTTTCATCATCCAAGATCTAGAAAATTCAGGTTTTAGCCTGTATTATTGGGAAAATTACTGCTAGTTCTTTCTTTAAAATGAAATTCTTTTCTGTTTCATACCATCAGCCTTGTAACGCCCCGGCCCTCGGTTCCACAAACTCTCGAGAGGATCCATAAGCTCGTTCAACGAGTTATGGGCTGCATTCGTTTCCCAGTACTTATGTTCAATCCGGTAAAAGGGAAACATCAATTCACTACAAACGATCTTCAAGCGGCATATCTGTCTCGACTTAACCAGAGATTTGGACAGCCGGCCTAACAAATCGATGCATTACAACATGGACGTGATCCCAACTTTCAAATAGTTTTAGGTCGATCATCCCTTTCTTCCAACAAGACATCGACCCAATTGCAACGATAGAAGAACCGGTATTGCACGGGTGGGATGATACTCTACGTACGGAAGACAATATTCGGGCAGCCTCCCAGACAATGATGATTACCGCCCAAAATAGCAAGCCGCCGGGCCAGGCGGTTAGCCCGAGCGTAAGGAGCCAAACTAAGGACTGTAAGACTCCAGTGAGCAACAGAGAGAAAGAGAATCTCCCAAGCTTGCCCATCAACACCACCAGACTCCTCCTTCTCATCCGGATCACTCCTAATTTGGCCGGGCTCCACCGCACTGCCTGATCCCAAGCAACGCACCGATCTCTCTCGAGCAAATTGCCACAGGACCACGCATGAAACTAATGCATGCCTAACTCAAGTTCCTAGTGGAGCAAATTCACCCGGGCTGGCCACCTCAAAATATATATCCTAGAGCCGACCCGCCTAAGAAAACCCTCCAAAGAGCTGGGGAAAGAATAGCGTCCGCCTCAGAGTTCATTCAGCCTCACACAACACCAGCATTATGACTCAATTTTTGATGATCATATCAACCAAGGCCGAGAGTGTTATATGAGCAACATATTGAGCTCCTGCAGAGAACACCACGCATCAGATAACAAACAGAGTAATACAACCTATTAACGACTCCCATATCCTTTCTCCCCATTAACCCGCTCAGTGGTCATCACTTCCAATACCACTTACGACTTCAAGCTCTCTTTTATGCATTAACAATTTTGATGTACACAGAGTGCTCATTGACCCTAGTAGGAGCTGGGCCGACTTGTTGCAATCCTACCTTTCACAGAAGGTTTCACACAACCACAGTTATCAGAATTTTGTCCGATTTAACTGGGCAACCATGCTAACCATGGTGATATCGCTCTCCCCTCGGTCGGAAAGTGCAGCAGGTATCGATTACTCAACAAGTTCATTCTCACATGAAGACTTAGCCACATAATGCAATGGCTGGCTTCAACACAAGATGTTATGAAAGTTAAGACTTCAACTCACGATCAAACAACCGCTACCCAACCAAAGGCCTGATAGGTCACCTCCTAAGTAGTTAAGCAGTCTTCACACATACTCAACTGATCAGATAAGAGGCAGAAAGTGGAAGCTCCAACAACTGCTCAGGTCACACTCCTAGAGAAGAGCAATCACAGTCACGCCTCAGTAGGTAGGAGGATAGGAACAATTAGCTGTGATCCCTTCTGAACTATCACCTCACAAGTCTCGAGCTCACCTTTAAGCCCATATTTGGGAGCCCAGAGCCACACTTGCTCCCGGTCCCTTCTATACATTTCTATACCTATCTCTTATATTCTTTAACACACCAGAATCACTTACTGATGATTATAACTTTCTAATCTATAGCCAAAAAAGAAGAGGTCTTGACAGTAATTGACAAGATTTCCTTGAAACCCAACATTTTCCCTTTTACAAACATCAACCAATCCAAACCAATATAAATAATGTAAACAATCTCAAACTGAATTAAAACCATCCGGGGTTGAACACTTTTATTCCATTTTGGGTTTGTAGAACCAAACACAAGCAGAAAGGGGTTAGGGCTTAGTTTTTCCACTAAACCTTCAATCTTCAATGTTTTCTTCTTCAATGATTCTTAAACTTGTTAATGGAGCAAGAATCACAACCTCCTCACTTGGCAAGCCCTAGCTTCTTCCTCCCTCAAAACAAAGCTAGTTTCAAAATGATTTTCCAAGACCACTAAGTCTTTTAAATATCCATGCCTACAAGGCCTTGCTCCGCCTTCTTTAAAACCATTTTTGGGTTTTTAAGTTCTCCTAATTGTTAGCTTGTTCACTATTTGTCTCTCATTTATTTAATTCATATTAATCACACTTAGACATTTCTTCTTTTCTAACTTATGACCCCAGTCCTTATTTCACAATTCAATTTCCTTTTTCACGGCTTATTTTTCGTTCAATTACTACATTTAGCATTTAATATCATTTAATTTTAGCCATATAATAATTTAATCAACATTCATTTAACACCTGAAACACCGTTGGCTCAATTTATACCCGAAATATATAATAAAATTATAAAAAAATTCTAGGTATTTCAAAATATAAATGTGAGGTGGCATTTGCTCAGTAATTAAAATTCTATGGGTAAGATCGAGTGTTATCCTACTGGCTTCAACGCCTCAAACAATGAATCGGAATATGAAGCCATCCTAGTTTGGGATTGAATTTGGCAAATTGCAATATCCGCAACAAACTTATAATCACAGGATTCTACCAGGAAGGCAACGCAGAGTATGAGTCCCTGGATCTCGACGGCGAAGTATGTAACTCCGATTAAACAACGCCAGTTAGTTTTTCAAAGATGGAAGCTCTTAACACATTCCCGTGGACTGTAATGAAAAGAGCACGCCTTAGCCGTTGTGGTCGCATTCTACTCATAACGTAAAACAATATTTGGCCATCTATTACCAAATGGATTCGAGCCATTGTCCGTTATAGCCATGGCTAAACCCTTCCTTCGACGGATCCTATACACAAGATAATACTGGGCGAGAACTCCTAGCCAAGGCTGACAAGGCTCACAAGGTCCGAGTTCATCCCGCTCTAATCTTCCTCGACACGGGCAAGGTTCAAACCATCCCCGGACGGGTCATATCTCGAAAATGCTTAATCACACCAGCAGGCGCATGTGTGTAGCCTTAATGCACGGCGGATATGGCAAACGATCCAGTTATGATAACCTCCTGCACATGTATACTCCGTTAGTAATAGTGCTCTAGGCTCATTGTATGATTACGGTATTTAATATTTATAGAGAATTATTATTAAGGACAGATTCAGATGTTTATTAGAGATAATGTCATTGAATAACATATTAATTATTCTAAATGTCCTTGACCATATTACAGGAATAATAATGAATTAAGATTAGTATAAAAATGATTTGAGTTATTCATGGGATGAATATGTGTATGAGGTACAAAATCAAATTTATATCTATTTGTTGAGAACAAATATCGGGATGCACTCCATCTCTGAGATTAATACATGGATCAAAGTCATAGTTAATCTCTAATAGTTGTGCAAATCTCTTTGACCTCGAGATCGCTTATAGTTCTCAAATATAAGGAATATTGTGTTTGATATAATCAAACGTTGTCTTTAATCGATGACTATTACAAGAGCAACTGAATATAATAAGAATTATGAGCAGATATTATATGATTAAGATGGAATTTGTCCTCTTATTATAAGAGAGACATCTTCGGTCCCCTCAAATAAATTGAGACAAGAGAAATGCATGAGCCGTGCTCAAATGAATCGAGGGAGATCAATGTCATTTGTTTAGTCGCCTAACTGGCTTCGAAAATCAAAGATAGAACGATATAATGTTGACTTTGTCCATGCCTTATATTCTATCAAGATATCATGAGACAAAAGGGACACGCCATTAGCTATATTAAGGTTGTCTCGATCATGAGCTTTTCATTTAACTTCGTAGTCATAACATCCATAGAGGCCACTTATGACTTAGATCAAAATGTGATTTAGTTTCACTGCCAATGTTAATTGAACCTATAGGGCTCATTATTAAGAACAAATAATAATGCTAGTGGTTACTTAGTAATTAAAACATGAGATTATTTTTAAATTACAAATAACAATTTGTTGTTATTTAAAATTTATTTTACTTTGGAGAAAGCTTGAATTTGTGATCAAATTATAACAAATAATTAATTTTGTTATATTTTCTTATTGGATAAGTGAAATAACCACAGAAGGGTTTTGTATTAAAAAGAGTTTTAAATATATAATAATATAATTTTGCTTATTATTCAGATAAGGATTTGGAATTTAAATTGTTATTATTTAAAAGAGTTTAAATATATAATAATATAAATTTGTTTCCTTATCTCATATATTTAGTTTTGAATTCTTCATACATTAAAAGAGTTTTAAATATATAATAATATAAATAAATTGCTTTCCCTTATCTCTGGAGTATGATTTGAATTTAAATTGTTATATTTAAGAGTTTTAAATATGTAATATTATAAATTCCTGCTTCCTTATTTAAAGGATTTGAATTTAAATTATTATTTAAAGAGTTTTAAATATATAAGAATAAAATCATGACACAAAAAAAACCTTAGCAGATGATATAGATATATATATGGAGATATATTTTTAGTAGTGGTCGCTCTTTTTACTCTTAAGAACAACCAAACAAGAGAGACCCTAATTTCGCTTCTTTGAGAAGACGAACCTCGAACTAATTCAACAAGATCGCTCATTATTTGTGTGGATACTTGCGAGGGTGGCGCCGTAAAGGCAAAGACCTTTGAAGATCCGAATAAACCAAGACGCAGACTTTGAAGGTTTGACGAATCGATCTACAAGAGGTAAGTTTCACATCTCTTCCTTCCGGTTTTTTTATGAAACGCATGTGATCCCCGTGGGTTAGCGACAAAATTTTAAATTCCACGCGCTTATGTTCCAATCGATCGATATTCGCTCAGAACTCCAACAGAGCCCACACTCAGATATTATCACAACCATGAAGTCCGACGCGACACGTGCGGTGTGGACGCAGGCAACAAAGAAGCTCCCATCTTAAGATCGTTGGCTCAAGATTTAATGTCCATCTCAAGCCCATGGCCCTTCACCTAATGTAAATTGACATATGTATTTTCTCCCTGCCAACCCCAAACCAAGAAGTCATGCACAGCCACCGGACATCAAAGAATGGCAGAGGTCGAGGATTTTGCTTCAATCAAAGACAAGGACGCCACCGCTTTATTTAAGAATATCATTGGTCAAGTTCTAGATTCTGTCAATCGTGATCAAACAATGAATCTCAATTTGATAGTCGGGTCTACATAAAATTCTGCCATGAATTGAAAATAAAACACTTATACTCCACCCCCCGATATCCACAAAGCAACAAGCAGAGGATTCAACCAAAACACTATTGACGGCCCTAAAGAAATGGTTGGACGCAGCTAAATGCAAATGGGTAGATGAGCTTCTCGGGGTCCTTTGGGCTTACAATACGATCGCCTGCAAACAAACCAGTATATCTCCCTTCGTACTTACCTATGGGATGGAAGCTATAATCCCTACAGAAATCGGTATGCCTACGCTCCGAATGGATATGCCCGAACAGTTGAGTACAGAATCCATAATCAAGGACCTAGACACGGCAGATGGCCTGCGTGAGACAGCAGTCGTACGGGTAGCATCCTACCACCGCCGGTTGGAAAATTTATACAACAGACGCGTAAAACCCCGAGTGTTCCAGCCAGGGGACCTGGTCTTAAGGAAATTCTTCGAAAACATAGTCGATCCAAGCACAGAAAGCTTCAGCCAACTCGGAATAGCCATATTGTAATACGTCGGTTTAATCCTAGATCATATGCTTTAGATAAGATGGATGGAACACCTGTACCTAGAATGTGGAATGTTATGCACCTCAAACGATACTATCAATAAAAAGATGATTCACTTTCTAATTGTATTTTCATCATAAATTTTAATTTCTAAAGTCCGAATGGCGCTAGAAGGTTAATGCCTTATCCGGCCCAATATGGTTGATGTCCAGCTAACTCAGTCTAAAGTCCGGATGGCGCTAGAAAGTTAATGACCTATCCACAAGATGTGGTTAATGCCCAAATTGCCCAACTTAAAGTCCCGATGGCACTGGCTGCACGCTCCATCCGACCTAGTATGGTTGATGTCCAGCTAGCTCAGTCTAAAGTCCGGATGGCGCTAGAAAGTTAATGACCTATCCGACCTAGTATGGTTAATGCCCACCTAGCTCAGTCTAAAGTCCGGATGGCGCTAGAAGGTTAATGCCCTATCCGACCCAGTATGGTTGATGTCCAACTGGCTCAGTCTAAAGTCCGGATGGCGTTAGAAAGTTAATGACCTATCCGGCCCAGTATGGTTAATATTCGGGGCCTAGTTTAGCTCCAAAGTCCGGATGGCGCTTATAAGGCACGCCCTATCCGCCCAAGATGCTGATGTCCAAATTTTGAAGCCAACAAAGTCCAAATGGCGCTAAACGCACGACCTATCCAGCCCCAAGATGGGTTAATGCCCACCAGCTCGGGGCCTAAAGTCCGGATGGCACTAGAAGGTAAATGCCCTATCCGGCCCAGTAAGGTTGATGTCTAGCTGGCTCGGTCTGAAGTCGAGATGGCGCTAGAAGGTTAATGCCCTATCTAGCCCAGTATGGTTAATGTCCAGCTGGCTCAGTCTAAAGTTCAGATGGTTCAAGGAGGTTAATGACCAATCCATCCCAGTATGGTTAATGCCCAGATGGCTCAGTCCAAAGTCTGGGAACGGTTGATCCCCTATCCAACCTAGTAGGATTGATGCCCCACTGGTATAATCTCAAGTTTGAGTAAGATTGATGTCCTACCAAGCTCAATTCCGCTGATGTCACTGCACGCGCAAAGCCCTGATAGTAAAGCAGAGCAAGTGAATCAACGAATGATTTCCCAAACCTGGACTACACCCTACTCATTACACATCGGCGCCACCCGGCTAACAAAACTGAACTACTCGATTCAAAAGAGGAGTCAACAAAATCACAAAATAACACATGCTTCATTAAGAAGTCCAGGTACATTATCTCAAAATGTCGGGTACAGAACGGGGGCGAAGGATCACGACTCTAAGAAGCAAGCCGAATGCAAATTCCTAACTCCCGTCGGCGCACGGCTCCTCCCTCTCCCCGCCTACTCCCGGACAAAGAACAGGATTGTCACCTACTTTAAATTTCGGCGGCAGAGGACACACCCCTCGCTAATACCCGCCTCTGGAACGACAACAGCTTCAATAGGAATAGCACCCGGGGGGCATTGAGGATTAACAAAGAACTATGGAGGTAATGGCTTTGACGTGTTTGGCATCCCGTTCTGGGATCCCAGGCTTACTTCTAAAAATATTGTGCGCAAAGGCACATCAACCATATCCATAATTGAAGATAACGTCAAAACCAACATCAAATTTTGCCTCCAAAGCCTTCTTCTCTTTAAAGGCCTCTGCCTGGAAAGCGGATAGCTCCTCTTTGCTAGCCCCGAGTTCTAGAAGTAAGGAAACTAGCTTTTTTGTTAGACGGTTAGGTTCCTCCTACGCCTCTCAATGCCCCTCCATAAAACAAAGCCCCGCTAAGTCTGGTCTAACTCGACTCCACCTTCCACTACGCTCAAGCAACTAAGGCGTGCTACACCCGTGCTAGCTCAGATTCCACTGTGTCCGCATTGCCCACCGCCCGTATCCAAATAAATATCGCACTTCCCGACGAGCTTGCCTCTCTTTCGCCTAGCACGAATCGCCTTTCAAGAAATTTCTTAAATTAATTTAACGCTCGAAAGTTGACTCACCCATTATGAAGCACTTAAAATTCTCCTCGGCCGAAAAATCACTCGACCGGGCGATAGCCGTAGCCTCTCCGCATCCCTCAACCGGGTCTTAAATTCTCGATGTTGGAAGGCCATGTTCCGAATGGAAGCAATCGCCTACGAAGAAACACATTAAGGATAGGACAATAACTGAGAATTAATGCTAGAACACGATATAATGTTTACAAGCTTAACAGTTTCGTTGATTGGGAAAAATTGCGGTTGCGAACCTGCATCCCATCTTCAATCACCTGCTGGAGATCTTATTTAATAGTATCAACAGGGATTGTGACGGAATACTCTTCGCCTTGCCCTACCCGAAAGTAGGCTACAAAATCAGGAAGATCAACGAGCATACCGCAGAAACGGTGAGCCAAAGATTCGCCCCGATTGAAGGGCCTCCACTGATCGATAATCTCCGGGCGCTTCCACCCAGAACTAATACCTCTCCACGGGAGAGTCAAGTCAGGCGAGGAAGACAAATTAGCAACATCCGATCAGAAGCGCCAGATCCCGCACTCAAATGTGTATTCGCCTTATCCGATCAATAATCCGCCTCACAAGGAGGATGAATCACCCGGATCGCTGCGGGAGTAGGGAAAGCCTCCTTGGACACCGCCAAGGTGACGTTTTTGGAGCCGGTTGGTCATTTAAACCCATTTCAGGTGAACCTGAGATGACAATTATCGGCACCTCTAAACCCTCATCCAAGAGAGACCGACCCGATCCCCCGACCATTCCGAGGATGGCATCAGTTGCTCGCTCAAAGCTAGCATCTCACTTCTACTTCTGAGCAACAAAGTTATGAATCAAATCAGACATCCCATCCTCTTCCTCTTCTTCTTCCCAATCCAAGGGACTGCTAGATATGGGGGGAACCCAAGGGACGAAGTCTTCCACTCCGGCCCTAGGAATGTTTTGACGCCCGGACGTCCCCTTCCTTCTCTTCAGTGTTCAGGGGGCAAGATGCAGCCCTTTCTTTCTAAGGGATGTCGCTTCAAATGGCTACCCCTCTCACCCTGCCTTGATACCTAGGGGGCAAGGCCGGAATCCTCGCTAACAGAGGAAGGTTGCACAGGTTGAGTGCTGATCACCAATTCCCAACCAGCCACCTCGCTCTCCGCTTCCCTGGTTGGGGATGAACTACCCGGGATTAAGTTCAGAAGGTCCTCAATAACGAAGTGCTCACCTTCCACAATTTCTGAGGGTAGAGGGCGCGGGATTATTAGGACGTAAGGAGACGGGTGCTTAAATCATGCAAGTTCTTCACGGTAAGAAAGACATCGTGATGCCGCTCCTACTCGAAAATCTCCAACAACCTCAGTTTGCCCCTCCGGCTCTTCCCTGCGCGAACAACCCACAATAATGAGACACGTGTACATAAAATGGGCATACGAAAAATACACCAGCAGGCAGGCCCCGTTACTTGTACACACCTAAACATTGAATGGTTTACATCAAACGGAAGGTCAGGAGAACCCGGGGTCTCATCCCAAGGTCCGACCAGATCACACCCTCGTTTCACTTCATGAGAGTCGAGGAGTCCCGTGGACAAATCAACCGAGGGCTCCGGGGCCGACATGGACATCCGACCACCTTGCGCACTCCTCAAGGTATAAGTAAACAAACCTCCACCAAATGAAATACATCGTCGTAAAAAGGTTTGTAAATACAACACCCCGCTAGAATCCGAATCGACGTCAGGTGAACAAGGCAGTACGCTCCGTAAAGTGCAAGAATCGGGCTGACCTGCAGATCTAAGACGGAAGTGAAGCCTCGTCGCTATTACCCCGGTGAAAAACACCGCTGGCCAGATTCTTCGCCTTCATAGTATTTTCTAAATGGCCCCTCCGACAACACGACTTCCAATGTCATCTGAATTTCACACAGCCCCCACCTCCATGCATATGATGAGATGATGCCGCCAGAAGACGCCCCGGGCAGCCTCGCTATGCACTACCCGGGTTGGTGGAAGTCTCTTCTGACCTCTCGCCATTCTACAGAGAGATAAAAAAAGGGGGAGGATGAGGAACGACAATCAGCCCGAATCCATGATACCAAACTGGTAAAAGGTGAAACCACGTGAAAGCCCACCAAGCTCTCAGCTGAGTCGCCTACCCTAGTAGGCTCTGTGGATACCCCCCATGCCATCATGTCGCCGAGAACGTGGCCTGTGAACGGGGCAAACTCAACAGCCCAGAGTAGAAATTAATGTTTACCAGAAATGGAAACTAAACAAGCCGCCTTGGAAGAACTTGGCTCACAAAGCACGCAATGCCGCACTGCAGTTTCCAATTTAAAACCTCGAGTAAAAGGGAAACAGGATTAATAAGAAGAAACAAGGCCAGAACGGTGAAACTGTCGATGGCTCTCTATGTATTGCTGCCTAGCCTCGCAACTGACAATGCAATAACCGACTCATTGCCTCAACGACCAATTTGAATCCCAACGATGCTTTGCTTATTAGGGCACAGTGAACGAACGTAGGCTAGGCTCGTGGGCCCTTGTGCCACCCTAACAGACGCTGCCAGGCTTGCTTAACTTAGACCGGTCCATTTCAAGCATATCAAATAATTATGCCTTACCATAAGACTCATCCCTCGTCATCAGCCGAATCGGGAAGCATGAGAACAATGTGTGCAAGAACGCGAAAATTTCAGGAAATATAAATTCATTAATTACACCAAAGGGCATTCATAATTACACAGCAACGCTTACAACAAAGTGATCATACTATGATTACATAATTCATCCCGACCAAATACAGAGGCTAAAAAAGAGGAAAAAATAGGCGCAGAGGCCAAAAAAGAAGAAAGAGTTGAAGTAAAGACTAGGAAAGAAGGTGGACAGGAGCACAAAGAGCCCCGTTGATTTGGGAGGGGGTGTCCTTGGCTGTAGAGGATTCCTTTCCAGTTTTCAAACCAACA
This sequence comes from Tetrastigma voinierianum, assembly GCA_016808115.1. Classification (NCBI taxonomy): domain Eukaryota; kingdom Viridiplantae; phylum Streptophyta; class Magnoliopsida; order Vitales; family Vitaceae; genus Tetrastigma; species Tetrastigma voinierianum. The sequence continues at coordinate 139,035 of JAEQBH010007148.1, read as the reverse complement.
ACTGCATCAAATGTGACACCAAGAAATTAGAAAATTCCCCGGTAATGCGCACTTTGGAACATACCAACATTAATAGTCCACTGTTCCCCACACTAAGCCAGTCACAAACGTTTTCCAAATGGAAGACTCGTCTCTCCCAAGAGGGAAAAGGGAGGCATACATAAGTACCTACGGGCTTCTGGGCCCAACCTCCAACCACCGTGCCCCGGGCCGATCAAGCCCATAGTATAATGGCCCAGTCTACAGGCCCAATCAATCATCTTCATTTACAAGTCAAGCCCAAACATACTTCCCCAACCTGCAGAGATATAATGCTTCGGGTATTAACTCTCCCGTCGGCTATCATCTCGATAAAGGCACGCGCTGACCGACCGACCTCGCCAACGGCATCTCACCCATGAGTCTCACACGTAACCACTCTGAGGGCGGTCAAACACTTCTTAGGGTAAAAGATGCGAGCTACTTGGCTATCTAAAGGGAAGAATAGGTCATAACGCACGAACGATACGCCACCTTCCCCTCTCGTTTCGAAAGGAAATCATCTACTTCCCATGAAAAGTGGACCACCTCCCTCCTGCATAAAGGAGGAGGGAATGACACCGAGGTAGGTACGGGATTCTTGACAAAAAAAAGACTGATGCTTTTACTCTCCAGATTCCCTAATCTGACTTAGGCATCGGAGAGGCGGCGGGCACACCACCGCCGTTTTCTTGTTTGTTTTGCTGGTACATGCTGGCAAGTTGATGCTCAAACGATCCAATGACTCAGAAAATTCAGGAGACAACAAAAACAAGTCAATTAACCAAGAACAACTAAAATTCACACAGTAACTAACCTTTATTTAGTCACTAAAACATGAAATATATAAACAAATCAACTCGATCCACCCATATATTAGATACCCAGATCAGAAACAATTGGAGTATAGAAAAATGCAATCACAACTTCATTCAATTGATGGGATAAAGACAAACAATGCCCAACCAGATTTTTATCCCTCAGAGAACCTAATATGAACCAATCAAATGGGCAAATCGAAAATTTACCCAAATCATCAAAGATAGCGAACACCAACAATTTAATATAAAATCTTCTCAATGTAGGCGTTAGTAAACAATAGTTAAAAAGGTATTGTCTTATTACGGAAAAAAAGACAAGAGTCTTTATTGGGTTTATATACTAAAACCCAATCATGGGCTTGTATATGACTTGAGAAGAGGAGAATCCTCACTGCAGACAAGAAACAGCCGAAGCTCGATTTCAATAAGAAATCGACTGATTCATTTCCATGCGAAATGAATAAGCCCAAAAAGACATCTCTGGGCTTGCTCCAAATCACTTTTGTTTTTGTTTGCCTAAATAAAACTATTTTGGGTATTTAAAATCAAATGGACCAAGTCATAATTGCAATAAATTCAAACGCTGAATTTGAATTTCAGATTTAATCCATAACGTTTTGAATTAAAATCTTATTCTTAATGGCCAACGCCATAAGTTTGCCTATAAATCTAAATAGTTCTAAGGTTGAAAACACTTTTCATCCTCGACCCTAACTTGAAATAATTGTTCATCTCATTGTCTTAGCTCCAAGTCTAATCTCTCCGCTTGAAGAACTGGTTGTATCCTAGGAAGAAATCTACGCATGCTTTATACACGCCTCGCTAGATTCTTCTTTTTCTACAAATTGCCTGCTTTATAAGTACACCATCGAATTCTTACCATCCACCGCCTAGGTTCCAGCACCTCCCGCTTGTCGTCATTGCTGCTGGTTCCTTCCTTCCTCGCAACCCGGTTTTATATCAATAAGAAACCCATAGAATTTAGCCACTTAACACCTCCACTAATATAAATTAATGGGTTACACAATTCCTCTAGATAAAACTAGAGGTATACATCACTATATCTCAAACAATTATCTGGCAAACGAAACAAACTTTCAAAAACAAACTAAAAGATTCCCACCAATTGGAATCGATCGGCTCCCGACACAAAACGCTATTATTCAAAAACTCTAACCCCAACTTCCACCGCTCGCACGAAGACTTCAATGAGTTAAAAACGTGCTCACCAAAAAAAAAAACTCAATCAAACCACTCCGAATGACCTCGATCGGTTTCGATGATAAAACTCCGCCAGTAGAAATGCTCACCAAAACAGCGTAATCGTTCGAACTCCAAGGACGCATTGTCCCGAACTCCAAATCCTATCTCCACCATTCGACAAAGAACAATGAGTCACAAACCTTTCACCAAATTTCAGGTTGATCAAACCACGGCTGATCGGACTCGATGAAACGTAGCACTTAAAATTCCACTTTAAAGGTAAAATCGCCATTCGGCCGTAACTGAATTTTTCTAGATCTCGGATGATGAACGGATCACCATTGAATCATCTCGAAATCTAAATTTACCACACCACTTCGCCACTTCAGATACCACTTACACTGCCACGCACCGAGATCGAAAGTGCCATAAACATGCACGATTAAAAAGTCTACCTATAACATTTAATCACACATGTTGTACGAAAGGGTATAGACGACGGAAACGGACTGCTTCAGATAAATAGCCAAGTGTCAAAAATCCAAGAGAAGGGACACATAGGGAATTATAAAATTGTTAATTGAATAAGACAAAACTTATTAGTGTTATCTTCTTCAATTTGAGACCAAAAACGTGGGAAGAACCAGGAAATCGACAGTAGCTTAGCTGGTTTGAGTTTTATGAGAGACGGAGGGTTTCAGATTTCGTCGATCTGACCGTTTGCCGACGAAGCAAGAATAAAGGTTCCCACGCTACGGTGACTACGTACAAGACTTCACACTCACAGCTCCGACAACCCACCTTTGTTTAAGAACCATGTAAACTACAGAACGTCTGTAATTGCTTACTGTGTAAACTCTAGCTCTCAAAACTTTGAACCGAGTGGAGAAAATTCCTATTTTATGTGGCTGTGAACAGTAACCCGAGGACGATCGATCATACTTAATAACACACCGAAATAACTCTCAGGTGAAAAATGCCTACTGAAATGATTCGACCGTCATATTACACTGGGCTTGGCGAGCTAATTTTGCCAGAATTGATCGTGAAATCAGCATAACACGTTTTAGCGCGATTTAACTACGCGCACATATACATGCACGCAATATACAAGACGAATCGACTGAATCTAAGATTTACGACGTGATATGCACCGGAGCACCCTAGAACAATAGGAGCGAGTGCATGAAGTGGCTCGGCAGAATTGTTTCTACGCCATCAATAATAATAATTATCTGAAAATGCGGTCCATTACAACATCTGAGTATTGTCCATATAAAATATCAATCATTTTGTTTCCAATCTAACTGATATACACTGGCGGTTGTCATATATCTGACCACTGAAACACTAACTGATATACACTCCGAAGTGGTCATCCACAAAACAGGCTACTCCGAGCTCATCCACCATTTATATCGGATATTGTCCACTGCTAAAAACAACACCTTTGTTTTAAACTGGGTTTCTCATACACTACTTGTAGCAGGAGTCAATGATGACTCGAGACACGGGTTCGTGGCACGAGACATTCGAAAGAGGCTCACACCACTGAATGCGTTTGTTTTGTCACACGCTAACTTTATATGAGTAACCTGTGCAGAACTTTCACTGGCTTTATCCCACTCCGGTCATAACATCATTCTGCATTGTTGTTTCTAATTTAGCATTCACTAGAGGTCACATGCACTGTTAGAAATTTACTGCATTGCATTGTCAACTGTATAACATGTATTAATCAGAATTTTAATATATGCCTTGTATTAAGAGTAATTTGTTAACTCTTTGAACTATCAGAAATATTTAATAAGATATCGTGATTTATGATTTAATGAGTACTAAGCCATTACTTTACCATTTTTATTCATATGTGGACCTGTGCGGTCTTTGTAAACTTCATTTAATAAAAAGCTCAGATTTCGGGGTAGAGCTCCCGCACAAAGGAGACTCCGCCCGATTTTCGGAAATGCACGTTGATCTCGACATTCACGGAAGATTCCGCAGTCGACGGCCACAACCCGACCCTGCTTTCAGGCTACATGAAATCTAAAAATGACAAAAATACAAATTCCTTCTTCTCCTTTCTCTCAAATCCGGCGCTTCTCTCCCCTTCATCACTCTCACAATATCAAAAAAGGGTTCTTCCTTTATATAGCTATCCATGAGGCCTTAAACTTTGAGCTCTAAATTTAGTCATACGAGAAAAGAAATAATCAAGTATTTCAATAAAACGTAGCAAACACTTGTATCAGTTTGTAAGCACTGCAGTGCAAAATATATATACAATAGTTTTCCAGAAATTTCAGTGTGAAAGTTAACAAAGCTCAACAGATTCATCCATAATATGCAAAGTAATCAATTTCAATGTTGAATTAATTAAACTACCACTAAATCTTTCCTAACTCAAAGACAGCAATATTGACCGAAATAATAGCTCTTCCAAATGGAAAATGTCAGCAGGAAAATGAAGTTGCTGTAAACAAACTTATCAGGCCGTTTAACAGTGATTTTAGAAAGTATTTCATAACATTTTTTATGTTAGAAAACTTTATCATTCAAATATTAAAAAGGCTAAAATGATTTCTAAAATTAATCCCAAATGCACTCTAATTCACATAGAGACTGACTTAGAAACAGGGAGAACAGAGGATACAAGATAAGATCTAAGGAAAGGAGAACAATGAGGCGTACGTTATCGTGGATGGGAGGGGTGTGGGTAGGGTGCGCTGGGCGGATAATATAGAAGAGGTGCACAGGTTTACAGCGAGAGGCAAGCGAGTTTTGGGTTGTATGAACGGGGATACATACTAATGTGGACCGGGAGCGAGATAAGATAAGAGTGTGGAGGTTGATAGACATTTGGCAACATGCAAGAGGGACACCTCGCTTCACTTGTGGGACTTTGGGGCCCAATAATAGGAACTATCGGGTGCCCCTCAAGCGCTATATCTCCGGGAGCTCGCCTTTGCTGACCTCACCCTGTGACAAGAATGCTTTAAAATCAACCCATAAATGACCGAAAAATTATTATCTCATTCGCTAGTGCCGACCGACACAAACTACGATCGAATCGGGATGAACGACTAGAAATGCCATCGATCGACGATTCACCAATCGAATCGGTCATTTCAATTTATTTTTAAAATACTGAGATTAGTCTTCTTACATTTCTTCTTTTATTCTAGAGAGAGAGGGATTGAGGGGGAGAGAGAAAGAAAAGGGCTTATTGTTTGCTGTATAGCTTTCTTTGACTGGACTTATAACTTTGTTGGGCTCAGCATGGTAGTTTTGGGCTATTCATTATCTTATGAATTTGGTCATTTGATTGGTTTTTCGCTTGGTACAAAGATGGGTGAAGAGGAAGCTAAGGGAGGACAAGTGATTCTAAATATGTTGTGCGACAAAGCCAAGGTTTTTTGCATTGGCAATGAAGCAAGAGGTTGAGGCGACAAAGAAGTAGTGCTGAGAATCGGAAAAGGTTACTTGATATATATATATATAGTATAGCTTTCTCTTTGACTGACTTATAACTTTGTTGGGCTCAAGATGGTGAGCTTGGGCTATTCATTATTCTTGGGAGGAATTGGTCATTTGATTGGTTTTTCGCTTGGTACAAAGATGGGTGAAGAGGAAGCTAAGGGAGGACAAGTGATTCTGAATATGTTGTGCAACAAAGCCAAGGTTTTTTGCATTGGCAATGAAGCAAGAGGTTGGAGTGCGACAAAGAAGTAGTGCTGAGAATCGAAAGGTTACTTGATACATATATATATATATATATATATATATATATATATATATATATATATATATATGTGTGTGTATGTGTGTGTGTGTGTATATATATATATATGTGTGTGTGTGTGTGTGTTTTTTGTAAACTTTTTTTTCTTCTAATAAAGCTTACTTATTAGAGTCAAATGAACCGCATTGTTATGGTTTTTTATTATATTTGTTATATAGGTTATATATACACTTGCATTCATTTTCATTTTCATTTGTTATGTTTGGTTGTCTAAAACTAATGTTTTGTTAGAGTAACAAACTAAAATGTTTGTTTCATTTGAGGTTACTTTAGTTTATTCTGTTCTAAATTGGACTTTGATTTTGCTCTGACTATAACTTAATATTATTAGGTAATATAACTTAATCTCAGGAGACTTTAGTTTTTTTTTATTATTTTGTTTCTTGTAATTGCTAATTGTGAAGTATTGTAGAGGAAGGGTGTTTGGAATGTGTATACCAGGTCTTTTTAGCATGTATAAAAAACATCTGTATTTTGGTTTTTTTAATTTAGTAAAAAATTTCTGAAAATGCGTAACAAGTAAAAAAATATTAAGTTAGGAAAACAATGGATGGGGAAGTCTTTATATGTATTTGTATTTGAAATAATGCTCAAATGGATGTTATATGTTAAGTTTTTTGGTTTAAACACGTTGGACAATATTTAACATATGCATGATGTGGGTTTTTATACTATTGATAACATATGTGTATCTCAAAAAGAATAAACCCTAGGCCTAAATTGACTAGGTAGTGATATTGTGCATGGTAAAAGAGGAGATGGTAGTTATTGGGTCAACATTTTTAGATATTTTAGTATTTATATTTTTAATTCAATTTTAATCCTTTAAATTGAGTCTTACTTTCAAGTATGTATATGAATGTACCATTTAAAAAAAAATAACTTTTAAGTGGGATATGAACTTTAAAACTAAATTATATTTTTCATTAATTCTGCTTAAGATTTTAGATAAAAATTACACATATTTAAATCACAGATGAAATGAAAGAAATAATAGTACATTATCTAACCAGAAGATACTATTTTTTTTATTTGTGTTGAAACTTAACTTTATTTCTTATATGAAACCAATTTGAATGGGGTTGTTTGGATTCAGTTGTTTTAATTTAACACTGGCTTAATTCAAGATGTGCTTATATTTACACTAAATAATATAAACTGTTTTTTTTTCTTATTGTTTTTCCTACTTCAATGCCAGATAAATTGTAGCAAGAAATTTGCTTATCAACACTATATAGAAAGAGTATTATTCTTTATCATGGGTTATTGGGCTCTCTTAATACAAAAGACTTAGCAAGGAAAAAAATAAAACTATTGAAATTTGCTTTTAAATGGTTATTTATTTTTTATCTAACTTGAAAAAATTTACATGTGGACTACGCTTTATTTAAAATAAATATTCGGATCATGATTAGATCTTTTATTTGATTTACTTTATTTATTAATTTATTAATTTTAGTGGTTCTTTTACTTGAATGCCGTTTAACTTATGTTTAGATAAAGAATAGAGTTCCTTAATTATTTATCATGACCAAACAACATGGTCTACAATTCATACAAAATTGATGCATCATATGAAAGATGTATTTTTATTTTATTTTATTTCATTTAAATTTAAAGGACATTTTTTCTTGAATGTGGATTGCTTTTTTGATTTAAAAACCTACATAGAAAAATAAAGTTTCTTTATCATTAGTCATGATCAAAAGAAACTTGGTCTATACTTCATACAAGCACTAAAAAATGCTTACTATTTTAATTTGATTTTAAATTATTATTTATTACTTATTTGACTTGAAAAATTTCCTTGGATGTGATCTTAGACTTCATTCATAATAAATATCTTCTATTGTGGATCATGATTAGAAAAAAGGAGAATATTATTATTTGATTTTAAATGATTAGTCCTTGGCTATGATTAAATTCTTGGAAAATTAAGTTGTTAGATATTTATATGATAAAAAATAATTTTGGAAGAAACTAATCTATAATGGAAAGGTTATATCATTTTTATATTTCTCATTAGGTGCGACCTAAGGAATTAAGTTTCAGGTTGAATCATATTATTTTCTCTTACCATTTTTCTTTGAAGTTAAAAATTATTTTAAGTTACAAGACAAACTTATTATTTGATCTATCATGTCTATAGTTTATAATTATGGATAATAAATCTTTAATTTAATAATATCATTAACCAAGTTAATTTTGCGTGATTTATAATAATTTTAAAATATTAAGCTTTTACATTTTTCATGGACTTTATTATTATATCTACTATGTGGACAATATTTTTAATGAATATGATTAATATTACTACCATATAAATTTATCTATTGAGGACTACATTTTTCATGGACTTGATTTTTTAAAAGACATCAACTTCAATATGATTGTGTAACGCCCCAACTGTCTCCTGACTTTCAATACATACTAGAAAACATTCACCATGAGAGCACTAATAAAATCCATAATTGACCTGAAGTGTCCTTAATTTAATTCACATTCGCGTAGTCTCCTTTTGTTCGGGAACTCTACCCAAAACACTACTCGCGCAATTATAATACACACAACATTGGGCCTATTTATCCATAAAAGATTTACAATACTATCCCAAAAGACTTCCATTCATCGTATAAAATACCCACAATAACCTTACAAAAGAGTAAGCCTAGCCTTAACCACCATATCATCTTTTGTACATCTTCAAAACTGGTTATTCGATCCAGAAAATTACAAAGAAAATCCTAAACTAGGCAAAATTCCGGCCTTCTTCTTTCTCTACCTTGACCTCAAATTAACTCTTCACCCGAGGGACCCTTGATCTAACTTTCCTTCGATCGCCCTCCACGCATCTATGTTCCACTGCTTCTACCACTCCTCAAAGGTAAAACCAAAAGGTATGTAGGTGGGGGTGAGCACGAAGCTCCATAGGAAAATCCTCCCAAACTCCAAATCACAATGAGTATGAAAAATCGGTGGGTCCATTAATTCTTCGTGATCATCGGTGCTCAGTGGTTTCACCCGTGTCCAACATTCGTAATCATCGGGTGCTCTTTTCGTACATCACGCACATGCCCTCCCTAGGCATTTTCTTTCGCTCCGTAGAGACTCGAACCCACACTGGGGGAGTGAGAGTCCATCGGCAGCATCTTTCTATTACCAACCGGGAAATTTCAGAAATTTCGCTGGTGCAGATGTCCCATCCACCCAATAAAATAGCCAGGCAGGTAGATGCCTCCCATCGACCTAAGCCCCACATCCCGGGTTCGAGCCTCACTGGCGCGGTTAAACGCCAGTGAGTAAGATGATATTCCCGTGGGAGCGGGACCTACATGAAAGCGGCACCCAATGTTACGGCGGCACCCTACAAGGCCACCCGAAGGGGCACTCCTCATGGAACACGAAGGGTGTGGACCCCACAACAAAGGCCTTTTATTGTGGGGTCCACACCTTCGGTGATTGTGGCGTTTTTTCAGCGGTCTCACTCAATGCGAACATGCCTCCCCTGCATTTTCGTCGCAGACAACTCAGATCAGGCTTGTCCATCAGAGTTATCTCTACTACCAACCTGAGGTCAGCTCACTGCAAGAGAGACGCCTCCCATCGACCTTGCCCCTGGGTCCTTCAGCCTCTCTACGAGCGCGAAAGAAAATGCCTAGGCATGATATTCCCGTGAGTGGGACCCACCAAGGGCACCCAAGAGTTACGGCACGACCTACAAAGCCACCAAGGCACCCTGGTCAGGCATAAAAGACCACAAAAACAAATTTGGCCTCATTTTTTTATAACATATCATGTGCGCATAATTTTACAAGTAAAACACGATTTTGGAAAATGATCTCAAGTTTATATGAAAACACTTAAGTAAATGTACACTCGAGCCACGCATAAACAAATACTAAACATTTTCTACCCCATACCTTTTCCAACCGTTCTCTTTTGTTTCTTAAACATCCTTATAATAAAACTCCTCATTCATCATAAGAAGGTTTTCAAGATCCTTATAAGGAACCTCTTTGAGTATATGATGGGATGAGCATGCTTACAAACAACCTCTCATATATCAAAGTAGGTTTCTCAAGCATCCTTATAAGGAACCTCTGAGTATAAGTTTGCGATGAGCATGCGTATAAGCAACCTCTCATATATATCAAAGTAGGTTTTTCAAGCATGCTTATAAGCAACCTCTCTTTGAAAGTATAAGTATAGGATGAGTATGCATGAAAGCAACCTCATATATCAAAGTAGGTTTCTAAGCATAGATGAGCATGCATGGCAACCTCTCATATCAAAATAAGTTTTTCTCAAGCATGCTTATAAGCAACCTCATATAAGCATAGGATGAAAGCATGCGTATGAGCAACCTCTCATATATCAAAATAGGGTTTTCTCAAGCATGCTTATAAGCAACCTCTTGAGTATAAGTATAGGATGTGAGCATGCATGGAGCAACCTCTCATATATCAAAATAGGTTTTCAAGCATGCTTATAAGCAACCTCGAGTATAAGCATAGATGAGCATGCGTATAAGCAACCTCTCATGTATTCAAGTATAACAATCCCCTGTGTTATAAAAATAACCCATAATATGTAATAATCCCCCATGTTATGTAAAAATCCCCAATAATATGTAATAACTCCTGTGTGGAGACCATTTTCGAGTGAGTCTAATCTGGGTCCGAGCGAAATGGAATCGGTCCGAGTGAGTCGGAATCGGGCAAAGGAGCACCATAGAAGAATCCCCATACTATATAAAGAATCCCCACTGATTCCTCAAATCACCATACTGTAAAATTTAGCTTACCAACCAACAATTCACTACCAATCCTTCCATATTTCTCAATTTTATCGGAAAACTTCTAAAAATCCAATAAACAATCATAAAACAATTCAAGAAATAGTTAGAAAATACAAGAGATCATACCCACGATATTTTTCTACTCACACAAATCACTAGGAGTTTTCAGGGAAATCAATCCCCAAAGAACACATTTAATAGACAAATTCCTCATTCCCTCACGCATTCGTGTTATATAGGGAAATGGCTCTCGTATCACCTGCAAAATAGCACTATAGCCCCAAAACGTACATATATACATACCCTAGCTGTAATGACCCGCACCAAATAATACAAGTTTGTAACACGTTTGACCAAGTTTGACTAAGTTTGACTAGGTTTGACCAACACTAATATGTGGACCAAAGACTTTTTCAAGGATGAATAGTTTTGGGTTTACTACACACCATCTCAGAGCGCACGCGATACGAGTTCATGGGACCGGTTGAATCACAAAATCCGACTTACTTATAAAAAGTTATGACCTTGCAGTTAAACTGTTGTTTTAGCAAAGGTCCGCCGTTTCGTGTTTTACCTGAAAAAGCCACCCCCTAAGCCCTATATATACATAGCTTTATGCCAAAGGAAACCCTAGCCCCAAACACTCACTTTGAGCTCCAAAACCCTAGAAAATTCCTCAAACCCGTGGAGCACTAAAACGGGTCAGCTTTAACCCATTTGTAGGCCGTTCAAGTTTCAACCAAAGGAGCCGATTCCGGCCACTTTCACTGTACACGCGCCGGACATGTGGGAGGAGGACATCCAGACGAAGCCGACCGTAAAATTTCACGGCCAACCACCGCCGGACGCGCCGGGATCGGGCCGGCGAAGCGGCGGCGGCGGCCACCGTGGGTCACCGGTATTTTCTTGAATTTTCGGCCATTTCCGGCCAGTTCAGGCCACCCCATAGCTCCTTTCCACCATTTTTGGACCCTCTGAACCTACTCCGTGGTCCTTTCTCCGCATTCATCACCGCTTGGAAAGATACGACAAAACAAATTCGGGCCGATCATTGATCAAGTTTTCCGCCACCACAAAGAACCTTTGGACCAAGGTGAGGCTAACGATGTGTTCCTGGTCTCTCGCTTTCCATTGATATGTGGTTTGTAAATTTTGGACGCTGCTTGCTAGTTTTCCATTTTTAGATTGTTTCGTACTATCGAGAAGTTGTGACTTAAATAGAGTACCAATTGGTCAAATTGGAAAATTGAAGTCGGATTAGTGAAATTGATGTTTTTAGGAATTATCGATTCGCCCAATTCTCAAGAAATTAGCTCCCGTGAAAACCCAATTGGGTATCGGCCCATAGGGCACACGTGCACTGACCCCGTCTGAGTCCAATCGGGATGGTTTCATAGTTCTAAAAATTATTCTAAGGCCTCTGGGTATCCCAATGTTGTCGGGGTTCATATTAGGAGCCTAAGTGGAGTTTTATCTATATTACACTCACGCCGAAATGAGACGATCCCGCAGCGAGCCATGACCGAGATCTATAACAAATGTAGCTGGTTTATATGCTTTTAAAATGATTTGGGTGATTATGTCAGATATATCTATTTGCGGATAAAATACTTTACCTATATACCTGCTTTCTTTTGATCAGATGGTTGGCTTGCATTCAAATACTTTCTTTGCCAGATAAAACAAGTTATTTCATGAATTTGTCAACATTTCCACTATTTGCAAGTTTTACCGTGTTCGTGGATGAGTTGGTGGTGTTCTGGATATTCAGTACATGGATTGCTGTAAACTATCTTGAAAACTAATGTAAAAAAAAAAAAAGTGGATCTTGAGATTTTGTGGACTGACTCTAATACGGTATTGTTGGAAAGGTACATGTGAGAAAGGGAATGGTTATATTGGTTACCACGTGATGGCCGGGTTACCCGGAGGTTTATTAGTTGCCACGTGATGGCCGGGTTTACCCGGAGGTTTATTAGAGGACATGGATGGACAAAGTTCACTGAGGTTGGTTAAGGCCACGTGACGCTGCTTACCTCGAGGTTTGTTAAGGCTAATGCGGATGGGCCAAGCTTAATTCCTAGAGGTTTATTAGGTGCCACGTGATTGCCAGGTTTACCCGGAGGTTTATTAGGTGCCACGTGATGGCCGGCTTGCCGAGGTTTGTTAGTCCCACGTGGATGGCCTGCCCACCCGGGAGGTTTGTTAGTTGCCACGTGGATGGCCTGGTCTACTGAGGTTTGTTAGTCACACGTGATGGCCTGCGTGTAACCACAAAGTTCCATTAGTTATCACTGTCGTGAGGCCCGCTTTATCAACTGGCTTATGGTGGGTATGTGTAAAATGGACGCTGTTGATTTTCTAAATATGTATAACTATTTTTTTATACTCATGGTTATGGTGCATTTCATGGTTATTTTATTACTTGATGACTATACATGTTTTGTGCTTGGCTTTGTGTTGTGAATAGTTCATATTATGTTTTCCTTAACATTGTGTCGGCTAATTTGTTGAGAATGATCCGCATATCTGGACTCGGTAAAGTTGGTTTTAAGTAAATGTTTTAACGTAACTTTACAAAGAGTGAACTAAGGTTTTGAGAGGAAGAATCTTTGAAATTTAAAATGTTAATTTCCTTATAAACTATGCCACCACGAGATTTATTATCTCACATTATTGTTTTAACCGTTCCCTAGGTCCTATACCATAGGCCTACCCGCGCCGCATTCAACACCGCTCTATCTACGCATAACCGGCAAAGACTTCATCCCACCTATATGTCCTCGTTTTGTCGGGATCCGCTTAATCTCATTTGTAACCCTAAATTCGCAAATACTCTTAATTACTCGACATTAGTATTAAACTCATTGAGTTCCTTTTATGTATGATGTGGTTATGACCTACCGGATAGCCTGCCGTGGGATTTATCTATATTTGAGGTATTATAGTGTCACAGTATTTACATTTTCTTTAAAGGGCCCCTTTCAGGCATTCCCTGTAGATTGTACAATGGGACTCCACTAGGCTAGACCACTCTGTGGTACCCCCGAAGGGTATCCGGCTCTGTCCCCGTCGCCTTAGTAGCCGCTGGTAGCAAGGATGCTTCCCAAGGACCTTAAGCTCTTGGTGACGGCCCGATCCCGCGGAGGCGGCAGCAAACCCCGTGAGCAGGGGGATATCCAAGGAGCGAGGAGAACCATCTATGACCCGGGGGGGTGATTTATGGGCTCCACCCGCGGCAGGCCCCGGTGGACCCCACACAAAAGGCGCTTGTGAGCGCTTATTTCACCCGGACTCACAGTTATAGGCGTCCCATGCTCCTTTTCGGGCCGAGAGTTTGACTCAGCATCAGACATGAATTGGAGCACTTCACTACCAACCGAGCTACTAGCCCAGCTGGTAAGCGCAGAGTGCCCCATTCAATATGTCCCTTCGTCTGGTTCAGCTCACGGAGGCGAAAGAAAAGGGCAATGACATGCCCTATAGCCGTGGAGCTGACCACCCGTCTGAGTAGGCCAGGTGGGCCCTACACTAGCCTCAATGTAAGTGAATGGGAGAAAACCCCTACCTTTAATCCTTGACGGTATGGGGATCTTATTGATCCCGAATTCGCCTTCCTTCTTCCCTCTCTACCTGCCCTAGGTTCCAAAGGGTGTGGGCGAGGAGGGAAGTCAAAGAAAAAATGGAGAGAATGGAGGAAAAGGTTTTAAACCTAGTACTCTGATTTTTACTGCTCATCAAGGCTTGCTCTTTCTTCAAATTACGCTTTTACACTGACTCTCCAATTCTGTCTATAGGACTACTCTAAGGTTTTTCGACGTTCCGGATTCATTTTTAATGTTGTTTTAACCTAAAAACCTTTATTTCTATGATTTATGTAACCATTTTTATATTTATCATTCTTATGCTTTGATTTAAGAGGTAAAACTAATTGGACGAGCACTGGAGTGATTTAAACATGTGGAGTTTACACCCACCCTTAAAGAAAGTTTCATTCCTCGAAATCCTACCTCTAGTAGCGACAAATGCGGTACTTCTCTCGTATTTCTAGCTCCGTGCCCTATGTAGCTTCTTCCACTCCATGGTGTTGCCACAAAACTTTCACTAGCTCCGATGATTTTGTCATGGCCAACCGGTCTTCGGGTATCACAAACCTCAATCGGCTGTTCTCATATACCCCATCTTGACTTCTATATCTTCCAAGTTTACGACCGTGTTGCATCTCGATAGACACTTCCTCAACATGGATACGTGAATACATCACGCACCTCGTATTAACCGAGCTGTCATCGCAACCGATACGCCGCTTTGCCTATCACTTCGAATACTTCAAATGGTCCAATATATCTTCGTGCTAACTTCCCTTTCGCTAAATCTAAACACTCCCTTTGGGGGGACACTCGAGGAATACATAATCACCTCCTCTTGAAATTCCAAGGGTCTTCGCTGCCGACCGCATAACTCTTGTCTACTTGCGCCGTGCGAGTCTCTCCTGTGATGAGTCAATCTCTCCTCCTCAGAGCTCTCCCTAAACAATCTCCGCCCAAACATGCAACTTTCAATTCGCTTCAACCAACATGCCTGATCTACATGGCCTTCCATACAATGCCTCATAGGGTGCCATCCCAATACTTGCCTCGATAGTCGCTTATACGTAAATTTACTAACTAAGCAAATATTACTCCAGCTCTCAAGTCCCAACATGCAAGCACGAATACGCCTTCCACAACCTCGATACCTTCGACCAAGCCATCCGTTTGGGGATGAAAAGATGTGCTGAAATGTAACTTTGTACCCATCTCTTGTTGTAGACTTTGCTGCACCTTACAAACCGAGAATCACGATCCGAATAATTTTATTAGAGAGGGAACTCCATGCAACCTAACAAACTCCTCAAGGATATGTAGTCGGGCTCATAGTCCTGGCCAGGTCCGTGGTCTTCATACCCAAGAAATGAGCTGACTCGTGAGTCTATCAACACAACCCATACGGCATTATGCCCTCGCAGGCGGTCCGGGAAAACCAGATACGAAGTCCATGGTGATGTAATCCCACTTCCACTCTGGGATAGGCAGGGACTGTAGTAATCCTCCAGGCCGTTGGTGTTCAATCTTTACTTGTTGACACACCGCACATTTTGAAATGTATCTAGCTACATCCCTTTTCATTCCCTTCCACCAATACTGTCGTTTCATGTCCCTATACATTTTGTTACTCCTCGGATGGATGGAGAACTTGGAACAATGGCATTCATCTAATACTTCTTCCCTGATCCGATCATGGCCTGCACATAACCTTCCCCCGAAACCGTGAACCTCATCATTAATTATCGCTCAATTCTCAACCATCTCACTCCTCTCCAATCTACTCACAGATAGCCTCCAAATTTCATTGTCTTTCACGTAACGCCACAATCCTTTGCTGAAGCAATGGTTGAGCTACAAGATTGAATATGCATGGTCGAGATTCACTTTCCCCGACCCATAGATCAAAATCTCTAAGGGCATCCTTTAACTTCCATTTACTTATGGAAACATTGAGTTCACCCCGAGACTTTCTGCTAAGTGCATCTGCCACTACATTTGCCTTTCCTTTCCTATGATAGCCGAGTGAAAAGTCATAGTCTTCCAGGTACTCAACCCACCTCCTTTGCCGGAGATTCAAGTCTTTTTGTGTGAAGATATACTTGAGGCTCTTATGATCCGAATACACTTGGAATTTCTCCCCATATAAGTAGCACCTCCACAACTTAAGAGCAAACCACTGTACGGCTAGTTCCAAGTCATGAGGTAGTTCGGCTCATGAGTCTTGAGTTGCCTAGAGCCATAAGCAAACTACCTTCCCTTGCATTAAGACACATCCTAGCCTTCAGAGGAGAAGCATCAGTACACCCCATATTCTTCCCCACCCGTTTGGAATAATAAAGGCACAAAGCTGTTTTCGCGTTCTTTTTTCTCACACACGGCATGGTGGGTAGCAAAGAAACATGACAGGGTCGTTGTCATTCTTTCCTTCGCAGTGTGAAAACAATTCTACACTCCTCGAGTCCACAAGAATTTCTCTCCCTTCGGGTCGCAAGTCATCGTATCACAAATTGAGAATCCCTCCACAAACCTTCGATAGTGTACCGCTAAGCCTAGAAAGCTACGACCACACATTCTTGCGGTTCCCACTTCACCGCCTCAATCTTTGCCGGGTCAACAAATACACCTCGTTCCGACACTACGGCCAAGGAATTTCACCTCCTTCATCCAAACTTTATGATTTGCTCATCTTCGCATATAACTTATGCTCCCTCAAAGTCTGGAGTACAATCATGAGATGGCGTTCATGTTCCTCGGGGGTCCGTGAATAGATTAGTATGTCATCAATGAACACAATGACAAATTGATCCGCATACTACGAAATACCCCGTGCATCAAATCCACAGAAAGCAAGTGAGCATTAGTCAATCCAAACGGCATTACCGTACCGAAATGACCAGCACCGTACCGAAAAGCAAACTAGGGAATGTCCCCTCCCGATTCGCAATTGATGGTACCCTGTACGCAGATCAATCTTGGTGTAATACTTAGGAACCTCAACCGATCGACAGTCATCTATATCCGAGGTAAAGGGTATTTATTTTTCACTGTCACCCAATTCAAGCGCTTTCTTGTGAAATCGTACATAACCTAAGTGTTTCATCATGCTTCTTACGAAGAGAACTGTCCCTAAGGTGAGGTACTTAATGGATAAACTCCAATATTCAACAATTGGTCCAATTGCTTCCTTTAGCTCCTTTAGTTCCAAAGGTGCCATACTAAGAAGGGGTAATGGATATAGGTTCGGTTCCCGGATAGAGATCAATCTTGAATTCAATCTCTCTTTGTGGGGGCAACCCTGGTAGTTCATATGGGAAAACATCCAGGAAATCCGATACCACTAACACTGCCCTCTTAGGGTCTTTATCCTTATCCTCTCCAATCAAGCTAGCCAAAAAACTCAAGTGGCTCCCTGCCTTAGCTTTCAGGAATTTACTACTCATGGTAGGAAATGGATGGGAAAAACTTCGATACCCCTCCCGGTAACTGGAGTGTAATTCGCTTACGAAAACAATCCATCACTGCCCGAAAAGTGGAGAGCAAGTCCATCCCGAATATAACATCATACCCCTTCAAATCTAGAGCAATCAAGTCCACAATTAATTCGTGCTCACCAATACGAAGCACGCAACCCCTGCAAACCTGGCTGGTACCCATTTGTTCTCCCGTGGGCAAGTTAACATTTAATGCCCGTCAGTTTTTCAAAGTTCAATCCCAAATCAGTAGCATATAGGAAAAGGTATAAATGAATGAGTCGCACTGGGGATCAAATAGAATTCAAAGCCCATGAATTATAAAGAAGTATGATACCTTCCACCACGCATCGAGACATCTCCTTCGGGGTCGAGTCAGCCAAACACCTCCTCGATAGCACGCCCTGTGGCCTCGGCCCCAATGTCCTCTGAGGTAGCGCCCAAGTGAGTGTAATGGTCTGCCCGTACAAACTCGCGGTCCTATTCCTCCGAGGTGGATAAATTGACAATGCCTTTCTAATATGACCCGTGCACTTCCACATGCAAAGGTGATAGTGAATCCACGCCCGCCCCACCGGTACACCTCCCGCCCTCCGGCTAACCGGGCCCAGTCCCACTGCCGAGTCCGGGGCGACGATAAGGTGCCGCCCGAACCCACCACCACTGCACTAGTCCGGACGGACCTCCCCGCCCACCACGTCGGCTATCCCCATCCTCTCCACGAGTGTAAACATCCACCATATCCCCATGTCTCGTGATCTTAAGAGCTACTAACTTCTGATGGCCGGGCCTCAAGCCCTCGTCTCAAAGCGCCTTAGCCCATGGCCTCCTCGAGAGATAAACCCATGGCATAACGTGATAGCTCAAGAACCTCCTCTCATACTCAACTACGCTTGAAGCACTGTCGCAGCAAGAAAGTCGCCTCTTCATCTTGTCCCTGACGGATTCGAAAATACTCATTTCGAAGATTTGATCAAACTCCCAAGTAAGTGCACCGATGTCCCTCCTTCTCTTATCGATTCCCACCACGATCCGCCTCTCCATCAAGTAAGTGCTGCCTACTTTAAATTCTTCTGGCTTACTCCTAGGCCATCAAAGACTGTCACCCGGCTGATCCACCCATCCGCATCTAGGGGGTCAGATTTCCTTGAAAAGTGGGGCTTTCGCCTTAAAATTCCTCGAAGTATAACCATTCTCCGATTCTCTTCTCCACGTCTCAGATTGGGCTAGTGAGAGCCTCCCGCCAAGGTGGTTGGTGTTGTTGTTTCATTCCGATGTTGCACTAGGAAGTGAGTCTCTCTCAAACATCGATAAATGCCATTCATAGCATCGGGAGGTGTGGCGTGGTGGGATTTGCTCGACTTCCACTACCACGCCCACGTCCACGTCCGCGTCCTCGTCCATCGTCCATTCTGCACATCAATTCACAATTTTTTTTTTTTTTTTTAGTTCCTTGATGTAAAAGACATCATAATTAAAATCGACCATCTTACCCACCCTAAGACGCTCTCTCTATATAGGTACCCCATAACCTACAGCTCCCATGTAAGACCTAAAGCCTAGGCTCTGATACCAACTTTGTAACGCCCCAAATACCCCCTGGGACTTCACTACATACTAAAACCCATTCACACCATGAGAGCACTCATAAAATTCATAATTGACTGAGGGTCCTTAATTTATCTCGTATTCAGTCTCCTTTGTTCCTGGGAACCTACCCAAAAAACACTCATCTGAATTATAATACATTAACAAATATCAGCCTATTTATCCATAAAAGATTTACAATACTATCCCAAAAGACTTCCATTCATCGTATAAAATACCCACAATAACCTTACAAAAGAGTAAGCCAAGCCTTAACCAATTATATCATCTTTATTATCTTCAAAACCGGGATATTCGATCCAAAATTACAAAGAAAACCTAAACTAGGCAAAACTCCGCCTTCTTCTTTTTCTACCTTGACCTCAAATTAATTCCTTCACCGGAGGGACCTCGGATCTAACTTCTCTCTTCGACGGCCTCCCACCGCATCAAGTTCCACTGTTTCTACCACTTCCTCAAAGGTAAAATCCGAAAGGTATGTGTGCAGGGGGTGAGCACGAAGCCCAGAGGAAAATCCCCTCCCAAACTCCAACAAGGTTTAGAAAAGTATGAAAAATAAAAATGGTCTCATTTTTTTATAACATATCATAGGTGTACAATTTTTACAGAAAACAATGACATTGAAAATAGATCTCAAGTTTATATGAAAACACTTAAGTAAATGTACACTCGAGCCACGCATAAACAAATACTAAACATTTTCTACCCCATACCTTTTCCAACCGTTCTCTTTTGTTTCTTAAACATCCTTACAATAAAACTCCTCATTCATCATAGTAGTGTTTCTCAAGCATCCTTATAAGGAACCCCTTGAGTATAAGGATGTGGATGAGCATGCTTTTACAAACAACCTCTCATATATCAAAGTAGGTTTCAAGCATCCTTATAAGGAACCTCTTGAGTATAAGTTTAGATGAGCATGCGTATAAGCAACCTCTCATATCAAAGTAGGTTTTTCAAGCATGCTTATAAGCAACCTTCAGTATAAGTATAATGAGTATGCATGAGCAACCTCATATATCAAAGTAGGTTTTCAAGCATGCTTATAAGCAACCTCTCGAAAGTATAAGTATAGGATGAGCATGTATGAGCAACCTCTCATATCAAAAATAGGTTTTCAAGCATGCTTATAAGCAACCTCGAGTATAAGCATAGGATGAGCATGCGTATGAGCAACCTCTCATATATCAAAATAGGTTTTCTCAAGCATGCTTATAAGCAACCTCTTTAGTATAAGCATAGGATGAGCATGAGTATGAGCAACCTCTCATATATCAAAATAGGTTTTCTCAAGCATGCTTATAAGCAACCTCTCGAGTATAAGCATAGGATGAGCATGCGTATGAGCAACTCCCATATATCAAAATAGGTTTTCAAGATGCTTATAAGCAACCTCTCAGTAATATAAGCAGGATGAGCATGCGATAAGCAACCTCATGTATCCAAGTATAACAATCCCCAAAGTTATGTAAAAATAACTCTACAATATGTAATAATCCCCCTATGTTATGTAAAATCCCCAATAATATGTAATAATCCCCCAGTGAGAATCATTTTCGAAAGTGAGCCTAATCGGGTCCGAGCGAGTCTGAACTCCGGTCCGAGTGAGTCGACCCAAAGTGCTGAGCACCATAGAAGAATCCCCCATACTATATAAAGAATCCCCCACTGGATTCCTCAATCACCATACCAGAAAATTTAGTTTACCAACCAACAATTTCACTACCAATCCTTCCATATTTCTCAATTTTACTGGAAAAACTTCTAAGAATCCACAAACAATCATAAAACAATTCAAGAAATAGTTAGAAAATACAAGAGATCATACCCACGGTATTTTTCTACTTACACAAATCACTAGAGTTAGAAATCAATCTCAAATAACACATTTAAGAATAAATTCCTCATTCCCACTTACAAAGAGAGAATGGTTTCAGAATACCCAGAAAAATAGCATTTATAGCCCCAAAACGTACATATATACATACCCTAGCCTCAATGTAAGTGAATGGGAGAAAACCCCTACCTTTAATCCTTGGTTTGTATGGGGATCTTGAGCTTTGATCCCGAATTCGCCCTTCCTTCTTCCTCTCTACCGGTTCCTAGGGTTCCAAAGGGTGTGGGGTGAGAGTGAAGTCAAGAAAATGAGAGAAATGGAGGAAAAGGGTTTTAAACCTAGCAGCCCCGATTTTTACTGTTCATTGGGCATTTTTGGTTTTTCTTCAAAATTACAGTTTTGCCACTACACTCTCCAATTCTGTCTATAGGACTACTCTAAGGTTTTTCGACGTTCCGGATTCATTTTTAATGTTGTTTTAACCTAAAAAAAAAACCTTTTATTTTCCTATGATTTATGTAACCATTTTTATATTTATCATTCTTATGCTTTGATTTAAGAGGTAAAACTAATTGGACGATAATTGATATTTAAACATGTGGGAGTTTACAGATTGTGAGGTCAATATTTTCCATCAACTTGATTTTTCAAAAAACATTGCCTTCAACATGGTTGTAAGGTCTTTAATGTTTTACAGATCATGCTCTGTATGATAAGATCCTAGTCAAATTTATAAGAAAATCTGAATTTTTCACAATAGAAAATTAATTTGATTTTCTTATAAGCAAAAAAAAAAACAAGATTTATCAAGTCTATTTTTTAATGCTTGGGAGATAATATGAATGTTAAATTGCTGTATAACTCATTGTAATATTTTGTCCCATAAACATCTTTGATTTTGTTAAATCTTTAATTTTGTAAGACTCACAGCCAACAGAATGAGTGGTTTTAAAAAAATTGACAACCTATATTCTGATTGAAGTTTATTTTAACTTGGAAGTGTTTAGTTATAACTATACATTATGTAAATAACCTCATCCTATCAAGGGGTTTTTTATTTATTTTAAACACTATTATTTAAAAATAAGAAATTCAAAATTCTGTACTTTTTATTTTATTTTATAATTTTTTTTAAATGTTAAGCCACTAATCGAAATTAGGATTATTGTAGAAAGCCCAACTTAAAAAAAAAAAATTTAATATGAATGCTTTTGCCCACCAAATTCAGACCACTTTACAAATGACAAGTAATAATGGATATGAACTTTGCACAACTAATCAAGCCCTTTAATTCTCATACCTAAGAGTAATCAAAACTCAGGTAGTATATATTTTTAGTAATGAATTTTAATAAACCCCTGCTAAAATTATGTGACTATATCACATTTTTCTTGTAGTGTATGTTTGTTGTCCTTCCACTAGCACCTTCATCGATAAACTATTTCATTGATTTTTCCATTATATAATGGATAAACCATGAAAACACAAACATAAAACTCCAAAATTTTGCTTACTTTTTCCTTGGTTTCACCATAAAACAAATAGAAAAATTATAAGTAGAAAAAGGACTTAGACAACTACCTGTAACTCAACGGCCATTATTGGCAGAATATGAAGTAACATTTGTTCCCATCAGCAACCTCTTCAATGCTACTACTATTCTATATCTTTTTATCTAAATCATCACAACCGTGGTCATTGTCACCAATGAAGAAAAACTCTATATCCCCTATTACAGCTTGGAGTCAAAATACCTAGAAAATAAAGAACTATAATAATAGTCTGATTGTACATCCCAATAAAGATTTTCGAGATGATAATCAAAGGCTGAACATTTTGCACCTTCGGTTTGTCTAGAAAAGGTAAAAACTCATTCAAATCCATGAAATTACAAGGGAAGAAGAACCCATTTTGGTACTTACAACAAAATGATGCGAGTAACTAACCATGAGTTCTAATACTCAAATCTAAGAGGTTATGGCAGTAATGATGGTTTCCTACTTGCCGTGCTGTAGAATAAAGCAATATGTTAATCAAGAACGCGGTCGAATAGGCAAGGACTACAAGGTGGACGCCCAAACCCGAGGGTCTCGTTGACCATCATTTAAAACACCCCCGTCCCGAAAGTGCATGCGACATGTAATTGTAAGGGCGTACATGCAGACGCATACACAGAATATTTTTAGCCAGATATGATAAAATTGTAAAGTTTAAAAATGTGTACTTTGCAATTATGAAAGTGGAGGGCGAAAAGTACAAATTACGGAATTTCGAAGATAATAACATTAATAAATCACAAAATAGTTCAGAAGTTTCTCGAGAATTCTTTCTAAATCTTGACGCACGGAACCACTGCGCTTGTTCGTCTCACAATCTAGTCGACCTAGAAAAGCTTCGCTGAATTCACACATCGACATTTTATGAATTTCAGCGATATGTGTAGGGAAACCAAAACGGGATTTTTAAAAATTGAAAATGGAAAATATTTCTGTTAATATTCAATTACGATAAAAAGAAAATCGAACCCGATAAAATAATTCGTTTTTAAAAACAAATCCACCAAGAAGTGGAATAAAAAGTATTATATGAGTCCCACTTTAAAAAGAAAAAAGATAAAATCAAACATCAATGGGCATAAGGACTGACGGAGAGGAGTATGTTAGAGAGATTTTTTTGATTTTTTAATTTTTATCTTTTCAAATCTTCTTTCCTCGACGATAAATTTGACTGCTGGAATCTGCCGGGCCAAAAACGAAAAATGCTCTACGCGACGAGGGCTACGCGTGGGTACCAAAAACACGGGATTTCATCGAGAATTTAGGTAAAATTCAAAACTTAATTTTTGGTTTTTCGCATTTACGACGCTCTAACTAATAATTTTCTGACCAAAATTAAAGTTACTCTACGCGACGAGAGTTACGCATGCAAGATTCAAATCACGGGATTTCGCCGAATTTTCACGTGAAATAGTGAATACGTATGAATACGTATAAAATAGTAAATATGTATGAATACGTATGAATAGTGAATAGTGCATAGTGCATAGTGCATAGTGCATAGTAAATAATGCATAGTGCATAGTACAGTGCACAAGGTATAGTTCATAGTGAATAATAGTATTCAGTCATTAGCCGACGTATGTGGTCTAATACATAAAATTCCAGAAGCTAAAGCAAAGGCGTAAAAATCGTGGAATCGTGCTCAAATTTTAGTAAGCAGAAAAGGTGAGTGTTCTAAACCTATTTTTCCAAATACTAGTGTATTATTATTATAAATTGTTTTACACTGGTATTTAATGGTTTTAAATTGTAAAACCATATTTCCAAGAGCAAGCAAATGGTTTTGATTTAAACCATATTTTTAAAGCAAGCAATGAGTTTAGCTAGCAAGTAAATGGTTTTGATTTTAAACCATATGTGAAAAGCAAATAAATAATGGTTTTGATTTATTCAACCATATTCAAAAGCAAGCAAGGAATTTAGCAAGTACGACTTTAAATTGTAAACCATATTTCAAAAAAAAGCAAATAAGCAAATGGTTTTGAATTATTAAACCATTTTTCAAGCAAGGTTAGTAAGCAAATGGTTTTGATTTAAACCATAATTAGAGAAAAGGCAAGCAAATGGTTTCAATTGTAAACCATTTTTCAAAGAGCAAGCAAAGAATATTCAGGAAAATGTGCTCTAACTAAAATCCCTAGTTCTAAGCAAGCATACCGGTCAGAGGTATTCCGTACGTGCACGGTGGTGTTAGGATATCATACATGCATTTTAGTTTTGCCTGGTCGGCAAACTTAGGTCATGCATCATGGCATTTAAAGGAGACCGTGGCACGTACAGGAGTATATAGGGTTAACGCGCTAGCTAAATTATGGTGATGGCGACACAAGGTCAATTCCACCATATTTAATAGTGATGCGATACAGTCCTTCCACCGCACTACCGAAATGATGCCCCAGTCTCTGTTCACTAGTGGTACAAATAGCAAGAGAGGGCTCAATGGCTGATGTTTTATAGTATGTTTATACGCTTTTGAAAAATCAACTATCGGGCGCATTCGCTGCCCACAGCTCCGTAAAGATTTAAAGTTAAACTGGCCGAGCACGTGCCCCGCTTATATTTCAAACGATCTACGAGCCTGTGCCCCGTGGTGATTTAAAAAAACGGTTGAGCCTGTGCCCTTGCTTATAAAAGTTTTGAGAAAATTTTAAAGCAAGAGGTTTGTGAAAGATTTTGAGAAACTTTTTAAAGCAAGAGATTTGAGAAATGTTTTATACATTTTTAAAGCAAGAGGTTTATAAAAAGTTTTTATAAACTTTTAAAGCAAAGTGGCAGTAAAACAAGCAAGCAAGAGAATTGAGAAAGTTTTATAAACTTTTAAAGAAAAGCAAAGCAAAGCAGTAAGGCATTGGGGTGCCGATAAACTTTAAAAGCAAGTACGTAGTTTTAGAAACTTTAAAAGAAGGCAAGGCTTTAAAATAATCAGAAATAAAGTTTTACACTTTGAGATGTTTTTCCTAAAAGCAAAACATTTTATAAAGCATACACTCACCGAGCCTGCTTAGCCTATTATTTTCCGTTTTAAACTATTTTCCAGTACAGCATACCGCACACTGAGCATATTAGGATTCTCCCATTCAGGCAAGGCCGTAATTACAATATTTTGTAAGGAAATACTTCGTTGTATATCGAGTATATGTATGTACATAGTGTAGTTGTGAAAATGTGTTGGGTTGTTGGTTTCCATATTTGGATAAAGTGTAAACTGCGTATACAGGATTTGGAATTGTCCTATACGCAGCCGTCATGTTGCTAAGGTTTTACCGCTGCCAAGATTTTACCAAATCCTAAGTTGGAAAAAGAAAGATAAAATTTTTATACGAGGTTTAAGCAAGCAATACGGCTTCGCTTCACAGGGATTTTTAGTCATTAGAGGTAATGGCTGAGGATTTATAGAGGTAACGCACAATTCCGCGCTGCAGGGGCGGTGTGTCAAGGTGGTATCGAGCAGAATATACAATAACTTACGGCTTGAGGGATCCGATACCATGTCAAGATGGTACTGGGAGCATAAGTCGTACAACCAAGGCTTGAAGAGAAATGATCACAACACAAGTTGGTAATAGAGCCGAGTCTTAGGAAAACTTGTGTTATACACAATTTACACTATTGGCAACCATGCATTTTCAAACTCATAGTACATACATATTAAGTGATTCAAAGTATTAAACAGTTGATATTTTTGGCAAATACAACACTATGTCGTAAAGAGTATTTTAGAGGTCGCCCTAGAGAGTAATTCCAGTTAGCCAGCCGTCCCGCAAAGACTCGAGAGATGAGTACGAGTTGGTTCCACTACCGCCTATGAATCGCAAATTTCCAAGAAGAAAGTCGCCGACCATCTCGTGCTTACTCAGAGGAGCTCAAGTGCCGTGGATTGGTTACTACAGAGCAGGTGGCACAATAGTATTATGAGACTCCATTAGCGTCACCCTCCACCGCCTACCTGTAGAGGTTACGGAAGAACCGGGAGGTCGAGTAGAGAGATTACGTGGTTAAGTCACCAAGCCATATGACTAAGTAGCGGGCAATCCAAGAGGCAGCCCGATTATGGTTAGATAAAGTAACAAGGTTTACGGAAGGCTGGCTGCATGGATGAGCAAAGAGTCTTGTTTTCCGATTTTCTTATGGAAGGCAGAGGGCTACTGGGGATTGGTAGGATCTTGTGAGAGGAGGTATTTGATGGCATATCATAGGACCAATTTGACAAGAGTTCAGCATTAGGTTAACGCCAGAAAACATGGGATTTAAAAATTGAGAGTTCTTGATTAGAACAAAAGAACATGTCGATGCAGAGAATATGAGAAGAAGTTCTCATAAGCTAGTCAGTTAGTTTCCATACAGCCCGGATGAAGTCTGAAGTCTGAAAGGTTTTAGCAGGGATTAAACAGAGATCAGTGCATTTGTCGGTGGTTCCTCATAATAGATTTGGGGACTTAGTTGAGGCACGCACTTAGGCTAGGGTGTATGTTGTGACTCGTGAGATCTGTGAAATCTCGACTCAGATGGTCAGTATTATTTCTATCCTTGATCATGATGTATATACATTAGTAGACCCGGGGCCACGCGTTCATTTTGCGTCAAGCATTTCTTAGATCGCACCGGATAGAATGACCATTAGAGGGTCGTATGAGAGTTTTCCTTCTGGCACGGAGTCAGATTATTCTGGAGCGAGTAGTGAGCTGGTAGAGTTACGATTATGGCGAGGTTCCCAGCGGATCTTGTAGCCTTAGATATGAGGGACTTTGATGTGGTTCTCGGTATGGATTGGTTGTCTCACCATAGAGCCACATTAGATTGTTATAAAAAGGAAGTAAAGTTGCATAGGCTAAGGAAATTGGAGGTAAAGTTCAAGGGGTGCGAGAGTTATCCTCCCGATATGATCTCCACCAAGACGTATGAGAGGAATCTTGTATGGGGTTGTCGAGGGTTATCTAGCTTATGTGGTGGAGACGAGGGGAATGGGGGACTATGGTGGATGAGATTCCGAGTTGTTAGAGTTCGGATGTATTCTAGATGATATTGCGAGGCTTACCTCCCGGATAGAGGTGGAGTTCACGTGATTTGATCGAGTAGGCCCATTTCCATTCCTCCTTTATAGGATGGCTCCTACGAGTTGAGAGAAGCAAGGCTCGGTTAAGAATTGATGATGAGGATTCATTAGGCCGAGCATATCACCATGGGGAGCTCGGTTCTCTTCGTGAAAAGAAGATGGGAGTTTGCGATTGTGTATTGATTCTGAGGCGGTGAGCGGAGTTACCATCAAAAGTAATCAGTATCAACTCCTAGGATTGATGAGTTATTCGATCGATGGGATGGTATTCTCAGATAGACTTGGTCGAGGCATCGTGGATTGTGAAGTCTGAAGAGTGATGTACCTGGTGCATTACTAGGGACAAGCTACGGGCATTATGGTGTTAGTGATGCCATTTGGTTTGACTAATGCTCCGGCGGCTTTATGGATTTAATGAACGGGTATTCAAGCGGAAGTATTTGGATGAGTTCGTCATAGTTTTATTGATGATATCTAGTGTATTCAGGTAGTTCAGAGGAACATTCAAAGCATCTGAGGATTGTGTTGCAGACCCCAAGGGAGCGAGGTTCTATGCGAGTTGAGTAGGTACCGGTTTTGAGAAGTGACAAGGTGGCATTCTTAGGTCATGTGATCGGTTGAGGGGTGAGTGTGGATCACAGGAAAATAGAAGCGAGTGGTAAATTGAAACCACCCGAAAAGAATGTGTCGGAAGGTCAAGCTTCCTTGGTTTAGCGGGAGTATTACGGGAAGTTTGTTGAGGGTTCTCTGAGATAAGCGGCCCAACGGCCAAGGCAACAAGGAAAGATGCAGTATGATTAGGTGGATGCACACTTGTGAAGTTCGAGAGTTGAAGGTAGATTAACCGGCTCGGTTCTAGCTACCTAATGGGAGAGATGGGTTTGTGGTTTATCTTGATGTGGCTGAGCCTTGTTGTGTTTTGTGCGGAATAATGGGAGTGATCGCATATGCCTCTAGACGATTAAAGAAGCATGAGGAGGAATTACCTACACACGACTTAGAGCTACTTGATCGTGTTTGCTACAATATAGAACATTATTTATAAATTGTTCCTTGCAGATCTTTGAGATCATAAGAGTCTTGATATATTTTCACTAGAAGTTAAACTTTGAGGCAAAGAAAGATGGCTTGAGTTGATTAAGGTTTCACATTTGTACTATTGAATACCATCGGGAAGGCTAATGTCGTAGCGGATGCCTTGATGGCGAGCGAGGAGAGTTCATTGTCTCATATGAGATCGAGGTTATCTTCCACTTTATTGGTGGATAAAGGAGCCTTAGGGGTGATATTGAAGGTTGAGGATTCAGGAGCCTTATTAGCCACATTTCATATTAGACCTCTCCTAGTGGATCGGATTTGGTCTGAGCAGTTCTGGGATCACGAGATGATTAAACTTAGGAAGAGATAGAAAAAGGAAAGCGAGTTTCAAATTAGAGATGGCGGCATGATGGTATGAGATGAGAGAATGTGTGCCGGGTATGGCGGCGAAGAAGACATTATGCGGAAGAAGCATTCATCTGCGTATGCTATGCATCGAGTGAGTACCAAGATGTACGGGACTGAAAGAACATTGCGGTGGGATGGGATGAAGAAAGAGATTCTGAGGATTTCGTCTGGTGCCTAACCTGTCGGCGGTGAAGTAGAGCATCGAAGCCGCGGGAAGATACGATTACTCCACTATTCTGTATGAAATGGGAGAAGATCGTATGGATTTTGTGTCAGGTCTTCCACAGACTCAGAGACAACATGATGCTATATGGGTGATAGTTGATCGATGTGAAGTGACTCATTTCTGAGTTAATGTTGAGGATTCTTTGGAAGCGTTGGCGAGTTGTATGTGGATGAGATAGTGAGACTTCATGGGGTTCGAGTTTCGATGGATTTGGTCGAGACGGGTTCACATCGAGGTTTGGCCTGGTTGCAACTGACTAGTACTAAGCCTACATTTTTAGCCACGACATTTCATCCTCAGACGGATGGCCGAATGTAAGACAGAAATTCCAATTTACGGAAAAGGAAAAATGTAATTCGGTTACAAAATTTATTAGTTAAAAATCGAATTTATTCTCTAGATCTCGGATAGCGAAAGCGGATTCCACCGTTGGAATCGATACCATGAAATTGCTTCTTGTCGAATTTCGTAAAATTCGAGATAGTCGAGTTGACACGTTTTGCGGCATTGCGGTTTGGAGTGCAGTAAAGCAATTTCGATCTGTTGAAATCATAACAATGCTCATGTGCTGCAAGTGGTATAGTGAAATGATGAAAATGGACGGCAGAGATAGTGTGAATATCAAAAAATGGGAAAAATTTATATGGTCATTTTGAATTAGATTAAATGATAATGAGACAAAACATCAGCCAATGTTTGTCTCTTACATTCAAAAAGGAGGAAAACGTGAAAGGAGATGAGGAGGTCCATTAGCTAGAGAGAGACGAAATAGGTTTAAGAGAAGGACACCTTGTATGCTAAAATATCATGTGATCAGGCCCAGTGGGCGATCTTCAGGGACAAGAAGAAAACATGGGTGGTACTTTCGTGGTGCCTGATTTGAGAGTTTGACAAACTCCGTGGTAGAATTTCTCACTCTTGGGTTTACACTTTATTTAAGTGTTTTTCAGTATTTCGGTTAGCTTGGGACGCGAGCAGCGGTTGATCGGTTGGCTTGGGATAAATTGATTAAATTTATTGAACCCAACATGAGTGGTCCGTGGCAGTGCACGGCTGTTTGGGTTAGAAATTGTGTGAATTGTGAAATAAATCATATATTGGTTTGTATGAGGCCGGCAATGGCCGTGAAATTCGGGTTCACAAAGTGAACCGACGATTGGTGATTTTCAGGGAATAGTAGCGAGGTTTCACTATTTAGAGTAATCATTCTAAAAATAAATTTTGTAGTGTGTTTAGTCTGAGTAATTCAAGTAGAATTGCTCATTATTTGATCGATAGCCACGTGAGCTAATTTTGATGTGATGAAATGAAGTATAACATGATTGTGTGATTTAATTTTTATGTGAATATATGCATGTTTATATATTTGCATGTGTTATAGATTGTAATGGAATTGGCATCATGCATTCCATATGCACTAGGACACCCTAGGACGGTAGGAGTGAGTGCATGAAATGAGTCTAGAGAAAATGGTTTCGGAGGGTTGTCTAAAACTAAAAATGATCGAAGGGTAGTCCATACTAAAAATATCAATCGTCGGAGACGGCCCAATTGATATACATCGGAGGGTAGTCCATAAATAATATCAATCGTCGGAGACGGCCCAATTGATATACACAGCCGGAGGTTGTCCTAAAGCGAATAAACATAATAGATTTCGCCAGAACGCGGCGAGTGTGAGGAAGTCGATGAGGACTCGGGGTACGAGATGATCGATTAGACATTGAGTAGGATCATGCATTTTCTTGGATGTGTCATTTATTTTGGAGCATTACTTGTGCACTTAGGTGGAGTAGCCCGCCGGTGGTCGCGGCGTGTTCTTCGCCTGTCGAGATACTATTTGCAGGTACGGGGCGTGCGAGGGACGGCTCGTCCTCTGGCGAGGTTGAAGAAATAGGATTGTGGCTTTGGGTTATGATGTATTACATGTATTAAATTCTCTAATTTTAATATATGTGTTGTATAAATGAAACTTTGAACTCTTAGAATTATGATTGGATAGTTGGATATATATACATTGTTATGAGTATTGGTTTATGAGCCCAGTGGCCAGTTTTAATCATAGATCGTTATATTGGTACATTTGGACCGGAGTTTATACGAAAGTGTTGTATTTGGGTAGAACTCCCATTACAAGGGGCTCTGGGATTTTAAAAGTGGCGTCGGGTGGCTTGGGCATACTTGTATTCCGCGGGTTGACCAGGGTAGTCAACGGACCCCGAGGTTTAGGCGTCACGGAAGGACATTGGGCTTTACGCGTTAGAAGATATCTTGAGCTTATGTGGTGGAATTGAGGAGTTGGGATACCCGTTGCTTATGTGGGATCGCCTACAACAACAGCTATCAAACCAGTATAGAGATGGCTGCATTTGAGAGCCTTTATGGTAGGAAATGTAGAACTCCCGGTGTCTTTGAGATGAGGTTGGTGAGAGAAGACCAGTAGGCCCAGAATTAGTGCAGATCACTTCAGAAAAAGTGAAAGTTGTTCGTGATAACTTGAAAATAGCAAGAGATAGACAGAAAAGTTATGCGGACAACCGTCGCAGAGACTTACAATTCGAGATAGGTGATCGGGTCTTTTTGAAGATTTCCCCTTGGAAAGGTGTTTTGAGATTTGGGAGGTAAGGCAAGCTTAGTCCAAGATATATAGAACCTTATGAGATTGTGAGTAAGGTGGGACCAGTGCTATAAGTGAGATTCTGCTCAGAGTTATGAGGATTCGGCTGTTCCATGTCGATGTTAAATACATCCCGGATCTTCACATGTGCTTTGAAGAAGCGGTCAGTCTTGGTAAGGAACTGACTTATGAGGAAACACTGTTGTGCGATTGTAGATCGCAAGAGAGCAGTGTTGAGAGTAGGTGATTCCTTTGGTTAAAGTATTGTGGAAGAATCATGAGAGGGAGGCAGCTACTTGGGAGCCAGAGGTTCAGATGCGCCGTCAGTATCCTCAATTATTTTCTGATTGAGGTATTTTCCTTTCCTTTGAGTTTAGTTTGTTCATTTCAAGGACGAAATGTTCTAAAGGAGGGAGGATTTGTAACACCACGTCTGAGAAGATTACACGGTACATGGTGAAGGGGCGCATATGTACGAAGTGCCATTGTAATATTTTGGGAGTTGTTATTGGGGATAAAATTGTAAAGTTTTCAGGAATTGTGACACTTTTGCAATTAAAAAGGAAAGTGGAGGGTGAAAGTACAAATTATGGAATTTCAAAAAGATAATAATATTAATAAATTACCAAAAATAGTTCGAGTCTCGAAAATTCTCTAGATCTCGGATGATGAACGGACCTTGGCAGTTAGGGTTCGATCTGTGAAATCTGAAGTGACCTAGAAAGTTTAAATTGAATTAGAGCAGTCGGAATATTTATGAATTTACAGGCGATGGGTATAGAGTGAAATGAAAATGGGATTTTAAGAATTAGAAAAATGAATATTTAAAGAATATTGATTAGGATAAAGAAAAATTGAAAGCTGAGACCAAGGAAAATAATTTGTTTCGGGGCTAAAACGGACCAAGAAGTGGAATAAAAATGGACATGTGGGTCCCACTTAAAAAAAAAAAAAGATAAATCAAAACATCAAATGGGCATAAGGACAGAGGAGAGAGAAGAGCGGTGCAAAGAGATTTTGATTTTTTTAATTTTCTTTTTAATCTTAACTGCTGATTTATGGAAATCGAGCGCCGAAGTCGTCGGGCCAAAAACGAAAAGTGCTCTATGCGACGAGGGCTACGCGTGGGTACCAAAAACACGAGATTTCATCTAGAATTAGGTAAATTCGAAAATCCTAATGTTGGTTTTTTTTCTCAGTTCTGACGTTCTAATGGTCGAAATTTTGAGACGAAAGTGCAAAGTTACTCTGTGACGAGGAGGCTGCAGCGTGGGTACTTGGGAGGTGCGGAGATTTGTGCAGATTTCCACATGAAATAGTGAATACATATAAAATGGTAAATACGTATGAATGCGATGTAAATACGATATAGATAGTGCATAGTCTGCATGGTCGTAGTAAATGATGCATAGTGCATGTCGTAGTGTAGTTCGTAGTGAATGACGAATGTGAATAGTATTTACAGTTGGTTGTCTTGCGTATGTGATGCAATACGTAAAATGTAGGCTAAAAGCAAATGCGTAAAAATTGTATTGGAATCGTGCTCAATTTTGAAGTAAGCTGAAAAGGTAAGTGTTCTAAACCTATTTTTTTCAAATACTAGTATATTATTATTATAAATTGTTTTACCTTTGACATTTTAATGGTTTTAAATTTAGCAAAATATATTTAAAGCAAACAAATGGTTTTGATTTAAACCATATTTTTAAAGACGATAGATTTAACGAAAACAAGTAAATAGTTTTTATTTTTAAACCATATGTGAAAAGCAAATAAATAATGGTTTTGATTTATTCAACCATATTTGAAAAGCAAGCAAGGAATTTAGCAAGCAATGGTTTTAAATTGTAAAACCATATTTCAAAAAGCAAATAAGCAAATGGTTTGAATTATTAAACCATTTTCAAGCAACTTGACAAATGTGAAATGGTTTAGTTTATTGTGAGTGAAAAGCAACGAATGGTTTTGGTGTAAACCATTTTTCAAAGAGCAAGCAATGAAGCTAGCAAAAGAATATTTGTGAAAACGGGCTAACTAAAATCCTAGTTCTAAGAAGGCATCACAGGTCGTAGGTATTACGTAAATGCGCGGTGGTGTTAGGATATAAATACGTGCATTTTAGTTTTGCACGGTGAAATGAGCTTAGGTCATCACGTCATGGCGTTACAAGGAGACCATGGCGCATCCTGAGTATAGGGTTAGCAGCGTTAGCTAAGTATGGTGATGGCGACCTGGTCGATTGCCATGTTCTCGGAAAGGTGATGCGGACACGGGTCCGGCTAGCGCACGGTCGTGCGGCTCAGAGTGTTAAGCAGGGTACAGCAAGCAAGTATAGGCCTCCAGTGGTTGATGTTTTATAGTATGTTTATACAGTTTTGAAAAATCAACCATTGGTGCCGCGGTTGCGGGCTTGTAGAGATTTAAAAGCAAGCGGTTGAGCACGAGGCTCAGTTTATGTTCAAAAACGATCGGTTAAGCTCTCGGGCTCGTGGTGATTTAAACGGTTGAGCCCGAGGCTCAGTGTTTATAAAGTTTTGAGAAAATTTTAAAAGCAAGAGGTTTGTGAAAGATTTTAGAAACTTTTTAAGCGAATTTGAAATGTTTTATACATTTTTTAAAACAGAGGTTTATAAAAGTTTTATAAGAAACTTAAACAACAAGGTGAAAGCAGAGCAAGCAAGAGGAAATTGAGAAAAGTTTTATAAACTTTTAAAGAAAAGCAAACAAAATAAGCAAATAGTATTAAAAGTTTTTATAAACTTTTTAAAAGCAAACAATCAGAAAGTTTTAGAAACTTTAAAGTAAGTAAACAGAGCTTAAGAAAATAATTGTAAAAGAAAGTCTTACGAGTTTGAGATGTTTTCCAGAAAACAAAACACATTTATAAAGAAACATCATCAACAAGGCTCGTTTAGCTTCATTATTTTCTGTTTTAAAAAACTGTTTTTCAGTGCTGAGGCATTGTAACACCACGTCGAGAGAGTCTACGATTACATGACACTATAGGGTGTATAAGAGCACTAAGTGTCCACCTTGAAATATTTTGGAGACTAAAATATGAAATGATGAATTTGGAAACCGAGAAATTTATGAGCTTAAGGGCTGGTGTCATTGAGCAAAGGATATGTAAGTCATAAACAAATTAGAGATGGGCCATAGTAGAAATTGAATAAGTTACAATTGTAATAATTAAGAGAAGAGGGCTAATTTCAATTAAGGCAAAATATGAGGCTAATCTTGGGGAGACAAACAAAACAACTCATTTGTCTCGAAACTTTGGCTAGAGGCTTCACGATTTAAGTGAGAGAAGAGAGAGCCAAGAGGAGGAAGAAGGAAGAAGAAGGAAGAGAGGAGGTCCAAGATTAAGGTATGCCTTTGTCTTAGAATCAAGTGTCATTAGATTTCTAGGGCTTGGGTATGGAGATTAGTTCTCCTTTGATCTAGGTTTTGTGTAAGGTACCTGAGCCACTTTGATTTGTGGGGGTTATGTGATAAAACCCCAATTGATGCAAAAGAAACTTGGAATCATCAAATTACATGATGTTTAAAAGAATTGAATTGGACCTTAGGTAGTGTTCTTGGTTTTCACACACAGGTTTTGGGTTTTGAGTTTCCAAAACACCAATTCCTATGTTATTGAGTTATTTTAGATGATTTCCAAGTTAGTTTTGAGAGTATGAATTATAGAAGTTATATGGAGTGAATTGGCATCAAAGTGGGAGAAATAACAAAATGCGGGCATTTGGAATTGAAGTCCTACGATGCAATGGGAAGTCCTGCGGGTGGGAACCCAACTACGGCCATTTTGGCCAAGTCTAGGTAGGAGTTAAGTCCTACCGGTAGGACTTCATTACTAATTTCAGGTTTCGACCAGTTTTCGATATTTAGCCATAACTTCCTCATTTTCTTATCCGATTTGAGTGATTCAAGTGGCTACGTAAAATAGACTTCAAGGAGAACAAAACTTAGAAGTAGGAATCATAAATTCTTATCCTAAGTGGCCCTAAAATTCACTCGAGTGGGTAGTAATGCGAAAAATTCCTGCATCGGCTTTGGACATAGAGTAGTCGGGGTTGTTTCGGACGTAACCGAGTTTGGTGCTCAGTGGGTAGTCCAGTTGGAATAGGCCTTAGAACCTTAACTTTAAAAGAGTATGAAGAGTGTGACTAAGTCTAGGAAATTGTACGTTAAGTTATGCGATTAATTTAATAAATTAAATGTCGTTTGAGTTGTAGGTTAAAGTAAAGCGGGACGGATAAGTGTGGAGCGATTGCTCAAGTTAAGCAAGCAAAGAGGTGAGTGTTCTAAACTCATTTTCCAAATACTAGTGTATTATTATTATTATTATTACAAATTGCTTTACACTGGTATTTTATGGTTTTGAATGCAAACCATTTTCAGAAGCAAACGATGAGATAAAAAGCGAGCAAATGGTTTGAGTTAAACCATTTTTGAAAAGCAAGCATTGGTTTTAAATTGTAAAACCATAATTAAGCAAAAGCAAGTAAGTAAATGGTTTTGAAAAGTTAAACCATTTTTGAAGCAAGCAAGCAACTAAGCAAATGGTTTGAATAATTAGAAACCATTTTTCAAGCAAGCAAAAACAAGCAAATGGTTTCAAAGTGTAAAACCATTTTACAAGAGCAAACAAGCAATGAAAGGTTGTGAAAACGAGGCCTTCACAGTTTAAACAAAGCAGCCTGAGTCGAAGAGTATTCACGTGCGGCACCTCAAATTGGTGTTAGGATTTCATACATGCATTGTAGTTTGCACAGTCGACGAACTTAGGACATACATCATGCATTTAAAGGAGGCCGTGCACGTCACGGGGGTATATAAGGTTATGAGCTCTAACTAAGTATGGTGATGGCGACACGAGTCAATTCCACCATATTCACCGGAAAATGAATAGAAAAGGTGACGCGGACAAAGGTCCTTCCAGAGCACGCGATTGGAGCATAGGTTCAGTGTTCACTAGGGCATGATAAGCAAAAATAGGCCTCCATTGGTTGATGTTTATAAGCATGATATGCAGTTTTGAAAAATCAACCATTGGTTCCGGTCGTGGGCTTAGGAGAGTTTTAAAACAAGCGGTTGAGCGGCTCCGTTTAGATTTCAACGATCGGTTGAGCCAAACTCCGTGGTTTTTTATTTTTTTCAAAGCATGCGGTTGACAACTCCGTTTATGAAAGTTTTGAGAAACTTTTAAATTAAAGGTTTGTGAAAGGTTTTAAGAGACTTTTCAAACAAGATAAAGCAAGCAAAGAAAAGAAAAAAGTATGAGAAGTTTTATAAACTTCTAAACAAGCAAGAAATAAAGAGTTTACAAGAGAACTTTTAAAGAAAACGAATAAAACAAGCAACAAAGAAAAGTTTTGAAAACTTTTAAAGCAACAAGGAACTACGGAAATAATTGTAAAGAGAGTTTTACATTTTAAGATGTTTTCAGGAAAAGCAAAACCTTTTATAAAAGCATGCACACTCTTGAGCTCGTTTAGCTCATTAGTTTCCATTTAAAACTATTTTCAGTGCAGTGCCTTGAGCTATTTGGAGCACAATAGGATTGGTCGACATCGGTTTAAATCTTGTGTATTAATTATATTTTGTAAGAACATACTTTGAATTTGTAATGGAACATATGTATGTATAGAGTAGTTTTATGGGAATGTGTTGGTATCTTGGTTGCCATGTATTTTGGATATAGTGTAAATTGGATGTATCTGAGATTTGGAATTAGACCATGTGCGTGATCATCTTGCCGAAGTTTTCATTTGTTAAGATTTTTACCAAATCCTAAGTTATAAATTAAAGAAAAATTTTATACAAGGTGAAGGAAGCAATGCGACGGCTTCCACGGGAGTTTCTGGTCCGTTAGAGATAGCAGTGCAGGGATTTAATGGAGTGGCGATATGTGGTAGGGGGTGGGGGTGTCGGGCATCATAGGACTGGGCATATTAGAATTCTCGACATTTGTGCAAAGTCGTAAATTAATAATATTTTGTAAGGAAATACTTTGAAGTTGTATATTGGAGTATATGTATGTACATAGTGTAGTTGTGAAAACGTGTTAGGTTGCTGGTTGCCATATTTGGATAAAGTGTAAATTGTGTATACAGGATTTGGAATTGTCCTATCGCGGTAGATCTCTTCTTCAGGGTTTTCTTGCTTCAAGATTTTGTCGATCCTAAGTTGGAAAAGAAGAAAAATTTTATACAGAGGTTTAAGCAAGTAATACGGCCGCTGGGGATTTTTAGTCGTTGGGGTAATGGTGAGGATTTGTGGGTGGCCGACACACATAGCTAGTAGGAGGGGTGGGGGTGTGTCAACCGTCAACCTACGGAAACCAACGTGTCTCATATCATAAGACCCATACATGAGTAAAAATGGTCACATCGAGCCCATACATCCATACTGACCAAATTATAACCAACTATAATTCAATAGTTTCAAGAGTTAATTACACTCTTATACAAACATGCATTGATCAAAATGTTTCATACATGTTTTACAAAAATCTAATCAAAGCCACATGTCGACTTTCTTCTCAAAAGCGGCTTCTAGTGAGCGTCGTCTTCTGAGCCTCACGTACACGAAAAGGGATCCGCGACGGGTTAGCGATCTTGGTAGTGATAATCTTCTATGGGTTACCTCCGCTAAGTGCTCATCGTGTCACACCAAACATTCAAGCAAAAGCTGGCAAAACCCTGACGATTGAATGTTATAATGATAGTTTTGAATGATTAGAGGTCCCGATATTAGAAGCGAGGGTATATTAGAATTTAGAGCGCTCGGACGTCATTTGGGCGTAAAGTGGGGGTACCGAGAAAATTTTCACTGAATCTTGCGTAATGAATAGTAATTCTTCTTATTATATCACAGTTGAGGGGTTTGCGGAGGATTTTTAAAAATTTCGGTTCCTATGACTTTGGTGATATTTAGAAGAGAATTGGAGATTTAAGTGAATAATGATTTTTCGGACCCGAAGTCGGGCTTAACGGTGAAATTTTTAATTGGAGCTGAATTTATCTGAAAATGGGAGAAATAATCATAGAGTCTAACGGCGAAGCGGGTGAAGCGGTCAGTTTGGATAGTTTTGAGGACGATCAGGCGTAATTCGGATAATAATACGCTATTTAATCGAGTTCTGATTTTAATGATGATTTTAAATCCAGATTTCGATTGATTTGAGCACGGAATCCAATGTGAGATTTAATTAGAATATTTCATGGTCAAATTGAAGTTTAGACTACCATAGAATATTTTGACATTTAATCGGTATAAACGATATAAGAGTGAAACTAAGATAAAAAATACGATAAAATGGAGATATTTTCTTGTGAGGCAATCAAAACATTCTGTAGCTAAGTTAGGGTTTGTGACTCATTAAAGAATGGACGATGAGGTTCATGAGCTCGAAATGCAATTTTAGCCAAAGTGAGTTAAAAAACTAAGTTTAAGGGACTTAATTGCAATTTGAGTGAGAGGGTCAAAGTCTAAATTCAAAAAGTTGAACTTTGCTCCAAATAGAGGAGGACTCGGCCATTGAAAGAGGGGAAGAAAGAGAGAAAGAAGGAAGAGAAGAAGGGAGCAGTGGAGAGGCCCAGGTGGAGCAAAGGGAGATGTGATTTTTTTCCTTGTGAGCTCTTTAAGTGATCTGAAGTGGAATCAAAGAGAGAGGAGCCAGGAAAACCAAGAGCAGTAAGTTTTTAATGGTGGGAAAGTTGGATTTTGATGTTTTCCATACCTAATGCTTTGATTTTCTTGTATGGATGAGTACAAGTATGGTATTTAGTTGAATCATGATGATTTTGATATAAATTGAGAAAGAAATGGATTAGGTTAGGGTTTGAAAAAAAATCAAGTGAGTGAATGGTTAGGGTTTGATGTTGAATTTTGTATAATATATTTAGTGGACAG
The DNA here is from genome assembly GCA_016808115.1 of Tetrastigma voinierianum. Classification (NCBI taxonomy): domain Eukaryota; kingdom Viridiplantae; phylum Streptophyta; class Magnoliopsida; order Vitales; family Vitaceae; genus Tetrastigma; species Tetrastigma voinierianum. The sequence continues at coordinate 99,073 of JAEQBH010007148.1, read as the reverse complement.
GGATTTATGGGAAATTGAGGTATGGGCATTTAGTTTGAGTGATTAGAGTGAAGAAAATGGAAGAACAAAATGGAATATGGTTTGTGCATAATTGACGAAAATGGAAATGAGAGGGGTCAGGGTAGTTTGGTAATTTCCATGTGTTTTTAGGGTGAATCTTAACTCTAGAAATGCATTGGAATTGGTTAGAAAAGGATTTGGATGAGGCATTAAGATCGTATTTGTAAAGTAAAGGAATCTTGTCAAAATTTACGTAAAACCCTTTTTTTTTGTTTTGGCTATAGATTAAGTTAGAATAATCAAATAGATTGATTCAATTAGTAAAGAACCATAAGAGATAGGGCTACAAATTTATAGAAGGGACCAGAGCAAATTGTAGCTCTAGGCTCCTAAATAAGGGGCCCGAAGGTGAGCTCAGTGTGGCTCAACGGTGTACTCTGCTGGGTATGGTTGTAGTGTTTTTGTGCATAAGTGGAGTTTCACTCATCCAGATTGAGTGATTCAAAATTCTAGGTAAAATAGACTTCAGGGAAAAATATATCTGAAGAATTTCATGCAAATTGTAACCCCAAAGTGCCCATAAAATTTTCAAAAATAGAGTTGTAATGCGAGATTCTGTTACTTAAATTGAGTCATCTAGATGTAAATATTAACTTGAGTTTTGGTGATCCAAATTGGGTGATTCCAATTGAAGAAGAAACCTTATAACCATAGCTTCAAATGAGTGAAAGAAAAATTTCCAATTTTATGGAGTTAAGACCCCGAAATCAAGGATAACAGTAGGTGATTCGAGTGAGTTAACCAGTGGCAGCCAAAACATCTTTGTAACTTGTGTTATGGTTGAGGGCCTTAGAAGAATTTTTAAATTGAAAATTTAAAAGAGATTTCATTGGATATATAAGGACTGATCTAAAGAGTTTCATAATTTTTTGAAGACCATTTGAATATTTTTGGGTCATAAAGTCTATAGAGTATTGTTGGAAAAAGGTTGTGAAATGAGAGTGGTTTTTTTGTTAGGGAGCTTTTTAGTGCTCAAGGAAATTTGTTCATTTGGCTTTAAATGAATGTGTATGGTGGATTAAAATGGAAGTTATGATTAATGTAGTTTTGGTTTCTTGAAAAGGTGAAAGGACTATGTCGGACGGAAAGCGGGGTCGACGGGAAGCAAAGCGGGATTGGTATGAAGCTGTGTGAGTGTAAAATGATATTTTGACAATTGATTTTAAAGTGAATAGTTTTAATGTTAAAGCGAAAGTTTAATGGAAATATTTATATAAATGTTAAGGCATATGGAAATATTTTATCTTGCATCAATATATATATTTATATTAAATTATATATGTATGCATGTGTTAAAACATTATGGAAGTTTAAAAATGTGTAAAGAATGCATAATGTATTAATAATAAAGTAAAGTGTTAAATGAATTTAGAAATGTATTTTGAGAAGAAAGGTTTCTTGATGGTTACCCTAACCCTATATGATTGTTATGACTGATATCGGCCGAGGTACTTGAAGCGTGTAAGGATTTAGAGGGTAAAGTTATAGGTTACTAACTGAGGGAGGGAAATAGGTGTTTAGAGTAATATCCTTACACGTGATAAAGTGCTATGACTGGAACCCTATGCAAAGCGTGAGTTTCTCCGCAACGAGTGGTTGGTGACTGGACGAGATTGTCCCTCACCGTCGCACCGGAACCGCTCGGTCCGTTTATCCCCGGGTTCCATCGTAAAGAAAGAAATAAAGAAAGAAAGAAAGAAAGTTTAAGGCATGAATCGATTTAATTGTATAAGTATTTATTACTTTGCTATACTGGAAAATGTTATCTAAATAAAAATGTACACTCACTGAGCTCCTTTAGCTCATTCTTTTCCGTATGTTTCAAAAAACATTTTCAGGACCCGAGACAAAGTCTGCAGAGCATCCCCTCGCACAAAGGAGTCGAGCCATCGAGGAGACGACGGCGGACTGCAGCATTGTATAAGGTATTTTTGCATATTTTATATGTTGAATATTTTGTCATGTATAAATGATATATGTATATATTTTGAAATGAACTACGTGGGCTTTGATCCTAGACGCAGGTGAGGCTGGGCCTTAAGCTCCTACTGCCCAATCTTTGATAAAAATGTGCATGAATAGAAGAAGGTTTGAATGTTTTGATGATTTGAAGTAAATGGAATGTAAGAAAGGTTCATTGTGTTGATCGTGCTGTGAGACGCAGGAGTCCCATATGGAAATTGAAAATTTGAAGTTAGAAGTGTTTTTAAATGCTTAATGTGTTTTGTAAATTTGGGAAAGTCCGGAAAATTAGAAAACTCAAAGGATTTTCAAAAATCTAGCGTCAGAAAAAAAGAAAAAAAAAAAAATTCTACCACTTCACTCCGCATTATTTTCTTAAAGATATGTTAAGGATCAGAAGGGTTCGCTTCCATGGATTTTCACATGATTGAATAGAGGAAAGTTTCACATCCGTTGAGTGCCGAGGTCCCTCTGCTCATGGAGGTTAACCAGCCTGGGATCCTTAAAAAACATACAAGTCCCTACTCAAATGTCTACATGTTATAGATGAGAATGTGACTTATCAATCCCCACATCTCGAGCCCTCACTGACTCTCTCACTCATGCCTAAGCCAAGTGTGAGAAACAATGTTTTCAAAACAAAGGTTTTTGTTCTTGAAAACATAATACCAATTTTTCGATAAAATTTACTGACAACCCCTCCACAGGAATCTATTTGATAACTCAAACAATATGGTCATCCTCCGAGATAAACTATTAGACAACTTTCCAAGGCAATTCTTAGAAAATCTTCCCATCAAATTCATTTGACAACCATGTTTTTCATGTTATGCACTCATACCTACTGTTCTAGGTTACCCCGGTGCATATGAAATGCAATATGCCATTTCACAATAATTCATGTTAATATATCAACCATGCATATATTAACGAAAATCATACACAAACAACATGTTATTCATTCATAGCAATAACACCCAAAATTAGCTCACATGGGCTAATTAACCATCTGACAATCCATCTTGGAACTGTCCAAAGAATCACACAAATAGCACACAACACAAACAAGGTCACATGAACAGTCCGACCTACGGTCTCGAACTATCATGGACGACCCTAGGGATTTCACCACTCAATCCCAATCTTTGGAACTGAATACACAACCATTCAGACCTCAAAACATCCATATTCATAAAATGGCTCTTAGCCAAGGAATAAAACAAGTAGGAGAAAACTCCTACCTCCCGGAGTTGTCGAAACTCCACAATACTGGTAATCTAAGCACGTAGCCTCAGAAGTGGGGATCAACTTTGTCTCCTTTCTCGTTTAGTTCGATCGCCAATCGCCGGGAAATCTAGAGAGAAGATAGACCCTCTCTAAACCCTCCTTCTTCTTTCCTCTTCTTTCTCTCTCATTTTCCCCATCCAATCGGTCGGATCAAGTCAAGGTCAAGAGAATTGTCTTCTCTCATGCCACATGTCAACCTCCCATTGGTTGACTTGGATTTCCCTATCCTCTTATCCATCTACTATGGATTTCCCTCTAATGACATAATGCCACATGTCACCTATGACCCACACTTGAGTTCATTGTTTGAATCATCCTACACTTGACACGTGTCTCATCTTGAGCCACTCATAATGCGCCACGTGTCCCGCACACTCTCGGTGCCTCGAAAAACGTGAAATTTCGATCATCTCGTGAACTAAATAATTTGGACGTAGTAGCAGATTTCCTCAGAGGATTCCAAATCTGCAAAGTCTGCTTCATCATCCAAGGTTCAGAAAATTTCAGATTAATCGAAATTACCATTTTATCCTTTTCATAAAATTGTGATTTTCTATATTACAGACGGCACGTAAGAAAGAACATGACAAGAAGAAATAAGAAGGGCATGTGTGGCGTAGTAGAGATGGCTACTAAGAGAGAACAAGAATGAGTACAAATAAAGAAAGAAGTATGTGTGTGGCTATAGGGAGACTTAACACGATCTTGCTGGGTTTTCTTTTCTTTTTCTTTTTTTTTTTTTATTTTTTTTTTTTTTTGTAATTGTGGATATAAGATGAGAACATGTTGTCCATATTTCACAAACATCAAACATGGACCTTATCTCACCAAAATTTTATTGCATAATATTCAACTTCATGAGGATTTATTTATAAAATATATTAATCACTTTTATAACATTAACTTATAATTAATTTGTAGAATAAAATTTTAATACCTTAAATATCTAATAACTTAAAAATAAAAATGTGAAAACCTAACATTATGTCAATTTATAAATTAAAATATCACTATCTTAATTTTCAAAGTTTAAAATACTAATTAACCTTTAAATTAAATACATGTGAATTTTTGCTTAAAAAATAATGGAAAATAGTTAATGAAAAATTTATATTATATTAATACAACTAAAACAAAAATTATATTTTCAACAAAATTTATGAAAAATAAAATACAGTCTTGTCCATATGTTTTGCGGAAAAAATTTACATTTTCAATTTTTAAAAGTAACACATTGAACAAACATTGAAACAATTTTTAAATTTTGTTGCTAATAGATACATTTTGTGACAAATTATTTTTTTCATGTTAAAAACAACACACAAAACCAAGAAAATCCAAATTTTCTCAAGAAGGGTAAAACTAGACTTTGGCCAAAAATCCAAAATTTTTCTAGACCTCTGACGACGGAAACTGGGCTCTCACCGTTAATCATTTCACTAAATCCACCATCAAATTCTCAAATCTTGCATGCTTAAAATTTCACGCTACAGTTCGGGGATATGACGGGACACGGCGGTTGAAGGGCTCAGCGAGCCACGCATTCAAAGATGTAACGTTTCAAACAGCAGCAGATAAAGCTGAGCCACATGAGATATGTGTCATCATGTAATTTGTTAAGAATCTATGTACATGGATGGGGCGGATAGGTAATTCAAGGAAACCATTGCGGTGATTACATGTGGCAAAGAGCACATCCCACTCGACTCCATCTCTGGACCAAACACGCTGGGACGGGAGTGGAGGGAGAAAAGAAAGCACAAGATAGCGAGAGTTTTGTATAGTGGTAAACTCTAACTTCTCTCTAAAATTTTCCATGATCGAATCGGTGGTTTCAAAGTGAGCAAGAGGAAAGTCTATCCTTCGCAGAACAAGAGCTTCAGATTGAGGTCAATCGTGGATTTTCGACAACTCTAAGAGGCGGATTTTCCTACCTCTAAGTATTCTTGTCTAAAAAACCACGGTAAATGGTTTGGGGAGTTATGTAGGTCGGAATGGCTATGCGCTCCAATCCTAAGAACCGGACCGAATGATCACAGGACCGCTCAAACAACCCGTTGTCGATGGAATCACAGACAAATTAAAAAGATCTTGGACCGAATTGTCCATGTGTGTCACGGTATGATATTGCTTGAATTGAATAGCATGAGTTGTGTGAAAAAAATTGATATGTTAATGCATGAATTGATGTGTTAACATGATGGCCGTATTGGTATGGAATCATATTGCGTAGGAAATATAATCTACGCACGAACATGAAAAATTCATATGCACATCGCGATCGCGCCTAGTCGAAAAGGGTGGTTTGTGATGTAAATTCACCATCTCAGCGGATGTGTGTGATGAGCTCAAGTGACAACGCCCAAGGTCGAGACCCACGATCTAATAAGTCACGGGTCGGGTTAGCCAGCTTCTACCATGTAGGACGCGGCAGATGACTCGGGTCTCCGTCGAAAAGATCACGAGGACGCTTCCGCATGACCTATTGGGATTACCTCAACAGAGGGATGTAGACTTTGTGTTGAGTTACACCCTGGCACGTTGCCCATCTCTATGACTTCACATAGGATGGCACCAGTTGAGTTTCAAGAACTCGCGTCCGTATACGTGGAGCACCGGACAAAGGATCTGGCTGCACGGCACTTCACCCACGGGCATTCTAGTTTATTTGTGAAGAAGAAGGATGTGGACCCTTCGACTATATATTGATTATCGATACAATAATGGTTACGATCAAGAATCGGGTACCCATTGCCGAGGATTGGATGACTTACCGAGAGGAGCGAGTCTAACAAGATGTAATCTTCAGACCGGTTACCATTAAATGAGGGTTGTGGGAAGCGTATATCCCTAAACAACATTCGACGCGGTGATGAGTATTTTTGGAAGCTTACGGTAAGATGCTCGATCGACGGTAACGCTGCTTCAAAGAAGATTCATGGATCTCATGCATGTGGTATTCCAACTCTATCCGATCGGGCTTTGTCGTGGTTCGTGGGATCTATATTTGATATACTCTCGGGCCCGGGAGAGGGAGCATGAGAGTCATTCTCGTGGTCAGTTTCAGAGTTTAAGAGACCCTTTAACCGTACACCAAGTTCGCAAGTGCGAGTTTTGGCTTACTAAGGTGAGATTCTAGGCACGTGAGTCAACTTCAGCGTGTTAAGGATCCCGAGAAGGTCAGCTGTGATGAGCTGGGGAGAAACCACCCGCCTTCGAGATATGCAACTTCTTAGATCGGGCATGGTACTGTGAGGTTCATCGATGATTTCTCCTAACTAGCTTAAAAGACCTATGACAAGACCGCCCTAAGGAGTATTGTCACTCTCTGAAAGTGGAAATGACCATGCTGAAGGCATTCCAGAGTTGAAGAGGAGGCTTACTTCGCCTCCTATTCTCGATATTCCAAAAGGGGATTGGGCACACAAGTAATCAGGATGCTCAAAGGCGACTAGATGTGTTTACACCCGGGAGGGTAATAGCTTATGGTTCTCGCAAGTTGAAGAATTATGAGCATAATTACCCCATACACGACATGGAGTTAGCGACCATAGTTTTTTCCTTAAAGATTTGGCGCCACTACCTATATGGCTTGAAAGGCCAGATGTTTGTAATTCATAAAAGTCTGCGATATCCCACGTTAGCCGAGACCTCAACATGAGATAACGCAGAGCATTTGAGTTCCTTAGAGGACTATGACTTCACTTTGCATTACCACCCTAAGGCAAATGTGGTACGGCGACTCAACCGGAAGTCACGGAGCACTAGCTAGTATAGCTTCCGAGAGTGGCAGATGTCTAAACCTGTAGGATGCTCGAGCTACAAGACAAATGAGAAAGCCCAGGTATGTCGGGAGCCTGTAGCTATTCCGGCCCCTATCGAGCAGAGGATTTAGTCCTGCAAGGATCGCGCAGATAGCGCTCCATCGTGACAAGGTACGGCCGTACAGTGACTAAGGTCGGGCCATTCACACCGATTTTAGTCTTCGCATTGAGGGACAGTAGCGGGTTCCCGCTGACATATCTGAGAGAGGAGATCCTTAAGGAGTTTCATTGCTCCCGATTTGCTGCACATCCAAGCGGCACGAAGATGTACCGTGATCTTCGTTGCCGGTATTACTCGAGCGGAATGAAGAGACACGTTGGGGATTTTGTTCGACGATGCCTCACGGTCAATGTGTTAAGCGCCGAGCACCGTGCCAAGAGGCTACTCCGGAAGAATTGAGGTGGTCAGAGCGTGAAGTGGGAGCATGTCACGATGGACTTCAGACCCACTCACACTGACACCGCAGCAGGCATGACGCCGGTACGTGGGTGATAAGAGATCTGGCCTCACCAAGTCGGCACATTTCTTAGCCATGCGGATGACCTTCACGCTGGAGGAATTCTACCGGTTGTATATCCGAGAGATCGTCCGGCTACATGGAGTGCCAGTATCCATGGTGTCTAATAGAGACCCGAGATTTACGACCCACTTTTGGAAGAGTTTCCAAAAGGCCATGGGGACGCGGTTGATGATGAGCACAACCTTCCACCCACAGACAGATGGTCAGTCAGAGAAGACCATACAGATTTTAAAGGACATGCTGCAAGCCTGCGTCCTAGATCATAAGGGTAGATGGGAGGGGCACTTACCTTTAGTGGAATTCGCCTACAACAACAAGATCGTTTAGGTATACGTGATGGCACCCTATGAAGCTTTGTATGGGAGACCATGCCAATCACCAATTTGCTGGACAGAGGTGGGAGAGAGCCCACATCGGTCCCGTCCGATTAGAGACACCTCCAAGAAGCGTGAGTTTCATATACCGAAGACCTTCCCCACTTCGTAGTCGGCGTAAGAGCCACGCGACAGCGACGTCAACCCCTAGAGTTCGAGGCTGGCGATCATATCTTCTTGAAGGTGATGCCTAAGAGAAGAGTGGTCAGGTTCGGCAAGCAAGGGAAGCTGTAGCCGAGATTCATAGGACCTTTCGAGATACTCGAGAGGGTGGACACCAGAAGATACCGATAGCTTCACACTGCATGTCGTGTGTCTAGGAGGTTTCCATGTCTCCATGTTCGAAAGACTCCGTGATCCAAATTTCATGTAAAGGATTTGGGAGATTATCATGACACTGCGATGGGACCCTTCGAGGAGGGACCAATGCGATCATGGATACGGATCAATTTTTGCGACGCAAAACCTCATGGTGGCTAGTGAAAGTAGTTTCAGGGCAACTCCGGAATGGAGGGAGACAACGCGAGCGCGAGGACACGATGCGTGTGCCAATCTATCCCTTCTTGTTTAAGGATGAAGGTACGTGGTTTAGTCGTTAGTAATTAAATGACTAGTTTCATATGCATGAGATCGCGCACACGTATACGCACGTGAGCTCGAGATGTATCGTTTCGTGGGAATTCGAGACGAAATTCTTTAAGGGGGAAAATAAACCCGAGTAAAACCAAATTTTTCCAAGAAAGGTAAAACCATACTTTACGAAAATCCAAAATTTTTCTAGATCTCGGATGATGAAATGGTCTTTACCGTTGGAATCGTCTTGCAAAATCTAGCTGCCACGTCGAATTTCGTCAAATTCCGAGATAGGCGGAATTTCACATTTTTCAAGGTACCAAGGGTAGTACGGGACACTCGACGTGGTTTGAGTGGCTCACAGTGAGCCACGTGTCCAGCATAGAACAAGTCAAACAAAGAGTACAAGTGGGGCTCACATGAGATATGTGTCATCATGTAATTTGTTAAGAATCTAAGGTAAATGGATAAAGGGATAGGGGTAATCCAAGGAAACCAATAGGGTGATTACACGTAAAAGAGCACATCTTCACTGACCCATCTTAGACCAAACAAATGCTGACTTCGGAGGAGGGAGAAAAAGGAAGAAGAAAATGAATAGAAGGAGAGAGTTTTAGAGAGAGAAACTCTAACTTTCAAAATTTCCTAGTTGATCGACAGCGATTTCAAAGGGAATAAGAGGGAAAGTTCATCCTCAATGGCGCGAGCTCATATCGAGGTCGAAATCGAGGAGTTTTGACAACTCTAAGAGGTAAAATTTTCCTACTCCTATATTCTTGTTTCTTAAAAGCCATGAAAATGGTTTAGGAGTTATGAGGCTGGGAATGGCCATGCTTTCCAATCCCAAGAACCGGACCAAATGTTGGCGGAGGGATCGTCTCTCTGACAAATTACGGCTCGACGTGGGACTATTTTCAGCATTAACCAAGTGATCTTTGGACCAAAATTGTCCATGTGTGTTGCTTGCATAATATTGCTTGAATTGAATAGCATGAGTTGTGTGTGAAAAAAAATGATACGCGAATTTAATGTAGAATCGATGTGTTAACATGATGGTTGCATGGTATGGAATCATATTATGAAAATATAACCGCATGAACCATGAAAATTCATATGCATATCAGACGCAAGTGGTTCAGATGTAAATTCACCATTCTCAAGATGCATGAGGTCGAGGATACTGAATCTTTCTTATCTATTAATGGAGCAGTTATGCAGCAGAAATGATGGTATCTGGGTAATGAATCATCATAGAGAAAGTCTCAAATCCATTACATTAGATACATCACCATGTAAAAGTCCGTAAAATGTCTGGCGCACGCGATCCCTGATGCACCCCAAAAAGACGTGACCCATAAATAAATAACAATTAACACATGGAAAAATCGAAGATGATAAATCAAATGAGTGATCGAGGTCAGTCCAATGAGTTGAGTCACCAGGTGGAACACCAAGGACTGGTTTCACACTTGGCTTTGCATGTGTGAGGAGCCTAATGACTCTGGTATGTCATGAGTGGTTTCATCTCATGCATGATATAAAGTATCCATGTGTAAATTGCAAAATTGTATGGAAATGTGGATGATTTTGGTGTGCCATTGCATGTGCATTTTAGGAGGGGAGTAGCCCTTGTAGGAAAATTCGACTATTGAGCATTACTCACCCCGCAGGAATACCCCTGCACTACACCTAGGATGGAACGCATCCAAGGACCTAGTGGCGAAGAAAAGGCCAGATTAGGCCTCATTTTTGTATTATGTAAATTTCTGGGTAAAAAACCTAGTTTTTGTACTTTGTATTGTGTAAAGAACAAAGGATTGTAATTAAACTCGTTTATGTACAATAAATACATTTTGGCAAGTTTTCCAGGTTCAAATGGTCTTTGTAGTAATAAGGCTAATTTACGTTGGTTTTAGGGTATGCTAAAAATATATATATAAGGGAGTTGGAGTGCAGGAGGCCAAAATGGGCTACTGCCCATTTTCAACTCCTTTGAGTCACGATTAATCGCAAAGCAGTCGTCAACAAGAGGTTAAGGCTTCAACGACAAAGCGTGTTCAGGCGCATCACTATACACCCGCGCGCTTGCGCCCGGATCGCCTGTCGCGACAAGCCTCTTCGTGCCTCTCACACTACGTAGAGCCTCTCGCTGGCGATAGAGATGGCGCCTTGTCCTCGTCACGTAAAGAGAGCTTCGTGTCGACAGGACTGATGTCGCGTCGCGACACAATCTTGGTGTCACGATAGGGCCGAGCATGTGTGCGATGTTGCAGCAGGCGTGCAATAGAGGAGTTGTGTCGCGATAGAGAATTTTCTGTCGCGACAGGCCTCACCATGTTTTCTATCGCGACTGAGGAAACCTGTCACGGCTGTGTTTCTTTGGCTCCCCGCCGCTGACGCAGCCTACACGCTGATGAGTGCAAAACTCTATCTATGTTTCTCAGTTCATTTCATGCTATTTGTGCATTTTATATCCATATTCATAAAACTCTATAAACTCCTCTAAACTTAAGGTTTTGTAGAATTATTGATGAAAAGCAAGTGATTTGGCAAGAAATGAGCAATATATTTTCAAAAGAAGAGTCAACCAAGAGTCTCATAGCGCACCACTGGAAAGATGAATTTTTCTATACCATCTGGAACATCATTTGGTTCAAATTCCATAATGTTGCATTCTACATTCAAAGAGCTTTCCAACGAGTACTCGCTGTTTCAAATCCGGAAGTTAAACGTAAGAAGTTATGGCCCCGCCGGGTTAGAGAAGAAAAACACGTTGTCCGTAAAATGATGTCGCTGACAGATTTGATGTCGCGACTGTAATCGATGTCGCGACCAGATCGGCGGTCGCCACCAGAATTGATGTCGCACTGATTTGATGTCGCGACTGCACATGCACTACAATAAACACTACGTAAAACCTAAAAAATAAAATTGAGTTTTCAATCTAATTTCAAGCCCATTTCACCTCTAGGACCATATATATATACTGCTTTTTAGGTAAAAGAGGCGTTTTAAGATCGAGAGCTTCTTCTACGGGTTTCTCTAGACTGCCCATTTTTCAAGTTTTTCTGCAGATTTTGATTTGTTTTAGATTTGAGAGCGCTTTTAGAGCATTTTGTTTCTATTAAGAGATTTCGCGTTGTGGCGTAAATTGCAGGTTCGCATTTCACTATGTTTAGACAAAGATTGAAGCTAAAAACTGGATTTTCTTTCTCATGGGTTTTCTCTCAACCGGCCATTTCTTAGTTTCTCTCTCTCTTTTTTGTCAGTAGATTTTTATTTTTAATAGATCTTGTAATAGTTTTAGAGTGCATTTTTATTTCTCTTGAAGAGATTTGGTGATGTACTCAAATATTCAATTTCTTATCAAGTTGAGGAGAAGATTGAAGCTCAAATCGATTTTCTCTTCGCCTCTGATTTCTTTCTTCATTTTCTTACTTTTGTCTGATTCAGGATGAGATTGGAACCAAAGAATGGAACATTAAACACCCTCTAGGGTTGGGGATTAATTGTTGAACATTCAGATTTGCAGTTTCTCAATTATTTTGTGGGTTTGAATACTGAATTTATATAATCAGTAATCGTCTATATAATGAACTGCTTGAATATTAAGAGTTTATACCCAAAAGAAGCCAGATCTTTGCTCGATTTCCGTGAGGCCCTCCGAGTGACACAAAGATGGAGATTCCCAGAGTAAAGAGCTAAGAACTTAGGGTATGTTAGACTAATATCTTGGAACTAATGAACTCGAAAAATTACTTTGATAGATCACCAATTTACTCATGGTGTGAGGGATTACCTAGATGATGTATCAATTTAGTCGATCGAGGTTTCTCCTTAGTCTAATGAAAGGATCTTGATCCCGTGTTAGCGTTATTCAATCAAGGAGATAGAAAATTTTATTAGATTTGAAGGACGATACCAATTACATCGGGAGGCTTCATTATTCTCGTTTACGGGCAAGAGAATTCTTCGCTCCTAAGAAAATGGGTTGTGAAGTATCAAAAGAAAACAATCAAATCTTAAAGAGTGCCAAATTTACAAGTACTATTTAGACCCATTTGTCCCGGAAAAGGAATATGGTGTTAGATATAATGTATGGTATGGAGAAATCCGCTTATACTGATATCGCTTCGACAAATCGCATTCAATCCGTGATGTTGCACTTTTCAAGGAAATGTAAAAACTGCTTTGTAAATAATTATCCTCATCCCTAGTGACTCTTCATACCTTTTAGAATTAAGTAGTTGTTTATTTGATAGATTTTAGAATTAGTTTTAAATCGCTTTTGTTTCAATGAAATTGATTTATTCCACATCCTATTCGACGCCTAAATAGCAAGAGCCCTTGTATCGTGGTGATCAAATTCCACCAGAGAGAACCTCCAATCCTCATGGGTACGATATCCGAACTTCTACAGTCCACTTTATTACTTGTATGACCCACCATGAAGGCCGAGTGTGTTGTACTACTTTCATTTCGCCAGTACACTACTTTGTTTCAAATCGCTGAGGTCACTACATCACCTCATCACAGCTACATACTCATCTGTCCACTTATAAAGCTGGCTTCGTCAGATTTACGGTCACTCTTTCTCAATGGTTGACATTTTGAAGAACGAAGATCAGTTAATTTAGGCAATTTTAATTATTTTTATTTTGCCAGAGTTGTTTCTAGGTTTTTTTTTTTTACTATTAGTGTTTTTGTAATTTTATTTTCGTTTTCTTTTGCTCAGGTACTCATGGAGAAATATTCAAGTGAAGATGGAATTGCTCATAAAAGCCAAGCTTGACTTCCTTATTCATCATTCAATCAAAGAATTTAATGACTCACCTATGGAACATGAGTATTGCCTTATCAAAATGAGTTCAACCTCACATTTCAAAAGAAGAAGAGTTGTTTCTTGCTAAGGAGCAGAATTTTACCGACATGGATGAGAACAAGAAGATGAGTAGTCTTCATGAGCAGAAATTCCCAGATTTAGATACCTTCCAAGTCAACACTAGTGCTAGATTGAAAAAAATAGAAGGTCAAATTGGACACTTAGTCCAAGCATTCAAGGATCAATTTTCTAGGACCTCTACAGAATACTTCAAAATCCCATTAAATGCATGGATGCTCATTCGAGCAATGTGCGTAAATTCTATACACCGAAACTGGTGGGAAGAAGGTGAAAATGAGTTGAAATTGAGAAACAAGACACTCCTAAACAACTTAGAGGATGAAGAGCCATTAGTGGATAAACTGAAATTTTAAAGAGGAAAGCCGCAATGGCTATTGAAAACATTTGGTGAAGATTGACACATTTACCTTCCCATGGATTTTGTGGGATTGGGCATTGAAGGGGATCTACAAAATTCATCCTAAGAAGACCACTTCTCTTTCCTCAAGCCAAGCATGGATTGACATCAACAAAGGAGCCTACCTTCTTTGTGGGTGAGGAGAAAGCAAAGTTCAATCTTCACCAACCATTACTCACGGACAAGAAAGAGCTATGTAGAAAATTCCGTAGTCGCTTCTACCAAAAGGGCATATGTTTGAACAATTCCCTAACCATAAATGTGTTTACATCTACTTCACATAGAGGGGACTGTTTTGAAGAAATTGTGGTTGAACCACCATCCATAATTAAAGAGGATTTTGAGTTTCTTTCCCCTCTTCAAATTCTGAAAGAAAAAATCCTTGAGTTGAATGGTTATGAAGAAGAAGTGCTTTCCAAGATGAATGATTGGTCAAATGGAAGCACTAGTACTTTTCCAATGAGTCTGTACCGACTTCTAAAAACGGAGTAAATTTCTTGGGAGGCAAACCTGCTAATAAGGACTTAATCATTCTCTTTCTTTTTCTATTTTTTTAGTTATTTTATTTGTTGTCGTTTTTTTTTTACCGGCTGGATGAAAATTCCAAGAAGTTGTTTTAACTTTTGTTAGTGTTTCTGCATTAAAAGGTTTGAAGCTCAACATGTTGTCATGACTAGTTTGCAAGAGCGGAAGGCAAGAAGTTGGAAAGTGGTTGATGTAATTATAGTGCTTAAGTGTGAAAAAATGGAGGGATGTTCATCAAATTTCAGGTTTTGAGATGAAAAGAACCAAATTGAACTAAAATATAAAGTTGAAGGTTCATGATCATGCTTGAGGAGAATTGAAGACAAGAGATGAGTTTAAGCATGAATGAAAGCATTATGGTTTCCTTATTGAGGAATTTTGAGAGAATATATGGGCATGAAGGACTTTTGAAGGATAGCAAGTGATAGCGGGCAAAGACAAAGCAAGGAGAACATAAGGAGTCAAGAATCTTCACACCGACAGCATTGAACATTCTGGATTTTTCTGTGGCTGATTGAGGGCCCAAATGGTTCACCCCAGCCCATGAGCACATTCCTACATTGAAAGGGCTTTCCAACGAGTCCTTACACATCCAATTCGAAGCTAAATGAAGGAGATATGAGTATAACAAGTCGATAAAAAACAAAAGGGCCGAAAGCAGACTCGTCATGGACCGCTGACTCACGCCACGAAAATAGAGGCTTTTAACCCTTTAAAACCCATTTTTCTTTCCTACTTTATACTCTATCTTGCCATACTCTTCCTCCAACCCTTTGTACAACCACTTTCAAATTCATCTCCCATCCACTCAAATCCTAATCACATTCCCAATTCATCTCCATCATCTTCAAGCTTCAAACCCATCTACAAACCCAATAAACTTACTCAAGTTGAACCCCAACTTTCCATCCATCATTCCAAGCATCAAAGAGGAGTTACAATGGAAGAAAATTTTGTGTTTCGGGTCGTTTGTTTCTGGTTCTTGTGGACTTCTACGTTGATTGTGGAGTGATTTGCATGTATTGAAGGAGGCTTTGAAGAATCAAAACTAACTCATTTGAGGTGAAGGAAGTCGGGTGTACACCAAGTGTTTGAGAGAAAATGCCAAAAGCCACTATGTATTCCAAAGAAGCAAAAGAGTGTATCATAAAAGACCAATGTCAATGTCTGAAAATCATCAAGGTTCCTATTCAGTGGCTGTCTACAAAGGGGAGTTCACTTTTCCTAACTCTCTTTACTACCCTTTTACTTTATTAGTTCCCTGCTCATTACAGACATTTAGGGAGGGCGTCGGTCCTAAAGTTGGGGCGCTTATTTTGTTACATCATGTCACACCCCACATTTTGCAAAATGACAACTGAGGATGAAATTTTCTCGTGCTTTTCCTCGATAATGACTTTGCTCGATGCTTCCTAACTTACATCTTAGTTTGATATATTTTTTTATTGTTTTATTGAGTTAATTGAGTTTGCTCGAGTTGTTGATGTCAATAAGGGACCATAAATGAACCTTGGCATATGGACAATATTAGAGATAATAGACTAATGCCAATGAGTTATCTCTTTTAATAGGCTACTTAGTCATCGGGTTTCAAATCCACGCATCGTGGTCACTGGCACCCTTGAAAAGTAGTTTTTGCTTGGGTTAGAGAAGGTTTATGAGAATCCATCTAATTTGATCTCCATAGGTTCAGAACCTGTTCATTATCGCTGAGGCAAAATCCTAGGCAACACAACAATTGAGAAATGATATAGCCATCCTTAAAAGATCAGGCCTTTCTGGGTTAACCCTATTAATATGCATATGCATATTCCTCTCTAGTACCAAGATGTTTGAGCCTTAAAGAGCCAAAATTTCGTTTATAAAAAGAAACCAAGTTTCAGCCAATAACCTTCCTCGATACATCACTATCCTCAATACAACCAACCTACCTATAACATGAGATTTCTAAACATAATTGAGAAATGGTGAGGAGAAAGTTTGGGGAGTTATTTTTCCATGCAGGAAAAATAACTCCAAATTGGCTGAAATAAGTGTTGAAAAATTGCAAAATTTATGTAAAGAAAATAAAAATAAAAGTCAAGGAGGAGTGAGTCTAGCCTCGTAGCCTCCTTCCCCTAGAGCAAGAATCCTAAGGGGTGTCTCAACACCTAGTACCCTAAGGCCAATTGGTCTGGGAGCTATTGATTTAAAGCTCGCTAAGGGATGGTAGAAAGCTTAAGGGGGTTGTTGACATTGCACCACTCTAATAACCTTGTCTTAAAGAAAAAAAAGCTTCTTGGTGTTTGTTGAAAGAATGCAGAATTTGTACAGAAAAGTGATATAAGGAGAATCGAAGGATGCACCTAAACAGATTGTGGGGTGTTTGAGAGTGTCACTATACTGATAGTAAGAATCAGGATGGAGTAAGAGCTATCACGTAGAAAAATATGTATGTTCAAGTTTTAAATTCTCTAAAATGACTACTCAACTACCCCTTACCTAAGCCCTACATTACAAACTTATAAAGACCTACTGATCTCGAGTCAGGTGTGCCTACATTAGAGGAGAGTGATAAGAACAACAAGCTTACGGAGCCTAAATAAATTATCTTAAGAGATCCGCATTTCTATCCTTTTTTTTTTTTTTTTTATTACACCCCTATAAAACTCATCTAGCTTACAATTGTTATGATAGGGAAGACCACACACACACACACTAGTGAGAAAACCATGATCTAAATTTGTCTATTATGAGATTAATTGCATTAAAATGAATAAATTATTCTGATCATATTCTCTATATTCCTTGTAAGGGTAATTCTTGAGACACATATCACATACCCTCTTTGCAAAGCTTAATTACTCGCTTTGGTTAAATAAAAAGGGTGAAATGAATCCTTCTCTCTTCCATTGCCGGACAAGCAACTTCTTTCTTTTCTTTGCTTCGAACAAGCAAAACTTCAAGTTTGGGGGTGTTTGATGAGTGCAAAACTCATCTATGTTTTGGAGTCTATTCACATGCTATTTTGTGCATTTTATATCCATATTCATGTAAACTCATAAATTTCTAAAACTTGAAGCTCAGAGGATTATTGATGAAAGTTTGAAGTGATTTGGCAAGAAATGAGCAATATATTTTCAAAAGAAGAGTCAACCAAGAGTCTCATAGCGCACCACTGGAAAGATGAATTTTTCTGTACCATATGGAACATCATTTGGTTCAAATTCCATAATGCTGCATTCTACATTCAAAGAGCTTTCCAACAAGTACTCACACGCCCAAATCCGAGTTAAAACGAAGAAGTTATGGCCTCCGCTGCTGGGAGAAGAAAAACCAGCCACCGGGCCCGTAAAATGATGTCGCGACCAGATTCGATGCTCACGACCGTAATTGATGCTCGACTCAGATTTGATGTCGCGGACCTCGTGTCGCGACCACAAACACCGCAAACCTAAAAAAAGGTCAAAATTGAGTTACCCAATTTCAAGCCCATTTCACCCTAGACCATATATATACTCGTTTTAGTGTTATGCAAGCGAAGATCGAGAGCTCCTTCATGGGGTTTCTCTCTCAGATCGCTTCATTTTTCAAGTTTTTCCGCTGATTTTGATTTGTTTTAGATTCGAGAGCATGGAGCGTATTTTTGTTTCTATCAAGAGATTTCTCATGTTGTATAACGTAGATTCAGATTTCACTAAGGTTTAGACAAAGATTGAAGCTAAAAACTGATTTTCTTCTCGCCGGTTTTCTCTCTCTCTAAACTGCCCATTTCTTAGTTTTTTGCTGCAGATTTTTATTTTTAATAGATCTTAGAATAGTTTTAGAACAGATTTTTATTTCTCTTGAAGAGATTTTGGTGCTGTACTCAAATATTCAATTTCTTTATTGTTGAGGAGAAGATTGAAGCTCAAATCTGGATTTTTCTCTTCTGTCTCTTGATTTCTTTCTTCATTTTCTACTTTTTGTTTGATTTTGTGATGATTGGAATCCAAAGAATGGAACATTAAACACCCTGTGGTCGGGATTAAATGCCTCAACATTCAGATTTGCAGCTTCTCAATTATTTCTGGTTTGAATACTGAATTTATATAATTGGTATTGTTCATATAATGAACTGCTTGAATATTAAAGAGTTTATACCCAAAGAGTCAGATCTTTGCTCGATTTCCGTGAGGCCTCGAGTATACAGAGATGGAGATTCCCGTAGAGTAAAGAGCTAAGAACTTAGGGGTATGTTAGAATTTTAAATATCTGGAACTAATGAACTCGAAAAATTACATTTTGATAGATCACTAATTTACTCATGGTGTGAGGATTTTCACTCTAGGATGATGTATCAATCTAGTTGATCGTAGGTTTCTCCTTAGTCCGATGAAAGGATCTTTGATCCCATGAAAGATCTAATCAAGGAGATAGGAAAATTTTATTAGATTTGAAGGACAGATACCAACATTGAGAAGGCTTCCATTATCCTATCTATGGGGGCAAGAATTCTCGCCCTAAGAAATGGTCAGGAAGTATTGAAAAAAAGAAACAATCAAATCTTAAAGAGTGCCACCCCATAAGTAGCTATTTAGACCCATTTGTCTTGGGTGCTAATATGGTAAGGATAGTGAAATGTATGGTGCATGGAGAAATCCAAGCTATACTACATTGCTCTGACAAATCCAAAGATTCAACTTGCTATGTTGCACTTTCAAGGAAATGCAAACTCGCTTTGTAAATAATTATCTCCATCCCTAGTGACTCTCTTCATACCTTTTAGAATTAAGTAGTCGTTATTTGATAGATTTTAGGATTAGTTTTAAATCGCTTTGTTTCAATGAAATTGATTTATTCCCATATCTCATTTGATCGCCTAAATAGTGAAGTATGTTTGTAATCTGGGGTGATCAAATTCCACTAGAGAACTCTCCAATCCTCGTGGGTACGATATCCTAATTCTAGAGTCCACTTTATTACTGTGATGACCCGTGCACTCTGCGAAAGGGCCGAGGTTATGGGCATTTTCATTTCCGCTGAGTACACTTACTTTGCTTCAAATCAGTTTTTGAGCATTTACCACATTCAATTCCTCCACTCATATTTTCTACATATATTTTTTTGGTCAGTTTTACAACGCCGGCTGTGGTATGGGTTAGCCGGATCTGCTGACCAGCTGAACGCTCACACGCAATCGAAGCGCACCCGGCCAAGGATCGAAGACGCCTAACGTGGCGTGGTTAGCAAGGCGCACGCCGATACCGGGCGATGAAACGAAAGCACCGTGGCACACGACCGCATCATATAATGACCGTTTTCAGACCGCTTCGGGTTACTATACATGGACACTGTTAAAAAAAAAAAAAAAGAGTACAAAAATGACCCCCGGGGATTGAGGCGTCACAACTAAATATCATTTTTCTTGTAGTGCTTATACTATATTTACTCATTTGACATGATGAAACATTTCTTTTTTATTCTTTTCTTCTTTTCAATTTTCAGGGTTTGTGAAAAACAATAGTCCATTGATTGGCATTAAATTAAAAAAAATCTATTTTGAACTTATTTTGTAAGAAAAAATTTACAACTTTGCATTGAATTTTTCTATTGATGTGATTTTTTTAAACAAAAATATGACATGAAGTAAACCAACTTTAACATGAAGTCATGTTGTCAAAGAACTATCAATACTTTACCACATCCATAGAACTATCAATATTTTACCAGATCCATATTTTTAAATTTCAGCTAAAATTCCGAACATGTGATGGATGAACTATTTTTAGGACTAATCAAACAAGTGCACCAAAATAAATTATTTTTAAAATAAATCTTCAAAGATGATCATTTTATCTTAACTTAAAAGAATGTCTTTTCAAAAAAAAAAAAACTTAAAAGAATGTAGTGATGGGAACAACCTACTTTCTACAAACATGTTATCTTACTTAATTCCAAACAATAATTAATTTTGCTCTAATATAACTTAGTATTATTAAGTTATTCTCTAAAGTTGACTTTTTATTATTTTATTTTTGTTAAGTGTTAAGTATAATAGGATAAGGGTGATTGGGTTGTTTCACTAGCTAATTTTAGCATACTTATTAAAAATTCAAATATTTTGAATTTTCTATTAAATAAAAAATTTAAATATACGTATAAGTAAAAAAAATTCCTATTAAGTTAAAAAAAAGAATGTACACCTTATTCTTTAAATTTTGTCTAAAATAATTCTACATCTAAACCATGAGCAAGTTTCTAATAGATATTGAAAGTTAAGATTTCTAATTTGACTATCACATATTCAATTATATGGGTTTTTATAATATTTATAATAAGTAGATCTCAAAAAACAAAAAACTAGGGCCTAAATCAACTAACTAGTAAAACCACATATGGAAAAAGAGGAAATTATTTAAATTGAGTATTATTTTGAAGTATGTATATGAATATATCAATTAAATGATTTAACTTTTTATTTGGAGTATGAACTTTAAACTTGAATGATATTTTTCCATTAATTTTACTTGAGTTTTAAAACAAATATTGCATGTATATATACCATAGGTGAAAATGAAAAGAATAATAATATATTGTGTCTATAAAATTGTCTCCTGAAAAGAATAATAGTATTATTATGTCTATAAAATCGTCTCCGTGTAACTTATTTTTGTTTTGTTGCCTGACACTAAATTGAATGACTAATTGTTTGGATTCCATTGTTTTAATTTACTACCATCATAATTTAAAATACTTATATTTCCATCAAATGGTATCAATTATTTTTTCTTTTCCTGTTTTAAAGTCAGATAGATTGTGAAAGACGTAAAGATTAATTTTAAAACACTATATAATATATATATATATATATATATATATATATATATATATATATATATATATATATATATATATATATATATATATCATGATTTCTAAAATTTGGTCCGCTGACAACTGGCCAACCTGCTGAATAATGCTTGATGGTCAGAACTGACACCACTTACTTAAGACTCTGGGCAGAGCCTTTTCTGTGACTTTGTGCCTCTACCCAAGAACTACATGTCCCAACATCAACATCAAGACATATACATATGCAACCACTTGCCCATACAACAACACTTATCAATATACATCAACTATATACCTTATAGCCTTAAGAGCACACCACTTTACTTCAAACATATATAAATTTCATAATTTTTTTTATACATGTCATACATCATAAACCATCAGTTTATTAACCCGGTTTTCTTCAAATCTTCTAAGATGAGCCGTCTCCTCGAATGCTCCCTGTACCTGAAAATATATTCCCTCGATAAAGGAAATGACCGCTCAAAGAGTTAATCACCCTAAATGGGTTACTTCCCACTATGCATATGCAATGCTCCACTGTAAACACACATCTACAAATTCAGATCCTACTTAAATGTCTAAATGCCCGTCTTCTATGTCTCAGTCCTCACCGACTTCACACTTGCCTAAGCCATGTATGCGAAAAATACTTTCAAAACAAAACTTGTTGTTCTTGAAAATACATCACCTCAATCTCGTGAAAAATATGGGACTACCCTCCGAGGCAAAATGTGTCGAGAACTAAAACAATACATTGGTCCAATGCAAATCGGGAGGACCACCTCCCCAACCCCATTATCCAAAATCATCCGTGAAATTCCTTTTGCAAACGCCTTTTACTTTTTCGTAGTAATTCATGTCATGCATACACACCTAGTTCCTAGGTTACCCTTTGCAGCATATGAAATGCATTGGCGCCATTTCAACATAATTTATATAACACATGCAAATATATCATCATGCATATATTTACATAATTTAAATACAAATAACATGTTATATAAATTCTCAATACATTACAACAAAAATTAGTCATGGGCTAATTTAACAAAACAATCGTTTTTTAATTCAATTTAATTACTCAACCAAACACATTTTCTCATGAAAATATTGTGAATAATTGGTTCACTGGAACAATGAAACCCTGCCACGTTTCTCACTTCGCCAATCATCCAACACTCTGCCCCACTTTCGGAACCCGACTTTCAGTCATTTCCATTCCTACACACCAAACCATGAATTAATGCACAATTCACCACACAAGCAGTCCAACCAGTCCGTGGACTGTCACATACTGTCCAAACGGCTCCTAAAATTTCCACATTTCGGTCCTAAGTTTTGGGATCGATCAAACGGTCGTTCAAAGCCTCAAACCAACACAAGCAACACAAAGTACTTAAACAAAGTGTAACTCAAGTAGATAAACCTCACCACTGAGTTTGTTGAACTCCTGAAACCCGGTGTCTAATAAGCCCCCTCATCATAAGAGAACCACTTTCCTTCGTCTAAAGAAATCCGACTCATTCGATCGTCCGGGATCTTAGAGAGAATGTGCTCTCTCTCTAAAAAAAATCACAAAATCTGCTACTACATCACCTCTCCTTCATCCTACACGTTTTTGGTCTCTTTTCAAGGAAGAAGAGGTACACTATTTGCTTTTTTGTCTTTATACTCATTAAACATTCAAATAATGCCACTTTACGCCCCCTTCCCCCGATTTTGATACTTGACTATCTCTACCACCACTATCATCTCTCTAATTACGTAACATGCGTCACACGAAAGATACGTCAGAGCGACTTTTGTCGCATCACATGCCGCTTTACGGCACCCGAAGTACTCTAAGGCCGAAACGCAAATTCGACCGTCTCTTAATCGACCGAAATTCAACGTGTTAGCTAGATTTCACAGACGATTCTAATGGTAAACCCGCTTCGTCTAGAAAATTTCTATTTCACTTAAATTACGATTTTATCATTTTACCATTTTTCCAAAATTGATTTTCGCAGCCACACACACACACACACACACACATATATATATATATATATATATATATATATATATATATATATATAAGTATATATATGAAAGACTAAAGTACTACATTACACACACACACATAATACATATATATATATATATATATATATATATATATATATGAAAGACTAAAGTATTAAGTTTTGATAGATATAAATTTCACTTTTCTAGTAAAAAATTAGGAAAAACATAGTTATATGCAAAAAAAAACTATAAAAGTCATTCATGATGGATTTTGTTCAGGACTTTTTTTTTATATTAATAAGATTTAACTTTTAAGTTTAATTAGTATTTAGAGTTAATTGAATCAAAATTTGAGTTTCAATTTGATTTTGAAGATCAATGATCTTTTA
This sequence comes from Tetrastigma voinierianum, assembly GCA_016808115.1. NCBI lineage: Eukaryota > Viridiplantae > Streptophyta > Magnoliopsida > Vitales > Vitaceae > Tetrastigma > Tetrastigma voinierianum. The sequence continues at coordinate 75,435 of JAEQBH010007148.1, read as the reverse complement.
TTTCAAGTGTTTTTATTCATAATCTAAATGCTTAATACAACATTGAAAAATATAAAATATGTATAATTAAAAGAAAAATAATCATATTTGAAGTGTTTTTTTATTATTTTATTTTTGTTAAGGGTGAAGTATAACAAGATAAGGCTGATTGGGTTGTTTCACAAGTCAATTTTAATATATATATATATATATATATATATATATATATATATATATATATATATATATATATAGTATATATATATATATATATAGTAAGTATTTAAATTTTTTCTATTTAATAAAAATAAAAATATGTATAACTAAACAAAAAAGTCCTATTAAGTAAAAAAAACAATGTTAAGAGTTTATTTTATTTTTAGTGATAATTTTCTTTTGTTAGCATTCTAAAGCTTTTTTTTTTTTAAATATTAGGAAAAGAAGATAAGATTCAAATTTAATAAGGGTAGAGGTAAGACAGTGGAGGAATATTTTGGAATGATGTTAAAATTGATTGACATTTTTATCGTTTTCTAAGTGGTCAACAACTTCCATAACTTGTTCACCCAATTGATTGCCAACCTTTTTCTAACCATTATCCAGAAGTACATTTTTTTTTAAATTCCTTATACTTAATAGATTCAGCATCTCATAACTAGAATAATAGTTTTGAAAGTTTTTAAGTTTTAAACATTAAATGAGAAGATTTTCTACTTTTTATTTTATTTTAGTTATTCTTCATTCGATGTTACGTTAAATACTTTTTAACGATTATTAAAAATTGTGCTTAACAAGATACAAGTAGATTAATATATTCTTAGACCTTCATAACATTTATCTAGAACACTTTTTTTATCTACGTTCATGAAAACAAGTCAGGACTTTTCAAAATAGTAAAACTAATAATATTGTTATCTTTTTTTATAATACGCCTTTTATCTTACAAGAAAGTTAATGGGTTCACGTAGAAACATTTTTTTTTATTTTAGTTAAGCATATACTTACTAATATTTCTTAAAACTGTGAAGCCAAATAAGGTTTATCAATGTAAAACTCGAGAAAAATTCAATTTTTCTGAAAAAATGTAAAACGATAATTTCGTTGAAAATCGAAAATTCATTCGTATCTCATTTACCGAAACCCGTGATCATACTGGTTAAATTGCCTCACTAAATCTAGTGACGCGGTAAAAGCCAAGCCAAATTCCAGATAGCCGAAATATTTTACGATTTTCTACGCGATAAATGTCAAATGACTTTTAAAGAAAATCTCTAAGTCAAGAACTGCGCTAAGCTCATTTAAAATAAAATGAATCGAAGCAAATAAAATTTTCAGATAAACTGATTCGAATGGAAGAATACGAATCAAGATCTAAAGATAATAATAAGAGCATATTATAATAATAATAATAATATTATTATTATTATAATAATAAAATGAAAATCATCAAAAGGAGGCAAGGGAGCGTCGGGAGTGGGAGAGCGCGCGTGAGAGAGCGAATTTTTATTTTTATTTTTTCTTCTCTTCTTTCTTTCTCGTGACGGCGAAAACGACCGCAGGCTGGCTGCAAAATGGCGTGTTGATCCACGCGGACGAGAGCCTACGCTAGCGCACTGGAAAAGTCGAGCTACAAACTCCGTGAGGTAGGGTTTTATCCTACTGCTACACTTCTGCTTAAGCCGCTTTCAGAATGCTTCAACGGCTTCGGCGTGATTGAACGATCGTTGACGGCCCCAAAACTGTAATCGAATGTTTGAATTTTTTGAGAATTTTGGAGACCATTTGGACACCGTGATCGTAAGGGCTAAGTTTTGGGTGTTTCGCCTCATAATTTATGAAATAAATTTCGTGAAACAGCGTATTTGTACCGAAACGCTATAGATTTCGCTTCACAAAGCGACCGATGTTCGATGATTGACCGTGAACAGAACCCGAGGATTCCACTGCTCATGTTAATAATGAGACGTGAATAATGACAATAAATGATAATATACGAATAAGTATAATACGACACCCAATAGTGGTGTGAATAGTGATGCGACAGCGTTTCAAAATATTTTTATGGTAACGCGCTGCGAGTGATTCAAATCGAATTGCTCGTCGCACTGCACCACACGTACCTAATTTTTGGCAGTGAATGGATTGAGAAATTAGAGAATGACTTGAGTTGTGGAAATTAATAAGTTAATGCTTGATGTGTTAAGGATGTCACAATTATATGAAATATAATTTGTGGTGATAGCTATTGAGATGAGATCGTATTTAGCCTGGCGAGCTACTTGAGCAAGGATGATTGATGTTATTGAATTTCATGTGATGTAATTGTATATTTGAGAATATATATGCATATTTGATATATATTGGTATATGAATTGTATTGAAATGACATATTGCATTTCATATGCACTGGGGTAGTCTATAAATTTAGGTGTTGTGCATGACATGAAAAATTGAAAGAAAAACGAAAACGTTTTTGAAATGAAATTCACATGATGAATTTCCTGATACCTGCATGCGAGACGGTCCAACGTATCATTTCGTATGAGGACCATGACTTTTTCTGAGGCTCCATCACATTCGCCTATAATTTCATATTTTACCAACACTTAGGTGGGCGTTTTGGAAAACAACAAGTTTTGTTTTGAAATGTGATTTTTCTCATACATGACTTAGGCGAGTGTGAGGGAGTCGGTGAAGACTCGAGACATGGGGATGACATGTAGACTATAGGATCACACATTTACTGAACGCTTATTACTCGAAAGATCGTACACTTGTGCGGAGAGTAAACCCACTTGTGCGATTCTACTATCGGGCATTAGCTCACTGGCCAAGGGATATTATTTTTCGTGCACAGAGAGCGCATGAGAGATTCGCCGTCCTAGAGACTATTTTAGAAGAAAGCTCAAGCCGCTGCTCATACATATTTGTATACATGTATTAGAATTTTAGAATTTTAATATATGTTGTATAAGGGTAAATTATTAACTCTTTAAACCATGAGATATATATTTGGTTTTGATGTATTGTGATGAGTATTGGATTATGGGCCCAATATGCCATTTTTACTCATGTGATTGATGTTGGGACATGTTATGTATTCCGGGTAGAGCTCCTTTTACAAAGGAGACTCTTCTCGATTTTCGTGAGTAGGGTCATGTTACTTGATACTGATTATTCCGCTGGCCAATAGAAGAAATAACGAACCCCTGGATTTGGGGCGTCACAATCAAAGTTTCTTTAAATTTTTTTAAAACATGTGCCTCTTATTTATTTTAATATTTACGCAAAGAAAATTTTCTATTTAACACTAAAAATAACTTAAATTTAAAATCACTCTTCAAAAGGCTTTTTTAAGTTCCTATATTATTCCAATTTACAAAAACATAGCTCAAAATTTGTTTTTAAAGTCTTAGACAAAATCGGTTGTTTAACAAAATCATAATCCAAAAAGAGAAATTAGCTTAACACCTACTTATCCTAAAAATATTTTAGTTTTTGTGCAAATAAGAACTTTATTTTTAAAGTTTTGTAGTGAAAGTTCATTAAAGTAGCATCCAAGGTTTATTAAAGTGGTAATGAACATTGACTGCTACTTTAGTAAACTTTAGAAACTATCTTAATGAAGGATATTTTACGGATAAAATTTTCATTTATACGCATTATATAATAACTGGAATAGATTTTAGATGAATAGTGTTAAACTTATTCCCATATTTGAATTATGGTTTTTAATTATTAATTTACACAAGAAATCACATTTTTCCCTTTATATTTATAAAACATAATTTTGATTTATTTTATTTGTTATTTAATTTTTGCATCTACTCACAAATCCCATTTAGAAAATATGCATTTTGGAGTGTATTAAGTATTTCGAAACTGTAGTTTTTAAGCTCCTTAAATTTAAGAACTTGTTGGAGTTTATGTGGTTCCTATTTATTAAAATTACTGAAGGCGCTTTTTTAAAACACGATAACACAATTTTGTTCTTGACTTATTATCCGAATTAGCGTTTTAGAGATTCTCCTTGCTTTTTTAAAAAAAAAAATCAAACTCGTTTCAAGATTTTCTTTCCTTATTTTTTAGAACAAATTGTCCTACTCGACGCCCGTTGATCACGCTAGAGAAAATTTTGGAAGTCATTTCTAAGTCACTTCAAAAACTGTAACTTAAGTCAGATTTGGGAGAATTTGTTGGAGTCTGTTTGGTTTATGTTTTCTAAAATTATTTTTTAGTACAGTTTTTAAAAACACAAAGAACACAAATTTTGTGTTCTTTGACTTATTCCCCGAATTAGTGTTTTCTATGTCCTTATTTTTTAAAACAAGAAAAATAACCAAACTTGTTCGTATTTTTCTTGTTCTTATTATTATTCATAACAATTTTTTTTTTTTTTTTTTAAAACTATAACCAAACAGTGTCTAGTTTCTTTGCTTTTCATTTAAAGGTAGTGATCAGTTTGAAAAGCCAAAGACTACAAAAAAAACTTGTTTATTAACAGGGTGACTTTAAAGCGTGTGAAGGTGGGAATTTTTGTTATGGTCATCATAAGTTTTCCACCTTCACTTTTCGTGTTGGACCCTTGTCTGACACTTGAGATAAAAGATGATTCATGGTGTAAGTATTTAGACTAGAGATGGGAAACGGGCTACCAGTCTGTACCCCACTGGCCATGGTCAAAATGCCACACTTTGGCCCATTTTTTCAAGCCACTTTAATGAGTTTCAACCCGCCCTACACGCTGCTAAACGGCCAAAAACGCATTTAAAATTTAAAAATACTAAAATACTAAACTTACAAAAATACGTGATATATAGCTTTTTCTTATCTAATTCAATATTTATCATTTACTAAAGTCTAAAAGCCTAAAACAACCCAAAATTGCATGCAATCATATTAATATATATAAAAATTTATTCTCATCACAAGAGTATATGAAAGTTAAACAAAGTCTAAAAACTGCATACTTTTTAATTACACAAAAAGAAACAATTAAATCCATTCCAAAGTAGAAGGGCTCGACAAAGAAATGAACAGACTCGCAAAAAACCTTCAAATGTCCATGAAACAAGATTACCATTCACCAACCACAATCAACCATTGACTTGGAAAGCGAAATTGTGGAAGAAAAGAAAGCTAGGAAATGGGAATGAAGCGGGGGTCAGCTGGAGGATGGAGGGCCGGGAGGAAGAGCCATGAGCACGGGTTAAGCGCTGGAGGCGCGGGAGCCAAATGGGTTTGTGAAATTGGAGGCTAGGGGTTTTATCTTTAGGTCATAAAGGTAATATTTACAATTTTATCCTTAGCCTTTGCATAATTCAAAACAAAAAATCAGCGGCTAAATGGTTGGTCTGCCTGTCCCGAATGGCTCATGGCTATCTGGCCGAACAACAACCCGGAAACCTATTCTGATTTTAAGACCCAACCCTCCTAAATTTCGCCAACTCCACACCAAATTCTTACTCCAAGCCTCAACCCATATTCCCATCTCTAATTTAGACCCTAAGGGGTGTAAGTACTTTTGTCTTTTATTTTAAATTTTTAGAGTTTGAGTACTCATTTATATTTACAAGTGAATTTGTTACCTTTTGATACTGCATTACATTTAAGGTTTATTAATATTTTTTTTGACAACTACAATAGTTGAACATATTAATATTATGTTTTTATAATATATTGATATTAACATTTTTATGTTCAATGTTAAAGCAACATTCAAATATATGTTTTTATTTCTTTTTAGTAAAAATTAGTTGGTTAAATATATCTTTAAAGTGAATTTAAAATATTCAATTTATCTAAGATGCAGGTGTAGAACGACGCCGTTTTGATGTCCCGGTTCTGTTGGAATGGAGAAAAGGAAACCGCTGCCGCCTGAGAGAAGAAAGAGAGATCAGGGCGGAGGGAAAGGAATTCCGGGAGTGACTCCTGGCCAAAAAAAAAGAGAGAGAGTATGGAAATGGGAGAAAGAAAAGACGAAGACCATCTCTATGCGTCCTCTTCCTCAGGATCTGTATGCTTCTTCTCTATTATCTTCTCTCTTTCTTCTTCTTCTCCTTTCTTCTTCTTCTTCCTCTTCCTCAATAATTATTATTAGGATCTATCTCTGGTTTTTGTGTTTCCCTTACAGGTGACTTCTTCCTTCTTAAGACACACGAACCGCTTGCCGTTGGAGGTTTCTGCTTCTCGAGGGTAACTATAATATTCTATTTCGCTCCTCCTATTTCAGTTTTCTCTTCTCTTTCAATTTCTTAATAAATGGGAGCATTTGGACTATTTCTGAACTAGGGTTTCTGCATTTGTTATGCTCCATAAATTCTACCTTGAAGATCTTAAATATCTTGTTCATGTTGGACCTGGTCTCGGACAAAAATGACATAAAGATGCCCTATAGGGAAGATGAAAGAGAGAGAACCAGCACATTACATGAAAGTAAAGGTATCAACAGAAATAAAAGCTAGCGATACCCTGGAAGGTGTTTGATAAATGTTTGAGAGAGAGAGACAGAACAGAGCGAGAGCTTTAGAAACAGGATGAAACAGAAATGGATTGACAGTCATTCACACAGCCACAAAAGAGGATACAAACGAGTATTTAAGAAGACTGAAAATTGTTGCAGAGTAGTTAGGTTGTTGTTACAGTTTGAGGTCTCAGAAGCTGTTAACTGAACCAGTTTCATCAGTTAGGCTTCTTATGGAGAGGGCATGTCTAAATAATGAATAGAAGTTTAGCTGCATAAAAAATATGTCCTCTATCAGTTAAAAGAAAAACAGAAAAATAAATACATGAGATGAAGCTATGAGTGTCCCCTGCTCCTCTACTATATATCAGTTTCTGATCCTCAGAATTCTTCTTCTTTTTCGCATCAACCTCTTGCTTCGTTAAGGCCGGTTCTCCTCATTCCTCTTTGTTTTCTTCAAACATACCCTGAATTCCATTTTCACAAGCCTTGAATTACATCAGAAACATTTAATACTCAATGTAGCTAAAGATGATCTTGGCATTTTGTTGAGACTTGAGCCTTGGTGGTATTTTGTCTAAATTACGTAAATATGTACATAGATTTTTGAAATTTATGCATAAAGGTTTTGGAAATTAGGTAATAAACTAAATTCATTTGAGAATCAAAGAATATTAAACCAAACTGTTCTTAATCCAATATTACATCCCTTTTCGCTCTTTTTCCTTTTCCCCAATAATATCAAAGATAATATTCGGGGCTTCTTCCCTTCTTTCCTGCGAATTGAGATGAATATCATCATTCGGTACTTATTTCCACATACTTTACTTGGTTCATCTTATTGTGTCTTCATCAATATCCTCAAGAAGGATACAAAAAAACTCAAACTCTTCTCTCCTCCCTAGGTACTGCTTTTTGATACTAACTTGTTCTTTTTCTTCCTCGAACGCTACCTTTCTTCCTCTCAAAGGAAGAAAAGTTTGTATGAGTTTTTGGCAAAAATACCGTGTTTTCTTTCTAATTTCAACGAGGTATGACTAATGACTATAATAAAGAGTACAAGTGGTATCAGACAAATCAACACGCAACAAGATTAGATCCCCACCAATCTTTGATATCTTCTTGTTCTACCTATCCTTTGACACTCTCAAAAAAACACAAAGCATGAAGATCAAACTTTGATATTCTTTCCCATTATTAAGTTTTACTTCTTATTCTATAAGCCAAAATTGAACAAAAAGTAAATCCAAATACTAAATCATGAGACTTTAGTGTCCTAAGCATACTTTCGGCTTTGAATCCATTTAGTGGAGTTACCTATTTAAATATTCATGTCTTGGTGAACAGAGCAAAACAAAAACATCTAATGCAGATATAGATAGAGAATAAATTAGCAGTATACCTTCTGAAACTAATAGGAAGTTAGAATAATTATGCTTGAATAATAAGTGTTTCCTTCTATTACAGAAATAGTGAATTTCACTTTCAAAGCTTATGATGAATCATAAAAGCATACAAAGATCTACAAACAATATTTATTGCCTGGGATGATTTCCAAAGATAGGTGACTCTTTCTTCTAAAGAGTAGCTTATCGACAATTTTGTCCGTAAATCAAAATATGCATTACACCAAGACCTCCTCAGTGCCAACACAAAATATTGAACATGAATGCCCATAGCAAATCCCAAGCCAATGCTCAAATAGAACCATTGATCAACATAGCCACCATCAATTCATTCTCAACATCACTACTTTTATCCGGAATCTTCATCTTGGCATTTTATGACTAGCGGAGTTCCATAGAGATTTGGATTTCAAGCAAAAGCCAACTCTGAGAAAGTTGTCATTTGCCCAATAAAAGGAATTTACCGGAGAAATTGTTATTCGATAGATTCAACCCAAGAATAATAAGGACATGCTTGAAGGAATGGAGCCAAAAGGTTATTACTTGACAAATCATGAGAACAACCGATAGCTTAAATGCTTTGCTAGAATTCGGCTGGGTGATGTGATTCATGTGGACAAGCTTAGAAACACTAAACCAAACAATTTTGTTATTCCCTCGAAATTCCTCCACTTAGCTATTATTGGATAGATCTATGCTCACAACAAGGGAAAGTCTTGGTGTATTCTAGAAGTAGACCTTTTGTAATCACAATCAACCTTTCTTCATATCGATAGTTGCTCCCATTGTCATACAAAGAATATATACCCTTATCGTCCTCTTTCGTCAGATCTGTGTGCTTCTTCTTCTTCTTCTTCTTCTTCTTCTTCTTCCTCTTCCTCTTCCTAATAATTATTAGATTCATCTTTGGTTTTTGTGTTTCCCTTTAAGGACTTCTTCCTCTTCTTAAGACACACGAACCGAAGCTTTCGCTACTGAGGCTCTCAGCTTCTCGAGAGTAACTATACTACGCCCCATTTCCTTTCTTTCCCTCCTATTTCAGTTTTCTTCTTCTCTTCATTTTCTTGAATAAATGGAGCATTTGGACTCATTTATGAACCTAGGTTTCGCATTTGTTATGCCTCCATAAATTTTCTACCTCAAAAGGGTCTAAATTTCGTTCACATGTTGGACCCTGTCTGGAAATGATATAAAGATGCCCTATAGTGGTATTTGATTTCAAAGGGTGTGGAATTGGAAAATTTTGTTATGTTCATACCTTACCCTCCTAAAATTTTCAGTTCTAGTTCTATGGAATACTTATAGTTTATTCTCATGTTCTTGAAAGATTATATAAAATAAATTATTTTAGTTAAAATTTTATTTTATTTTAAATTATTTTTCATACTAATATTATTTTATTTTATTAAAAATAATTATTTAATAAATATTATTTTTTCTATAAACAACCATTTTCTATTTTTCATAATAGAAAAATTAATATTTTAATAATCCGAAATATTATGTAGTCATTAAAAAGTTAAAAGTATCAAAATAGTCGCTAACGGCTCGTCCCAAGCACTATGGGCCTATTTGGGTCGGGCCAATAAACCCTAATTATGTTTGGGCCACTATTTTCAAATGTAATTTTGCAAATACAGTGTGTTAAAAGCTTGCCAAATTTCATCGGCCAGCCCATTATCTCAACTCTTAATAAGTGTACTTGTTTTGTAATTGTAGGCTTATAGCTCAAGTGGACTTATTGACTTTGTTGCTTAATAGGGGCCCAACTTAATATTTCACTCTAAGAGTTTAAAAGGATTTGGTTAAATTAAAGGTGCAAAACGCTCAAGGTTTTCTTAAATATTCTATTTATATTTTAAACTTTTTTTGGTCTAAATAATTTTAATAAGGGTTACAAAAAATTTCATGACTAAAAATACATATAGTCATGTTTTTATCTAATCCCCAAGGTAAAATGAGATTATAAGTTTATAGTTGCAAAACCCTTCTATATAGCTATGACGATAGACACATTTATTTATTCACTGCTACTATAAATATTTAAGGCTTAGCCCGATAGACATGGGCTTTGACCACCACTATAACTCATGCCCATGAGAATCAACTCTTCTCTCTCTACCTCTCTCCTTTTGTCTCTTAGGTTAGGGTTTCCATCCCTCCGTTTCTTTGACTTAGGGCTTCAATTCTATTTTTTGCATGTGCTTTTGACTTTCTTTCTTGATGGTTTTCCAGATTGATTGGTTGGTTGGTTGAGTTTTGGTTTTGTTTCAGGACTTCTTCAATGCGATTTTAGGGTTGTAGAGAAATTGATAAGTGCGATTCATTGTCAAGCGCTCTTCTGCAGATTTCGTGAATGCAGTTTCAAGATTTACTCGATAATCAGGTCTGTAATTCTTTATTGCTTCGTAAGCAACTGGGTCCAGAATCCAGTGGCATACAACTCTCCATCAGACCTTTTTGAAAACACAATCTGTTAATATTGCTAAGAAATTCTATAATGCTGTTCTTCCCAGTGCCGGAGAAAAGGACATTGATGTCAATAAGCGGAGTCTTCATTGTGAGCATGATGAGGGAGTTTCTAGGCATTGGTATAGGTATGTCTCACCAATGACTCCTAAAGGATTTTGGAATATTGGATTTGATTCTGAAATGTGAATCAGATCTATTTGAACCATTGCAGAATTTGATATTTAATTCTATTATTTGCTGCTTTCTAGTCTAACTCCTAAGTGAAAGTGGAAATGAGACACCAAGAATATCAAATATCACAAATATGCTATTCAAAAGGGTGTGTGTGCTGCAAACCTAAAGGTACGGGTAAAGAACCTTACTATGCCTTCCTTCACTTGATTGATGTAGCGGATATTTTTGTAAAGCCTTCATCACTTGAAGGTAAAAGTCTTTAATCGACAGTATCCTCAAAAATGGATTAGAGTTCTTAAACGTAAAAGAAAAAAAATCATTAGTAACCATTTGGTAGAATCACATTAACTCTGAGTCTACAACACGGAGGCGTTAGGCTTTCTTCTATTCAAACTTAAATAATTAGAACAAAATATGAGGAGGGGAAAAGAAATGAACTCACAAATGTAATCAAATAACCAATAGGCATGAACAAAGCAATGAGGAAAGATATTGACCAATGCTTAGCTTCAGTGACTAAATTGAATGTTTCCGGGCACAAGCGCCGCCATCCAGAAGGAGTTGAACAAGGCAGTGAGAAATTTGCCAAATAGGCTATGAATGAAGATGTCTTGAAAATAAAAAACAAGAAATGCGGATTCTATAGGTTTGGATCTATTTTGATCCCTTAGTTTTGATTCTTTTGAATGACTTAAGTACTTTAGCCCCCATTCTAGTGAAGCTTAATTGACCATCGTGGAGTAACGAGATATATAGGCATGTTTGGTTCTGATTTTTGAAATATGTTTACTATTCTCGAAACGAGAAAAAGCAAGAAACGTGTTTAGGCTCTAATTTATTTGTTCTCAAACACAAAAGGACATCATTTGGTGTTTTAAGGCAGTTTTAAAGCATGAGAACAACATTTTAGTATTTTCATTTGTTATTGTTCTGCAATTTAGTGTTGTTTGTGTTTTCCCGAGACAAAAAAGCGGGAACCAAAAGTGTTCTCTATGTTTTCGTTGTTCTCCTTGTTTTTGAGAACAAAAAGCGTTTTCAAAAGCGTAACCAAACTTATGCCATGGAAATCGATTAAATAGTAGAAAGTCTTGCTATTAGTGCTCCTGTTCTAAACAATCCCATTTGGAACTTTGATTACTCTAGATCCATCGGAGAAATTTCAAAATTGCTACTACATGGAGCTTAAAGTTGTAGGATAAAATCCAGGTTCTCTTGATTTAACCATATGATTATGCGGAATGATTTAAGAAGAAATTGAATGGAGGAAGGGTCTTATGGTAGATCCCAGAACAAAATATGTATATCATCGGCCATAATAGGCAGCAACAAAAATGGGAAGGTTGTGCTTTCTTCATTTTTTTCTTGTGTATTGTATGTGGTAGTAGGTGGATTTGGGATTGGTATTTGGTTCCAATTTGTGTAAAAATAAAATAATCATAAGAATAATAATAGATTTTGTTTCATTTTATTTATTTATTTTTATTTTCGTAATTATTATGTATCATTTTTTTTGGAGTTTTGTTTCTAGTACTTTTAAAATAAAAATATACCAATCTAATACAGGTTTTTAAAAAAGCCCAAATTAATGCTTAAAATCGTAGTTAATGACTACGTTTTTAACTTCAAGCTTAAAACCGTAGTCACCAATTACGGTTTTGATGGGGGCGCACTAGTTTGGGCATTTTTCAAACCGATGCTAATGATGTTTTTTATTCATAAAATAATTGAGGGGTTAAATTGACACATGTATCCCTTTGGAACTTTGGAAAGAAATTTGCAATATGTGGGTGAATCAAAACATTGGCTATCTTGCTTGCCCCTGAGGACTTTTCTCCCGATGAAGATGCCATGGCCCTGAACAAGGCTTTTGAAGGTACTTCTTTCTTAGTAACAATCTCATTTTCTTTCATATATTTCCATGTTTAATTTCTATAAATCCATGAGGATTATGTATGGAACCCAAAGCAAATTATATGTGCCTGTTTGGTTATTGTTTTTGAAAACACAGAGAACATTATTTTTGTGTTATCTCAAAACTGTTTATGTTATCTAAATTTAGTATTTTCTATGTTCTCTGTGTTATCCTTGTTTATCTGAACAAAAAAACAGTTTTAAAAAATTGTAAACCATAAACAAACAGGCCCTTTCATGTGTGCTTCTATGTAATATAATTCTTTTTATGATCAAAAACTGATTAATTCATTTTGGCGACATTTTTTCAGGATGGGGTGCAAATGAGAAGGCCATAATATGGATACTGGTGTAGAAATCTGCGAGATCAAAGGGAGCCGTCGGTCTGGCTTATCAAGAGATTTATCTAGAGGATCTCAACAAAAACTTCGAATCTGAGCTTTAGGAGCGGAGTGTATTAATTCAACATATTACTTTAACCTTTACATACCATACAGACTTCCATATCTATCTATTAATCTTAATAATAAATACCCTTTAGTTAATGTTGCATGTGTCCTGAATTAATATTGCTCCAAGACTTATTTCAGAAGGTATGATATCTCTTAGATGCTTTTTATTGTGATTAGCTTTGCCTCATTATATAGATCATCTTTGTCTGTTGAAGTAACTGCAACAACACGTGAAGCATCACGTGAGCCTAGTCAAAGCTTGCTCAACCAGCCATCATTTACACCACGTCTAGATGCTTCTAGTTAGGAGACTCTGTTTTTCCCTTTCAGGAATCTTCTGTTGGTTGTATAAATTGATTTGGTTTTCTTTAATAAAATGGTTGAGGTTCTCTAAACCTTCTCTCTCTTGGTTATCTTCCTCACCCGTTTCTCGACATGGTATCGAGCCTTGAAAGGTTTAGCCATAGCTTCCTCTCCTTCCTCTCCTTATCGATTTCTTCTTCTTTACCTCCAAGTTTGCCAATGGTGATTCCTACAACTCTTACTCCCATAAAGTGTCAAGCTTGGCCCGATCCTAATTTGCTTTTGAAATCCTCAAATACTTCAACTTGATTCGTGCTCAATAGTAGATGTGTCACAATCTGCTGGTCATTTTGCTCAAAAGCACTCGTATTCAGGCACTCGTGGTTTTTCAACCGAGCTTCGTGGTCGTCATAGTCGAGGAAGACGTGATCGTTTCTCTTCTGATGGCCGCCATTTTCAACATTTTGGCAATTCTAAGAAGCCTCTATGTCAGATATGTGGTCGAACTGGCCATATTGCCCTAAAATGCTATCACCGTTCTGATCTTAGTTATCAAAACTCTTGCTCTTCTGCAGGTTCTTCTGATGATTCCTCAGCTTCGCTTCCTCAAGCTTGTGTAGCCTCTCAGTCTACTGTACCTGATACAGCATGGTTCTTGGACAGTGGAGCCACACATCATGTTGCTGCAGATGATGCCTCCATGACAGTCAAATCTCATTACTCTAAGCTCCAAGGTAAACTTGCTCTTGGTGATGGCTCTCAATTGTCTATATCTCATGTTGGACATTTTAACATCCCTTGCTTCTAAACCTCTCTTAAGCTCCGCAATATCTTGTTGGTTCCCTCAGTGCAAAAATCTAGTCCACATATCCAACACTAGGAATGTGTTATTAGGTTTGATTCTTCTTGCACTTATGTAAAGGACAAAAGGTTCAAGGCTGTCCTCCTGCACGGCATGCTTAAGAATGGGTTGTATCAGCTTCATATTCCACCAGCACCTGCACTTGTAACTTCAGCTCCTCGTCCTCTTTCGCTCATCACCTCCACTGTTACTGCTCCAAATATCTCTACTGCTCAGAGTGTTTCTACTGCTCACAATGTTTCTCAAACTACTGATATGTCTGATTCTTGTAATTCTGCTACTTCAAGTTCCTGTAATGCACAACATGTAGTAGCCCTCTGGCACAATCGACTTGGTCATCCCAATCGGATGGTTTTAAATAAAGTGCTAACTCAGTTAAAACTTCATAGTTTGTCTCACACTACTCCTTTATTTTGTGATGCTTGCCAATATGGAAAATTACACCAACATTCATTTCCTCTGTCTGATCAACATACTACAAAACCATTTCAGATCGTGCATTCCAACGTTTGGGGGCCTGCTCCTCATCTTTCTTTAGATGGTTACAAGTACTATGTCTCTTTCGTTGATGATTTCACAAGATATACCTGGATTTTTCCTCTTCAATTGAAGTCTGAAGTTCCCTCAGTGTTTCTACATTTTAATACTATAGTTAAAAAACAGTTTGATGCTCATATCCAATGTCTCCAATCAGATTGGGGAGGCGAATACAGAAAGCTTCAGGCTGTTCTGGGAATGAAGTTAGGTATTGTTTTTCGCCATCCTTGTCCCCACAACAACAGGGCGAGCTGAATATATGAGCACAGTATTGTGGAAATCGGTCTCACTCTGCTTGCTCAGGCTTCAATGGATCTTCTGTTTTGGTGGGAAGCTTTTGTGTCTGCTACATATTTGTTGAATCGACTTCCAACTTCTGTTCTTCATCATTTTTCTCCTTTTGAATCACTCTTTGGGTACCCCTCCTGAATATAAATTTCTCAATTTTTGGGTGTGCCTGTTTTTCATACCTGCAACCTTATAATAAACACAAACTTGCTTTCAGAACTTCCAAACGTCTTGTCTTGGGGTACAGCCCCTTTCACAAAGGATACAGGTGCCTTCACTCCTCAGGCAGAATTTATGTTGTTTGCAGCGTGAATTTTGATGAAAACAGTTTTCCATATAAGTCTCTTTTTGCACCAAAAGCTTCTTCTCCTCCTTCTCAGTTTGTAACGGTTTGGTGCTCCTGCATTTTTTCTTCCTACATCAATTCAATTTCAACCTCTGGCTCTGGTATATTTAGTAGCTACCATAACCCCTTCATCTACTGCTTTGCTTCACCATCTTCTGCTGCACCTATAGCTCCTGCACGCTGCACCTACAACTACTTCTTCTTCTACCAGTCACTATCTTCTTCATCCAACTCTTCTGATTTTCCTCTTATTCCAGTGTCCTTCGAGCTTTGCTCTCCTGTTGATTCTGCCTCTCCATGTCCCAGTTCAGGTTCAGATGCCACTGTTCCTATTCCAGTTTCCTCAATTCATCCTATGCAAACACAGTCTAAGTCTGGTATTTTTAAGCCAAAAATATTTCTGACCTCTCTACATTCTGAACCTGCTACTGCATCTATTGCTTTTAATCTTCCACATTCGAAGAAGGCCATGGATGATGGATATCAAGCCTTGATTCGCAATCCCACATGAGATTTGGTACCTAGTTCAGATGATCTTCATGTGGTCAGTTGTAAGTGGGTTTTCAGAACAAAACTTAAGGCTGATGATCTCTTGATAAATACAAGGCTCGTTTGGTTGCTAAGGGCTTTCAACAAACAGCTGGTGTGGATTTTTCTGAGACGTTTAGTCCAGTTGTGAAAGCCTCTACTATTCGAATTGTATTCACCTTAGCTGTTTCACAAGGTTGGGACATCCAACAAATTGACATCAATAATGCTTTTCTTAATGGTGATTTACAAGAAAATGTTTTTATGGCACAACCTGAAAGGGTTTGTTGATCCTGAAAAGCCCAAACATGTGTGCAAACTTAGAAAGGCTTTATATGGTTTAGAGCAGGCTCCGAGAGCCTGGTTTGAGAAACTAAAAGGAGCTCTTCTTGCTTGGGGTTTTCAGAATTCCATGTCTGATACATCTCTCTTTCACACCTGCAAACATGGAAGACTATTGTTGCTTTTGCTATACGTTGATGATATTCTTATTACGGGTGAAAATAAAGAAGATATTCAGCAAACGTCGAACTTCATGCTCAGTTTGCTCTCAAGTCTTCTGGAGCTGTAAATCACTTTCTTGGTTTTGAAGTGCATTAGAGTTCTTCTGGTCTCCATCTGTCCCAGACCAAATATGCCACTAAATAACTTCATAAGACCAATATGTACAATGCCAAGTCTTGTCCAACTCCTATGGTTCTCAGTAACAAACTATCTCTTCATGACAGTGAAGCTTTTTCTCATCTGTCCTTATATAGAAGTACTATAGGAGCTTGCAATATCTAACACTGACGTGCCCTGATTTGGCCTTTTCTGTCAATAAGTTGAGCCAATTTCTCCATGCTCCTACTGTAGCTCAATGGGGAGCTTGCAAAAGAATTTTACGATATATCAAGGGTACTCTTACTCATGGCTTGACCTTTACCCCTCCTCAGTTTCTAACCTTAGAAGCATATGCAGATGCAGATTGGGCCAGCAACTTGGATGACCGAAAATCAGTGAGCAGTATATGTGTGTTCCTTGGTGGTAATCTGATAACTTGGAGCTCCAAAAAACAGCATGTAGTTGCTCGGTCTAGTACAGAGGCTGAGTACAGGGCACTGGCTACTGCTGCAACAGATTTTTTCTGGGTTCAGAACTTGCTTACTGAAATTGGAATTAGTCTTAACCCTCAGCCTTCAATTCTTTGGAGTGATAATCTCGGTGCACAAGCTTTAACCTTCTCTCTTGGTTGTCTTCCTCACCACGTTTCTCAACATGGTATCAGAGCCACGTTTCTCATTATATAGATCATCTTTGTCAATGGTTTGCCTTGGTTATTTCTTTGTATGCTGCTTGTATATGTAGGGTGTACTCTTTCTGTTTAGGGTTCTCTCTATTTTTTGTCCATGTTATTCATTTTGCTTCTGCAGTAATAAACCTTATTTATAATTTCAGTATGTCTCGATAATAACATTAATTTTTTTCCCATGGTTTTGGGGCTGTGGTAGTAGTGAGAGCTTTTCAATAATATAGTAGGTACTATTAACTACTAAAGAATGCCATTTATCCATAGTATCACCTTATCTTAGTTGCCTTCTCTAAGATTTAAACCTACTAATAGTTTCTTTCAATCTTCTAGCTATTAGCAATTGTGACGATGTTGTCATTCATGCTAGTGTCATACACTTGCACTTTATCTCCTAAAGTTTCTGCACAATGTGCAGTTGGAACATATTTATCCAAGCACAATCTAACTCAAATCATATTTTCCCATTGAAGCTCAAAATCGAAGAACTGGGCTTCCAAATAGACGCATTTAAACCTGTTATGCATGTCTGTATTCAGTTGTCCCATTGGAGATTGGGTTGCCAATGCTAATCCTATTGGTTTTTGGCCAGCAGGTATAAATATTAGTTATATTCCTCAATGTATTTTGCATAAATATTAGTGAAACAAAGCGAACTAAATGTATTTAGCTGCAGTATTTGAAGTGGATTCAGGCAGTTGCAGCAAACTGGAGCGTATGAGCAAGTCAGTTATGATTGTTGATGGTAGCAGAGCAGCTGCATATGGGGTAACCCTGTAGGTTCTTTATTTATTTTATTTATTTATTTGATACTGTGAACTGCATTGTTCGACAATGGCTAATTAACAAGAAGCATTTATGAAAGAATTGGATCTTCCTTCAATCCATTTGATGTAAATGTATCATTTAATAACTCATCTGTTCTGATTGACTGCAGTGCCTACTTTCTTATAAGTGCTTATTTTGATTTGTTCCTTGACAAAGAAGGCACCAAAAAGGTTTTGGTGCAGCTGCTGCTACAAAAACAAGTTTCCCATTATAGTTAGAATTAATAATTGCCCACAAAAAATTGTTACTAAAAAGTATTAGAAGAAAATTGCAATCCTAAGGATTTCAAAACTCTTTTAAAAAATGTGATTATTAGTCTTCACCCAACTATAATAAATTTATTTTTAGTAGAGCATCATGGATTATATTCAATGTCATATAAAATGTTTTAGTTCATGCTTAAAATTTATATTTGTAAAAGCATTTGATCAGTGCAACATAAGATATTTTATTTGTTTGTCCCAACTATATACTAATATATTCTCTATATTATAGTACCAACTTTCTTGTTTCTTAATACTTATTCACTATGGTCGCTAATTTTAAGCTTTTTTTTTTTCTAATTGTTAGGGCCTTTCTTTGAGATTTCTCTATATATACATATTTGTATTAATTGAAGACCTTATTTTGGTAGCATAATCTTGAGTTGTTGGCACAAAGTGTGTACAGGATATCTTTGTATTGATTGATGAATAGATTTGAGTACAAGCATCTCTAATGTGTTTGAATGCCCTAGAAAACTTACCAAGAAAAAAAAATCAATCATTGTTTTCTTCCAAACACACCCCAAAACTCCTTATGAAGTAGAGCCCCTACTTTGTTATGTTACTTCTCATGTTTTTATTTTATTGCATAAGTAGTAAAGAGATGTAAAAGATTTGTTCTCGAACTAGTTGTGTAAGCATCAACGGCTCCAAAAGGCTTAACTAATAAAACCTTTGTAAAAACATTTATTGCATTATATATCTTCAGTCAAAATTTTCTCTACCATGATAGTATATTGTTATGTTACCTCCCTAATGAAGTGATGTTTGACCAATCCTCTAACTATCTTCAAACATAATCATTATCTATATACACCAATCCTCACGAGATAAGTTCATATTGGTGAAACCATTCTCTATGAAAATTTTAGCAAATCTTTTTCTACCTTAGTTGTTCCCAACTTGTTTTGAGCTCTTATCATCTTTTTGATAAAACTTTCTTACAACCACACAAGTTACCATCTACTGTCTTACAACTAGGCTCTAATACCCCGATGTAATATGATTTCCACAACAATGATTTGGAATAGAATAATAAAGGAAAAATAAAGCAATAGATGCAATTATAATTTGAAATGAGTGATCGGTGATTCTTAATGGCTGATCTCAAAGATCAAAAAGCATGACACTCTAATTGGTAGGCAAGGAAGAAGAAGGATGGGTGGATATTAACACCAATGGGGAAGATAACATAGCATTTGATTATAATTATATAATTTATATTCCTTTCGAGGGATGTTGAAAATTATCTCATAAATTCATGAGATTGAAGTATATTCCATGAGAAAAAGAAATAAATTAAAACTGGCTTATAATGAAGAAAAATTAATTTTATCATTATGATTTTTTTATTTACAAAACAATCATTATGAAATTTGTCTTTTTATTGGTAACTTTTTTTTTTGTGATTTTTTATGAGTTGTTTTAAATTTTAGGATAATTCTAGTTATTTATTTGTTTTTAAAGCCCCAAGGTTAAAAGTATATGCCCAGTGCCACTAACTCCCTTTAAGTCTTGGTCTTCCACTATTTACCTCCAAGTCTAGGTCTTCAAAGTTTAAAACTTTGTGCCCCATTGCCCTTCTTCTGGCCAAGTCTACATCTTCAAAGTTTAAAACATTATGCCACATGTCATTTATTTCCCTCAAAGTCTAGGTCTCTAAAGTTGCCATGGGATCCTTTTGCAACTTCTTTCCTTCACAAGTCTAGGTCTTCCAATTGATTACATTTCCACCTGGTACTTACCGACACTTTTTCCTCCCAGTCAAAGTGTTCTAAAGTATAAGTAAAATAAATGTATTTTTTAATTTGTAAATCAATCTATATTACTTTTCTTCTTAAACATATTAGCCTAAAGTCAAGGTCTTTGAGAATTTAATTATATTTCACCCATCTAAATGCCTAATCACCACTTTTTTTTTTTATATGTAATCCAGTATAGGCCTTCCATTTTTTTTAAATATAGCTTTTAACATGTATTTAGTTGTGCATTTCTTTTAGGAGGTCAATTAGAAGTTTGACAAACACATATGCTTATAAGCTTGGCTTTTTTAGATAATACCAAAATTATAAAAATAGTTTTTAAACTATAGAACAAAAATAAATATTTCCAAATCTATAATACTTATTGCCAACTAAGCGCCACATAGATGTCATGTCTTCAAAACATGATTTCAATGTGAAAATGTGAAATCGTGTTTTGAAAACACAATTTTAATGTAAATTGTAAAATTGTGAAATCGTGTTTTGCAGATACGATTTTCGTGTAAAAATATGAAATCATGTTTTTAAAACACGATTTCAGTGTAAACTTTTAAAATTGTGAAGTCGTGTTTTGAAACGCAATGTCGAATAAAATTGTGAAGTCTTGTTTTGAAGACACGATTTTAATATTAAATTGTAAAGCAGTGTTTTGAAGTAAAATTGTAAAGTCATGTTTTGGAGACACGATTTCATAGTTAGAGAATTACCACCTCATTACTTATGTGTCAAAGACTACCATAGAATTGGAATTATTTTTCAATCTAAAATATTTTGATAATTATTTATTTAATTATCTGTAAATTAGAATCCTATTATGACAACTTTGCCTATTAATTAGGACTTATGTAGTTTTAATCTCCTAACTAAGCTGATGTCTACAAATTTATATTAACTCAATGTAAAATTATTGGATTACATAGATTGTGATTTCATATTATAAAATAATTTTGATGTGATCTCATAAAAAACCACCCTAAAAGATGAACACTGGAAGCATTATAAAATTGAAAATTTAACAACAAATTCTCATAAAAAAAAGAAGAAAAAAAAGAAAGAGAAAATAGGTCTAAAGTTTAAAACCTTGCCTCCACTCAAAGTCTAGATCTTCCAACATCTAAAGTTTAAAACGATATTCACATTATCCCTTCTTTATAGCCAAGTCTAGGTTTCCTAAAGTTGTATGAGACCCTTTTACCTTCTTTTTTCCTAAAGTTGTAATATATCCAAGTCTAGGTTTTAACCTAAAGTCTAGGTTTTAAATATAGCTTTTAACATGTAAGGAAATTTTCATGAATTTTCCTATTGAAGTAATTAGATATTCATTTTATGCTATAAAATTGTATTTAGTTTTGCATTTCTTTTAGGAGTTTAATTAGAAGTTTGACATAGACACATATACTTACAGGCTTTACAATCTATTATGATAGTATGACAACTTTTGCCTATTACTAGGACTTATGTAGTTTTAATCTCCTAGCTAAGCCGATATTTACAAATTTATATTGAACTCATGTTAAGATTATTGGATTACATATAATAGATAAATAAGTAAAATGGGTTGAATGAACAAACATAATTAATTTATTATGTTTAAACTTATTTTTATTTTCCTCCAAACTTTCTTTCATTTTACTTTTCATCTCTATAAACATATGAAGTGTTTAATACTTTTTGGGTTCCAAATTGAGCCTAAGACTATACCCATTACCACTTCCTTTCCCACTATGTCTAGGCCTTCAAAAATTAATTAAAACTAAAAGTACCATTGCCACTTCTTTTACGGGTTTTCCTATATGTATGGCATACCAAAAAAAATAATGCTTAAAATACATGAATTTAAAAAATATTTCCAAAATTATTGTAGTTTTGCTAAATAGGAAAGAGAGTTTTAAAATGGGGTTTCCAAAATCGTCTTTTTACTATGTCTTTTCAAAAGATGACTTCTATTGATTGTAAAAAATCTCAATTTTGTTTTCTAAAGTTCTCTTGTTAAAAGACTATTTTAGTTTTCTTACTACTCTTTTTAAAAGACAATTTCTCCCTTGTTTCTTTTTATTTTATTTTGTTTTCCCTTAGTTAAATCGTATTTGTAAAAGATGTTTTTTACCTTTTAGAAAAGGAAAATCGTTTCATGAAGAGACGATTCTGAAAAATATAAAAGGAATATGAACGCTGATTGTGAAAAATATTAAAGGAAAATTGTCTTTTGAAGAGACTATTTTCCTTTCAATCCCCACTTTTCCTAAGAAGTTTCCTAAAAGCAAATTTGTTTTCTCTTTTATCTATGTGCAATCATGTCTTCACAAAAGAAACATCTATTTTTATTTGTTCTTAGACAAATAGTTGTGCAAAACAATTTTATAATTTTTATAAAAAATTCTTTTTGTTTTTTTAATAGTTTGCAACAATTTTTTTATATAAAAAACCATCACTAATATTATAATTTGATAATAAATTACTCTAAATAAATGTTGACCTTAGTATGAATTTTATCAGTGAGTTTGTGTTATATGTTATTTACTATTATAATAATTTCAAAACTGTTTTATTCAAAAAATAATAATTTCAAAACTGCACATTTCAGAAAAAATAATTTAAAAACTGCAAATTATATTTATTATTTCATATGGATTATAAGTATTGTTTTTTTAAATATAATTAAAAGTATTATCTCTATGTCAATTTTTTTAATGCCATATCTTTTTAATCATAATTTATACGATGATATAATAATTATATATATGTATTATAAAACTATTTTATTTTATTTGATAAATTAAATATATAAAATAATTATAGTTTTTGTAAACTATAAAATTACTTAATTATTATGAAATTTAACAAATAAGAAATTTATAAAAATATATATTTAGTAATTGATATAAAAATAAAATTTTTTATCAGATTGAGTATAATTTTTTATCATATCTGTGATTCTAATTATAAATAAAGTGTAATTAATAAGAGATAATGAATATAATTTAAGTTTTATATTCATATTACCCATGCATGTGCAGCCAACCCAATAAATGCAAGAATGTGATTCAAAAGTGGAAAAAGCAACTTTTCACATGGGGATGGGGTCGCCCTGTTTGACCAAACCCAGCACTACCTATTCACATGCTTCCCACACCCCTACCATAACCCCTACTCCAAAAGTACAAAGTCAAAACCATGTGGTGGTGGTGAACTGGTTTGACTGACCCACTCTGACTCGTCACACCTGGGTCCCACTATCCATCTTCATATTACGTGAAGATGATGCCCAACTAGATGTTGTGAAAGTGGAAAATGATCAGTGGGATTGGGAGGGGGTGTAGTTGTGGCTGCGTATCATATCCGCCGTCTGATTTGAAGAATCTGAATACACCACCAACTCCTTCGTCGTGTTTCATCCATGTGATTCACGTGCTCTCCCACGCATATCAAGATTCAGGAGCACCCAAAACTTTTTGACCAATTTCCCCATAGCCATGCCAAATTATGTTTTGTCTTTTTATCCATCTTTTTCCAAATTATAAAAAAGTAAAAATAATTAGTTTTTCATACGTTAATTAACACGAAGTGTAATTGTGTCGGCTAGTCCTTAGCACGACAAGGACACTGAGGAGTGAAGGATCCCTCCCCTTCGGGATGTCCTTCATTTTTTAAACTTCAAATGTTTTATCGATTGAGCTAAGTTAGACATAAGGACAATTATTATAAATGATTAAAAAATGAAAAAGATTTTTTTTGTAAAAATAATGACATTGTTTTAGCAAAATGATTTACCTAGGAAAAAAACTTAAAAATTAGAAAAAGGCCTTTTACAAAGACCATTACAAGGAGAAAAAATAAAAATGTTTTTTAGGAAATTTTTATGAAAGTGGGTTAAAAAAGGAAAATTGCCTCTACAATTTTTTCACTTAATGTTTAATGAGAAACCAATATCTTCAAGAAACATTTTATCTTATAAAATGTAGACGATGTTTCCTTAGGAAATTTGTCTTTTCTGCTCAAAGTCTATATTTTCCAGTTTAAAGCTTTATCTTAAATACATTTCTTTTCTCCAAAGTCTCCTAAAGTTGAACCTATTACCTTCTTTTCCTCTAAGTCACAGGTCTTCAGTTAATTATATTTTCACATAAATGCCTGAACACCTTTTTCCTCAAAGTCTTTTCTTTTTCTTTTCAATTGACCCCGTCAAAGTCTTCTAAAGTCTAAAATAAATGTATTTTTATTTTGTAAATCAATCAATATTACTTTTCTTCTTAAACATATTAGCCCAAAGTCAAGACCTTTGAAAATTTAATTATATTCCACCTATCCAAATGCCTAATAAGCTTTTTTTTTTTTTTTTAAATATAGTGTTTTTCTGTTAAATACGTTGTTACGATGTAGTAACGGTTTATTGGGCGGCTCGAACACAAATCTCTCTCCTCCTTGGATGTCCTTCATTTTTAAACTAAGATAGGCATGTGAGCTTGTTAAAAATAGCTTAACGTGTGTAAAGAAATTTTTGTGACTTTTCCTATTGAAGTAATTAGATATTCATTTATGGTATAAAATTGTATTTCTTCACAACCGTAATAAAAATTAAAAGTGTTAATAGATTGATTAATTTACATAAAATTCTTATTAATAATAAAATTATGAAATGACGCTAGGCCCCATCTTTTGCTTCCAAAACAAGCAAAAACAATTTTTAGTGTTTATTTTAATCTTATTGACCTTGACTTAGTGCCAACTCATGGTCTTTCTATCCACATTTTTTTTATCTTGAAGTCAAGGTCTTCCATCAAGACCTTTGAGTTTCATAGTGGAGGCATGAATTCAAGTCATTTTCGAATCAATTACAATTATATAAGATACAATTCATATGTTACTACAAACAAAGAAAAGTGAGGTTATCTTTATCATCACTTTAAACCATCTTCTATATATTTTAGTTGAATTGAACATGCAAGAAAACACAAACAAGTTTAAGGTAAGGTTAGATTCCACTATGTTGATAGATTAATTTTTATATATATTTTTTATATAATCTTTTTGAGTCCCATGTAGGTGATTTCAGTTCTTGCCAATCAAAGTAAGGTTAATCCATGATATGGTTACAATCATTTTTTTGTAGTATATATCTATTATAACTATTAGTAGATTTTTAAAATCTTATTAGAATGATGATATTTGTTAAATGTGTTGTTCAACGATGCACTTCATTTTAAATTTTTTCATTTTTTTTGTTTTTGTGTTACGAAAATAAAATTTTAATTTAGTTCAGGGCTATCTTATATATTAGACTAAATTTTTGTAGGTGCTCCTTACTAGAGGATTGGATATTTATATGGAGAGAATTCTGATCTTCATTTTAGTCATTCTCTATTCGTATCAGCAGAGAAATAGCGTGTAATGGTCGTCACATCAACAGCCAATGTTCAATATGAACAAAGGCTCTTATCGACTTCAAGAAATGGTATCACGGATCCCGATAATCGACTTTCATCATGGAAAACAATTATTGCTATTGGCATGGGATTGGTTGTGAGAATGGAGCAGGTTTGTTGTTTCAGTGATCTTCGTAATCCTTATCCTTATCCTCTTGAATGAGTATGGGAACGGAGGCTATATGAACTTGAGTGGAGTAATTAGTCCTTCATTGATAAAACTGAGTATTTGAAATATCTAGATTTAAGTTTCAACTCATTTCAAATATTTCAATACCTCAATTCTTTGGGTCTATGAAGAATTTGATATATCTAAACTTATCGAATTGTGGGTTTATTGGAGCAATTCCTTCAAATTTAGGAAATACTTTCTAACCCTACAATATCTTGATCTTTCTTAAAGTATTCTAATGATTTATTTATTGAAAATATTGAATGGATGACTAGTCTTGTTTCTTTGAAGCATCTTGGTGCAAATTATGTCATCCTCTCGATGGTAGGAAGTCAATGGATTGAGGTGCTAAACAAGCTTCCAATGTTAACAGAGTTGCATCTTGATGGTTGTAGCCTCTTTGGCTCAATTCCGTCGAGCTCTGTCAATTGACTCACTTCTTTGTAATATCTATCGGCTCAGTAATTCGATTCATGTTCACCAGATAGGCATTTTTTAAATGTTAGTAGTCTTGTATCAATTGATATGAGTTCGAATATTTTACATGGGAGAATTCCACTTGGTCTTGGTGAGCTACCTAATTTGCAGCACTTAGATCTATTTGATAATTATCTTGAAGGCAATATATCTCAATTGTTGAGGAAGAGTTGGAAAAAGATAGAGTTTCTCAATTTGCGTGAAAATGATTTACACGGTAAGCTTATATCATCATAAAATTGATATTTCTTTATGATAAGAAATATGATGTGTTAATGTATTGTTAAATATAGTTCATGATTAGTAAAACTATTGAATATATGCTAAGTATACAATAATAAATAATTATTACATTTAGTTCTTTTGTTGGAAACAAATTTCTTTTTGTTAAAGCAATATTATTTTGAATTTTAAATTTCTTAGAAGGAAATTTAGTTCCTTTTTATCTATGAAAAAAATATCTAGTTTAACTGTTTGTGATTGTAAAGTACACATGTTATGTAACAATTTTTGAATAAGATAAATAATTATATAAAAGATGTTTGTCTACATAACTATAAAAATAATTGTATCTCATAGGATAATGATTTGGAACACAAGAAGGTCCTTCTCCCCTTTTTTGATTAATGGTTTTATTATTTATTATATCAATAATAAGAATAATAATACTATCATTTTTGTACATTTATTATATTGATTATTCTTTTTTTATTGATATTAATTATTCTTTTAAGTGTTTTCAATTCTACAATAATATTTTGACATGCTATAAATTTTCAATCCACTTTGCTTCTCAATGTAATAGTCTAAGCAAACACTAAGTTCAAAATTTATATGACGGTTGAATTAATATGATACCTTTTGTCACATGCTTTTATATTTTTACTCATTGTTTTCCATTTATTATTCTCATGTTATACTTTTTCACTATTTTATTAAAATTTTATTCCTAATTATTATGTTAATTTGGGTTATCATATTACTATAAAATTTAATATAATTATAATATACTATTCACTATTTTCGAAAACCTTGTAACTAATAAATTAAAATGGAAATTGAACTAAATTTAAAAATTACTTGCTATATCACCAAAAAGAATTAATTCCTATTTTTATGTGTGTTAGAATTCTTAAATCGATGCCTTCAATCATCTTTGCACATTTCATTCATTTAGTCTCATTAATTTATCTATTATGTGAGATTATTGTAATTAACGATATGGGTATGATATTCCATATTTAGTTTCCTATATTTTTGTTTCAAATATCATAATACTAGGTTGAATTCATATGTTCCTTTAGCTTTATTCTCTAATGGTGCTCTCTATTTTGGTGTAAAATTTGGGTGACCATAATTTTCTATTCACATTTTCTTGTAGTTTATAAATAAATAGAAAAATCAACTTGAAACTAAAAAATTGTTTAGCTAAATATAATTGACTTTATTTCTTTAAAAATAAATTTATATTTTTTGGTATTGTTATTTTCTTTGCTTTGTAGTTTCATTTTATTTTATCTTTCTTTGTGAACTATTCTTTGTTTTAAAAGTAATGGGTTGACGACTGGAAACAATTAGCACGAATGGACATTCTGATCTTTGGGTACAGCGTATTAGGCAAAATTACTTTAACACATGTATGGAAAGACAGAAAGAGATATTCTCATCATTTACATATTTATTAATATAAAAGAATAATAATTTTCTTTAACCTAATTGTTTTTTAATATTGTTTGCTTGTTACTATTTTTATCACTTGTTTATTTCATAATTTTCATTAAGTAAATATTTTACTCTTGGTCATTCTGAGTTCAATTCAAGCTCAATTGGAAACTTTTGCAACTTACAATATTTGGATTTGAGTTATAGTAACTTGAATGGAGGAGTTTCGCGAGATTGTCAGTAGGCTGAAACACGGAATTCTAAAAGTCCTTTCTTACTGAAAATTTGAGGGAGAAGTGCAGCGGGAACAATCAATTGATGGGAAAATTGCCAAACTGGTTGGGTGAACTTAAACATTTGGAAGTGTTACTTCTTTATGATAATCAATTACAAGGTTAGTTACTCAATTCATTAAATTTTCTATTGATGGTATACTTAAAGATTTTTGCTTCAACCTCTTTTATTCTCATGGTATACCTTTTAAACCATTTTATTATGAATTTTTATGTTTATTTAGGACTCCATTAAACAAGCTCTTACATTTTTGTAGTAAACTTTACTATTTCTATGAGAGTATCTTTAGAAATAAAATATATGAATTGTCATTTATAAATTAATTAATTAGATTAGATTAGATGTTCACTGATAAAATTAAAGTCTCTAAATTATTTAGATTTAAATGAAAGGTGATTTCTATTTTATGTAATAAACTATCTCTAAATTCAAAATACTTTGACTTATTATCAAAAAATAGTTAATATCAATTATTAATCCTCCTAATTTTATAACATTATCAAAATAGATTATAGCACCGTCGAGGTGATGAGCTTTGGATTAACTTGTAGGCAGTGGAAATCAGCAATCATGAATCGCTAGAAGAGGCCTTCCTCTCTCTCTCTCTCTCTCTCTCTCTCTCTCTCTCTCTCTCTCTCTCTCTCTCTCTCTCTCTCTCTCTACGTTTGAAAAATTAGAAATGAGAGACATTTTCTCCCAAATGAGATATTTACTCTTTTTTATCTTGGATGCATTAATGCCACGTCGCGCCATGTGTCCCCCCTTACTCGGGTCCGTTCTTTTCCTCAAAACAATTTATTTCATCCCGGTTCAAGTTTAAATTATCTTATATGAACCTGCTTTAAATTATTTTACAACTTTCAATATTTTCTTCAAAAATCTCGTTTTTAGATACATCGGACCTTGTCCTTAAAAAACGTGAAAATTCTTACTATGTCCAGAATTTGATGAAGTAAATGGGTAACTACATTTTGAGCGAATCCAGTGAGGTCCGTTTAAATCATTCGAGATCTAAATTTTTAGTTTTCAACTGTAGTATATGACCGATTCTGGATTTTCTGAATTTTAGAAAAATTGAAATTTTTCTCCAAGTTTTACAAGCATAGATGATTAATCCTAATACTACTCTTCAATATTTTTAATAAAGTACTTTATTTTATTGTTACTAGAAAGACAAAAAAAAATGACTATTCTCAATATTTATGTTTATTAATACATAAAGAATAATATTTTTTCTTTAAACTAATTGTTTTTCAATGCATTTATTTTCTTATTTACTATTTTTATCATTTTTTTATTGCATAATTTTTTAATTAGTAAATATTTGTACTCTTTCTCATTACAGGTTCAATTCCAAGCTCAATTTAGGCTTTTGCATTTCTGATATTTGGATTTGAGTTAATAAAGCTTGAATGGAAGTTTGAGTTGTCAATGGGCGAAACTTTACTGATTAAAGTCCTCTGCCTAATTTGTGAAGTTATCTTTGGAAATGCAATCAATTGATGGGAAAATTGTCAAATGGTTGGGTGAGCAAGCATTTGGAAGAAATTTATATCTTTATGATAATCAATTACAAGGTTAGTTACTCACTTCATTAAATTTTCTATTGATGGTATACTTGAATTTTGCTTCAACCTCTTTTATTCCCATGGTATACCTTTTAAACTATTTTATTAAAATTTTATTATGAATTTTTATGTTTATTTAAGACTCCATCAAACAAGCTCTTACATTTTTTTATGGAAAAGTTTAGTATCTTTAGAAATAAAATATATGAATTGTCATTTTTAAAATTAATTAGATTAGATATCCACTAATAAAATTGAAGTCTCTTAATTATTTAGATTTAAATGAAAATTGATTTCTATTTTCAAGTAATAAACTATCACTAAATTCAAAATGTTACCTTATTGTAAAATAGTTAATATCAATTATTAATCCTCTAATCTTATAACATTATCAAAATAGATTATTATATTTATGTTTTATGCTCGAAAAAAGAAAAAAAAAAAAATATATCACTCTTACCGTTTATTCTGCTTGAATGAAAAGAATAATCATTTTCCAATTGTGTAAAATTTAGATAACCATAATAATTTCTCATTCATAGTTTCTAGTAGTTTGTGAATAAATAGAAAAATCACTTGAAATTAAAATAATTGTTTGGCTAAATAATTGTCTTCATTGCTAAAATTATAAATTATATTTTGATAATTTGGTAATTTTCTTTTCACTCTTATAGTTTTCATTTTTATTTTATATCATTCTCTTATTGAACTATTACTTTTGTTCAAAATATTGTAGTTTGTTATTTAATAAATAATTAGCATGGATGATTAATCCAAGTACTAGTCTTCCAATATTGAAATAAAATTACTTTATTTCATTATTACCAGAAAAGACAAAAAAAGGATCATTCTCACTATTTATGTTTATTATTGCATAAAGAATAATATTTTTTTCTTTGAATTAATTGTTTGTGAATGCATTTATTTTCTTATTTACTATTTTTTATCATTTGTTTATTGCATAATTTTTTAATTAGTAAATATTTTTACTCTTTCTCCTTACAGGTTCAATTCCAAGTTTCATTGGAAACTTTTGCAACTTATGATTTTATATTGATTACATACTTATGATTTTAGCTTCAACCTCTTTTATTCTCATGGTATACTTTTTAAACTATTTTATTAAAATTTTATTATGAATTTTTATGTTTGTTTAGGACTCCATTAAACAAGCTCTTACATTTTGTGGTAAATTTTACTATTTGTATTAGAGTATCTTTAGAAATAAAATATATGAATTGTCCTTTGTAAAATTAATTAATTAGATTAGATGTTCTTTGCAAAATTAAAATCTCTAATTAAAAACTTGAATTTTAAATGAAAATTGATTTCTATTTTCTTGTAATAAACTATAACTAAATTCAAAAAATACTTTGGTTTATTATTAAAATAATTAATATCAATTCTAAATCCTTCTAGTCTTATATAACATTATCGAAAATAAATTATTCTATTTTATGGTTATATAACAAAAGGAAAAAAATGTATCACTCGACTATTTTTATTCACCCAGGTGCATGAAAGAATAATCATATTTATTGCTTTTAATTCAGCAAATTAATTCTTCATGCATTCATTTGTTATGTTATTTACTATTTTATACTTAATTTATTACATAATTTTAATTAAGACATATTACTTTACTTTTGATCATTACAGGTTCAATTCCAAATCTCATTGGAAACCTTTCCAACTTATACAATCTAAATCTTCGAAACAATCAGTTGAGTGGAACTCTGACAGAACAACATTTTTGGAAGTTATGTAACTTGGAGTATCTATACATAGACTCCAATTCTTTCCGTTTGGGCCGGTGCATTCCCGATTGGACTCGCTTTCAGTTAAATATCATCTTATTTATGGGTTCATGTCACATAGGTCCTGTTTACCGGCAACCCGATCTCGAGAAGGATCTCAAGTATCTTGATCTCTCAAAATGCTGCTTGTTTCAAGTAGTATTCCAAATTGGTTTTGGAATATTTCTTCTAATCTGGAGTACGTAATTCTTTCTCACAATCAGTTACAAGGTCACTTACCAAATTCAAACATAGGTGAATTCCTACCCAACTTGCATTTCCTTTCTCTTTCGGGTAATCTAATTATCGGGACCATCCCAAATTCCATAGGACACCTCTCCTCTCTTGAAGTCATTGATTTTTCAAGCAATAATTTGACTGGAAGCATTCCTTCTACCATAAATAATTGCTCACCTAATGGTTCTAGACCTTGGAAATAACGAGTTTAATGCGGAAGGATACCAAAGTCGTTGAATTGACTACAACTACTCAAATCTTGCACACCGACGGCAACAAGGTTTGGGAAGATCCCTCATCTTTGCAAAAATTTAACAAGTTTGGATGTCCTTGATCTCGATTCTGATAACCTTCGGGTGGTCGAATTCACAGATTGGAACATTCTTTCCGCTAATCTTGTAATTCTCAACGAGGTCGAATATGTTTTACGGAAAACTACTTCCACTCTGCTCAAATTTAAGCTCCTGCATGTGTTAGACCTTGCAAAAAACAATATGTCGAGGTGAAATTCAGTAACTTTAGTTGAACTTAAAGCCATGACTCGGGAGCGTGCTAACAGGTATATATTCTTTGTATGAAGTGGGTAGTCCATCATCGCAGAAGAAAGGTTGATTGTAATTCTAAAGGTCAGAATTGCGGAATATACCGGGGCTCTTTCCCTTGTTGTTAGCATAGATCTGTCGACAATAATTTAAGTGGAGAACTTCCTAAAAGGGGGTGACCAAATTATTTAGTTTAGTGTTTTGAACTTGTCCATGAATCCACATTGCGTAAATTCTGAAAGCATTTTGGTTGCGTCAACTATCCTCCCTTGATTTGTCAAGTAATAACCTTTTTGGCTCCATTCCTTCAAGCATGTCCTCATTATCATTCTTGGGTTATTTGAATCTATCGAATAACAATTTCTCTGGTAAGATCCCTTTTATTGGGCACATGTCGCTTTCCGCAGTTAATTTTACTAGAAATCCCAAAATCTTTGTGGAGCTCCACTAGTTATAAAATGTGGGATGAAGATTTAGATAAAAGGCAAGTAACTACGGTGAGGACAAAATCGATGGTAGCTATGTTTGATCAATGGTTTTATTTGAGCATTGGCTTGGGATTTGCTATGAGATTTTAGGTCCGTATTTTGTTTAGCAATGAAAAGATCTTGGTGTGATGCACATATTTTGATTTTGTGGACAAAATAGTCAAATGGCTGATCTTTAGAAGAAGAAGTGACTATGCCGAGAATCATGCCCTGAAGGCAACCAAACATGTGCCTTATGATATTATGCTTTGGGTGAATTTCTTGCTTATTTAATAGAAGGTATGCTACTAATTTGTTCTCTAATTCTTATTTTTATTAGCCCTTGCTTTGTTCATTTACTTCTCTGATTTTCATTAAATTGCATTTTGTAGTTAAAACATATCGCGACTAGTTGTGTAAGCATCGAAGCGCTCCGAAGGCTTAATGCTTGATAAAACCTTTGTTAAAACATCTGTTGCATTATCTTTAGTTTGAATTTTCTCAACCTTGACATTATCTTGTTCAATTACCTCCCTAAGCATATAGCATTCCTCAATGAAGTGATTATCAAGCAGGCACATCAACATGATTCACAACAAAAGCAAGAGAGGACTCAAATCTTTTGGTAGATCACTTTGTCAGATTGACCAACAAATGCTCATTTTTATGTTGAAATTTATTGATCGGGTAGTCGGGTTTATAAGTGTTCAATTTTGCATTAGGCATATAGGCTTATAAGAATAAAAGTAAAATACGGATGAAGTAAGAGATATCAGATTGGTCTTCTTGTTTGCTTTGAGTTTTAGGATGAGTACAGCGAAACGAAGAATCTTTAAGGTGGATTGAGGACCTTGTTATAGGGAACTTACCCACTTTTAGTTCCTTAATATACTTCCTCGGTATTAAGGTTGTTAATTTTAAGCACCTAGCATGCTAACAATGCTCTTTTTATTGTTTTAGATCTTAGGGCCTTTCACTTGGATGGTTTTATGCCGAGATTAATAAATAATTGTTAGTCTTCATGTATATTCCTTCAACATTTAGTCTAATAAGATACATAATGTTGAGTGAATAAAATCTTCAGAACTATAATTGAGTTGAATGAGCATGATGCCACTTGTAGATTCTTTTACTATAATCACATTGTATTACGATGATATTTTTTTTAATTATGAACATAATACTCTAATCTCTGTCCAAGTCAAATGTGACCTAGAATGTGGGCTAAGCATAGTTTAAAAGAAAGTTGATTATGGTGTCTAAGTTTTCCATGTAACACTTTTTCTGTCCTTATTGACAAATACTAATACTTCACGCATCTAATTTACTGTTTATCTGTTAGTGTCGCAGATGAATAATGCACTTAAAAGAATTTTAAAGCATTTGGGCTTATCTGAAACTCCAATTATCAAGCCTTTAAGCTTTCACCCCTTGCATACTACGTAATTTAATTCCTTTCC
Organism: Tetrastigma voinierianum; assembly: GCA_016808115.1. Lineage (NCBI taxonomy): Eukaryota > Viridiplantae > Streptophyta > Magnoliopsida > Vitales > Vitaceae > Tetrastigma > Tetrastigma voinierianum. Next base: position 41,474 of record JAEQBH010007148.1, on the reverse strand, counting down.
TTTTATTTTCCAAATTTTATTTCCTTGTGTCTACGAAGTGGGTGTTTGGAGATGAAGATTTCCCTCGTGTTTGAAAAAGAAAGTGTCTAAATTTGGTAGCCATACACATCTGATTCCCTTTCTTTATGGCAACAGGTGAGCGTAGTTGTGACTCAATCATGTATATTCCTTCAACATAGACTGTAGCCCACTGGATACTATCCCCTGCTACAAAATTTGAATTGATCTTCCTTCCTTTCTTTAGGCACTATTCTATTATGGCCCAAATTTATACTGAAAATTAGAAATCAAAGATGTAGACTTCACAATTGGAGCTTAAACAGGGCATGAAAGTAGAGCAACGGGCACAATCTGATTTTCTACAAGTCTCAAAAAAGAACCTTAAGATCATCTTGTAGTTTAATAAACCTTAGTCCTACTCTTTTTGATGTATTCATGTTTCTTTAGGAACTTAATTTAGTTGTCTTTGTAGTGCTTATTAATTATCAAATGTTTCTGATGGATCCAGAATTTGTGATATTTAATTTGGTTTGGCTTGGTACAGAGATAGAGGTGAAAGGGAAGCTAAGGGAGGACAAGCGATTCAAGTCTATGTTGGAAAAAGCCAGAAGAAGGAATGAGTAATAGTGCGCGAGAATCGGAAGCTGATTTACAGTAGAGCTAAGCTCATGGTTTGTATTGCTTTCTGATTTACAGGAAGGAGGAATGGTATTTGCTTTTCTGTTTCTCATGACATTTTTGAGAGTAGTATTGCTTGTTCTTGCTGAGTGTCATCTCAATGGAGGCCTAAAGCTGTGTTTGAAAACTTTGGGTGTTAAAGAATAATAGCTTAAGACTCTGTTTGTTGAACTCATGTAACCAACATGGCTTGACATATGTATATAAGGCAAACAGAACTAGACAAATATCAGTGGATTTTCTTTGTGCGTTTTCTTGTTCTCTCTCGGGCCTTTTCTCAAGCAGATAATCTACATCTGCTTTTCTTCTCAAATATCCATAAATTTCTTCTTTGGGCAGATAGAAATTGGTATATCTTTTTATGATTTTCCAGTAGATTGTAATAGTATTGGTAGTAGCTATACCCAAGTACTATGGGTGTTGTTGTACGATGTTGCTAAGGTTGATCCCGAGTTTAATATGAAACTTACATTATTTAATTTCTTAGAGATTTTGATCATTTCCCAATAACTTGTTAGTGTTAAATGAACTACATTATGGTTTGAGCATATTTGTTATACAGATTATATATACACTTGTATTCATTTCATGATATATACCCGACTTGTTAATGTATTCAAAGATAATTACTCTATGTTGTAACTTGCTTTTATGCTACTAATTTATACTTTATACATATTCTACATTATATATGTTTTTGTTTGCTCTATTCACCCAAGACATGAATATATAATATATATAAACAAATCAACTTCGTCTAAATACTAAACTCGATCATAGAAATTTTTACTAACAAAACAAACATCCTCTTTGAAAAGGATTCAAAACCGGAAAGCATGTTTCTGAAGTGAGAAAATCATATGCTATTAGACCAAAGTACTAATTAACTTCACGAAGAACAAAATTGCTAAGAAAAACCCGTCCAGCCGTTTTCCAAACCAGTTCCATCTGTTTATATATGTCTCTTACTCCTCATCAGCGGAATTGAATTTGAGACACCAGAAATTGGAAGCATATACCATTCCTCCAACACCATTTTTAAACTATATATATATATTACTATAGAGTTTAAGCAGCAGGCTAGTTAAAAGCAACAACATTGGTAATTCTTCTACTGTGTGTTTAAATACTTATCTGTCTTCAATGGCAGAAAGTTTCTCTGCTATGCTATGCTCTGTTCTGCAACCATCAACAATCTAGTTTAGGTGTTTGGAAACAGAAGATTTGCCTCTTGTATTTGAAAAAGAAAGTGCCTAAATTTAGTAGCCATGTATATTTATCTAGATTCCCTCTCCCTCTAACCCTCTCTATTATGGCAACTTAACAGGTGCAATTCCCATTTATATAGGCAAAGATGTGACTCCAATCATTTATATTCCTTCAACATTTAGAACTTAGTCCAATAGATCAGTACCTTCCTGCTATAAAATTTAGGATCAAGTATTTTGAATTCCTCACATTAGATAAGCGATTTACGCATTTAATTTGATTCGTGTTGCTCGGATGAACTTCAAAAATTATCAAGAAAAAAAATATATAGCCTATGGAGGCTGTTGCGGATCAGACCTTGAAAGCAGCTTCCTTCGCTGATACAGATTATCCATGGTGCCAAAACGAAGAAGAAAAGGAGAGAAAATTTCAGAGATTTTATTCAACTAAATAACATCTGCATACAAGATAATCTAGCCAAGAGTTCTCTCCAAAAAAAAACTATCAGACCTAACAGCCTAACAGCATATGTATTAGAAAAAACGAATCTGTTACAGATATGAATTTATCAACTCTATTTAACAATCTGCTAACATCAATCTTAAATCCAAAGACCATAAATGAGGGACACACGTGACCACAAACTCCACCTCGGCCCTCATTTTCTTCAAACAGGTCATAGCTTTCTCATCACCATAGAAACCATTCCAGCCACTTGTAAGCAGTGCTGAAATTGGGCAGCAGGTAACACCTTTTATTTACAGATTGCCAACCCAATGGCACAGCTGAAACCGAGCTTCTAGGAAACAAACAACACACTAGTTGAACCAACTCCAAACATTGGTCCACGCTTGCCATAAGTCCCTTGATGTTGGTAGGCTCCACCTCAATGAGATCATCCCTCATTGCTCCTTGTTTACCAACAAGTTGGCAACATGCTCCTGCTTAATCTGAGCATATTCTGGGTTTTTCACGCTGTTTGCTTGGCCCATTGCACCTTAAGAACACCACCATAACCACATTGGAATCCCATATACCAGTGCAGTCACATGGGCACAAATCCATGAAAAACCACTCACCTGCAGCTAGCAGTCCCATACTGTATGCATAACCAGACACAAGCAGGAAACCTCTTGCTCCTCCTTCTATCCCAGTCCTCCATTACCGAGATCTTCTTGTAAGGGGTATCAAGAGCATCAGTGATGGTGTACCCAACTCTAAGACTATCTACCATGTTTGACTAACTGCAGCCTGCATAGACCAATTTCAGAAGACCATTGCTCACGTCATGTAGCCATGCCCGGCATCCTCTCACACCGAGAAGCACAAGGAGCCACTCCCACTGGTTGGCATTTAGCTGAGCTCCTGTTTACCGTCTCATACCATGGCCGCAGAGAACACCACGCAGAGGACATTTCACCATGCCTCTTCTCTCTCAGTTCTCTTATACACAGCCACACACAGAAAGATGCCCTGACTATAGCCTCCACCAATGGGTGTCCAACCATGCCTGCTCTCTCTTAGTTCTCTCCTGCAAACCAGCAAGACGTCTCCTTATCCCCAAATCACAGCCTTCATCTCAGCTCTCTGGACATCTCACAAACATACACACACCATAATACTTCTTCCTTCCTCATGCGGATCATCACCTTTCCTTCTCTAGGTATTCTTTTTCAGAACCTCTCTTGATGGTCATGGCACCTCTTGGAATTTTAATTTCTTCTCCAAGACCACACCACTTCTTGAACTGTAAACCCCAAGATGCAACAAAACTCCATTTATTCACTTAGGTCTTTCTTCAAACACCTCACAGTCATTCACAGCTATGAAAAAGATAGACCAAGAATAGAGATAAACAACACTCTCTCCTTATCTTTTCTGCTCCAAGCAACCATGTTTCACATTCTCCACCTCTTGGCTAAGAAAACCAACCCAAGAACCACCTATGTAGAACATGAATCTTGATCTCAAAGAAAACACTACTGCTTGTCATCAACCCCTGGCTCTCTTGCTTTCTAATCAACACCCATGCACCTCGAGTCAACCTGTGGATATCAGCAGCCTTGTCCTTCCTTTCTGCTCACCCTTCAACATCGAAACCTAGAACCCTCATTGGCTTACACCACAGGCAAGCAACTCAGCCTCTCTCATATTTCTTTAGCTTTGGCACCACAATCTTCAGCAATTCTTGATGGTCATGGCTCCACTTACAACCATGCCCAGACTGCAGCCCACAAGGCACATTTCTCCTCCCAGGCATTTCTAGTCTACTATCACATATTCAATTTAAATGGGTTTTATAATGCATAATATGTAGATCTCAAAAAATAAAAATATAAAAAATCAGCTGAGGCCTAAATTAACTAACTAGTAATACCACATATGGAAAAAGAAGAATTTTTTTAATTGAGTCTTATTTTGAAGTATGTATATGAATAGACCAATTAAAAGATTTAATTTTTTATTTGGATAATGAACTTTAAAATTGAATGATATTTTTCCATTAATTTTACTTGAGTTTTAAAATAAATATTTCACACATATATATATACCATAGGTGAAAATGAAAAGAATAATAGTATATTATGTCTATAAAATTGTCTCCATGATAATTTTTTTTCCCTTTTCTTTTGCATGGTAACTTTATTTTATGTTGAGTATCACACTAGTTGACAATAATAGTATTTGGATTTAATTGTTTTTAATTCAATACTAGCATAATTTAAAATATTTATGTTTCCATCAAATGGTATCAATTGTTTTTTCTTTTCCCATTCTAAAGTCAGATATATTGTGAAAATTATAAGTGAGTTGGTATATATGTGAATTTCAAACTATTTATAAAAATTATAAGAATTAAAGTCTAAAGTGTTAAGTTTTGATAGATTTTAATTTCCCTTTTCTAGTAAACATTTAGAAAAATATAGTTTCTGTAACAAAACTATTAAATTCATCAATGATAGATTTTGTTCATGACATTTTATATTAATGGGATTTAACTTTTAAGTTCTCAGCCACAGTCGCGTTAATTGAATCAAAATTTGAGTTTCAAGTTAATTTTGAAGAACAATGATATTTTATTATTGGCCTTGTTCAATTTTTCTCTGTCTTACTCTCGCGTTGAATGTTCAATTTTTCATATGCACACCCTTGTTTTGCTTATTGGCTTTGTTTTTTGTACTTATTTATTTGTTTATATTAATCATACTTTTTTCCTTATTTATTTCCTTCCATCAATCACGCTTTTGTGATATTAAAATTATGAGAAGAGATAATAAGTAACTTTGATTAGGCAGAACTAATACCTTTTGCTATGCCTTTTAAAAATATTTATCTTTTTCCTAGAACTACAGGTAGGAGGAAAATGATCATTATTTTATGAGAAAAACAGCTTTAATTTCATTTTTTGGGGCTTATTATTCAGCGAGGAGGGTATCGTTAATTTGAAGAATCTTAGCGCGTCTTTGATAATGGGAAAGTTACATTAATAAATCTTATCCTTTTTATTTGAGATAAGCACTGAATGTGGTTGGTTGTCACATGGAATTGCAGCGGAGTAGGGATATGGGGTACAAATGAGTCGGGTGAGTGTCTGGCTTTTATTCGGATAAAGCTTTCGGTTAAGCGACTGAATACTTATACGTGTCATGAGTTAAATTGAATAAAATGGATGAAATATTATAATTTAAAATAATAATAAATAATAATTTTACAAAGTACATATTTTGTAAAATAAAATTTATATAATCTTTGGATTTATTCTCATGTTCTTAGATTATAGAAAAAATTTATTTAGTTATATTTTTATTTTATTTTAAATTATTTTTTATACTAGTATTATTTTATTTAATTAAAAATAATAATAATTTTTTCTATAAACAATTATTTTATATTTTTTATAATAGAAAAACTAATATTTTTAATAATTCAAAAAAAAATTATGTAGTCTTAAAAGTTAAAGATAAAGAGTCAAAATTTAATTTTGACTCATGCTTGTCTAATTAAAAGAAATTGATTATCAAATTATAAAGAAAGGGGAAGAGCCGCAAAACGAAGAGCCGATGCTCACAACTGTGGATTAGGCATCTCCTCCTCTCTCCCCCATCTTGATTTTCAACACTATGGATCGAGATCGATCCGAGGTTCCACAATGTCTCGATGAGCTCAATGGCATTCTGGTCAGTACTTCGCGATGAGCAAAGCATCTCCACCGACCTTGAATCCACCGTCTCAGAGGTAACTCCGATTTTGCAGATTTTTCATTTCCATTGATTCAATTCCTTCAAAAAGAGAAAGAACGTCTCTCTTTACCTCTCTCTTTCTGCCCCCCCTTTATATATTCTCCAAACACCCTCTGATAGAGAGAGAATCAAATCTTCTCTCTCTACCTCTCTTCTTTTGTCTCTTGCGTTAGGGTTCCATCCCTCCGTTTCTTTGACTTAGGGCTTCAATTTCTTTTTTGCATATGCTTTTGACTTTTTTTCTTGATGGTTTTCCAGATTGATTGGTTGATTGAGTTTTGGTTTTGTTTCAGTGCTTCTTCAAGGCAATTTTAGGGTTGTATAGAAACTGATAAGTGCGATTCACTGTCAAGAGCTCTTCTGCAGATTTCGTGAATGCAGTTTTAAGAATTACTCAATAATCAGGTCTGTAATTATTTATTGCTTCGAAAGCTAAGATAGCCTCGCGTTCAACTGGGTCCAGAATCCAGTGGCATACAGCTCTCTATCAGACCTTTTTGAAAACACAATCTGTTAATATTGCTAAGAAATTCTATAATGCTGTTCTTCCCAGTGCCGGAGAAAAGGACATTGATGGCAATAGCGTCTTCGCTGTGAGCATCATAGAGGAGTTTATAGGCATCGGTATGGAGTACTGTCCCTCAATGACTCCTGAAGGATTTTGGAATATTAGTTTGATTCTGAAATGTGAATATTTAAGCTACAATAGATCTATTTGAACTTAATTGCAGAATTTGATATTTAATTCTATTGTTGCTGCTTTCTAGTCTAACTCCCCAGTGAAAGTGGAAATGAGACACCAGAATATCAAATATCACAAATATGCTATTCAAGGTGTGTGTGTGCACAAACCTAAAGGTGCAAGGGTAAAGAACCTTACTATACCTTCCCTTCCATGTTGATCTTAGCAGATATTTTGTAATGCCTTCACTCACTGAAGGTAAAGTCACTGCTCAGCTTGGTATCCTCAAAAAATGGATTGGGATTAGAGTTCTTAAAAGTAAAAGAAAAAAAAAACATTAGTAACCATTTGGTAGAATCTATTAACTACAAGTCTACAACACAGAGGCATTAGGCTTTCTTCTATTCAAACATAAATAATTAGAACAAAATAAACTTCCAGTAAATGTTCAATTCTAACTGAGTAGGCATGAACAAAGCAATGAGGAAAGAGATTGACCAGTGCTTAGCTTCAGTGACTAAATTGAACGCACAAGCGCCGCCATCTAGAAGGAGCTGAACAGGGCAGTGAAAAATTTGCCAAATAAATCCCCCAGTTTTTACTGATAAAAAAAAAATCCCCCAGTTTTGATTCTTTTGAATGACTTAACTTCAGCTGTTCTAGTGTAAGCAATTGACTACATCAGTGAGTGAGATATATAGGCATGTTTTTGAAATCTGTTTACTGTTTTCAAGAACAAGAAAAACAAAATTTATGTTTGGCTCCTAATTTATTTGTTCTCAAAACACAAAGAACATCATTTTGGTGTTTCAAGAGCAGTTTTTAAAGCATAGAGAACAACATTTGGTATTCTCTAGCTTTGTTCTTGTTCTTTGAACTAGTGTTGTTGTGTTTTCCTAAACAAAAAAATCGGGAACCAAAAGTGTTTCAAGTGTTTTCCTTTGTTCTTGAGAATAGAAAACTGTTAAAATTGTAAATCAAACATGCCATAAAAATCGATTAAATAGTAAGTTCTACTGTTAGTGCTCTCAAGTCGCAACAATCCCCATTTTGGAATCCTTTGATTATAAGATCCAATGAGTAATTCTCAAACTCCATACTATGGAGCTTAAGTTGTAGGATAAAACTCTGTGTTCTAATGATTTTTTAACCATACATAGGATTATACATGATTTGAAGTGAATGGAGGGAAGGGTCTTATGATAGATCCCAAATTAAAATATGGTGTTACATCAGATCGCCATGTAATAGTGTAAGGCAACAAAACAGGAAGGTTGTGCTTTTCTTAATTTTTCTTGTGTATTGTATGTAGTAGGTGGATTTGGGATTGTATTTCATGTCCCATTGTGTAAAATGTACCAATCATAAGAATAATAATAGATTTCGCTTCATCTTATTATTTATTTATTTTTATTTCCTTCCCTACTATTAGATGTAATATCATTTTTTGGAGTTTCTTAAGTCCCAATAGTGAGGCTTTGGTACAGCTGTCATCTAGTATAAGTTTGAAAATGCCCAGTTCACGTTTAAAACTCCGTAGTGGTGACCATGGTCACTGCTAAAACCCAGAAATTAACGGCTTTAATAGGCACAATTAGTTTGGTGCATTTTTCTAAGGTATACTAAATATTGGTGTTTTTATTTCAAGTACATCACAGGGGTTAGTCTGACACAGGCTTTTCTAACGAACTCAGGTTAAAATTTGCAATATGTGGGTGAATCAAAAAACAATGGCTACCCCGTTTCACTCAAGACTTTTTTCTCCTAGTGAAGATCTGTCAACACGGCTTGAAGGTACTCTTCTACTAACAATCCTTTCTTTCTCATATATTTCCATGTTTAATGTCTATAAATCCATGAGGATTGTATGGCAAACCCAAAGTAAATTATATGTGCTTGTTTTTAAAGTCACGTATAATGTTTATTTTTGCGTTATCTCAAAACTGTTGTTTCAAATTCCCAAAGATTTCTATGTTCTCCGTGCGGTTATCCCTTGTTTATCCCAACAAAAAAAAACAGTTTTCAAAACCATAAACCATAAACACAAATAGGTCCTATCACGCCGTGCTTCTATGTAATAGCATTCTTTTATAGTAATCAAAGACTCATTTGGGCAAACATTTTTTCGTAGGATGGGGTACATATGAGAAGGCTTACAATATAGACATTAGGGTCATAGAAATGCAGATCAAAAGGGAAGCAAATCACCAGTCGGTTTTATCAAGAGGATTTATCTAGAGGATCTCAACAAAAAAACCTCAAATCTGAGCTTGGAGATTCTTGAGGTCTGTACTTTCATCTCGAACATACATTTTAACCTTACATGCATACATGATTTCCATATCTATCTGTTAATGCTAATAATAAATACCATCAGGCATTATTGCATGCGATCCGTGTTATTAAGTCATTGCTCCAAAATCCAGACCAGAAGGTATGATACTTCTTTCCTAGATGATTTTTATTGTGATTAGCATTAGCTCATTATATAGATCATCTCTTTGTCAGGTTTGTTTGCCTTGGTTATTTCTTTGTATGCTGCTGCTTGTGTAAGTATGTAGGACTACTCTTTTCTTTCAAGCTTAGGTTTTCCTTTTTCCATTTTATTCATTTTGCTTCTGCAGTAATAAACTCTTATTTATACTTCAGTCTGTCTCACACAATATTAATTTTTTCCATGGTTTTAGCCGGTAGTAGTGAGAGCGCCTCTCTTTCAATAATATAGTAGGTGCCGTGACCACTGTGAATGCATGCATTCCACAAAGATCACCTTATCTTAGTTGCCTTCTCTAAGATTTTGAAACCTACTGTAGTTCTTCTTCCCAATCTCTTCAGCTATTGAAGTAATTGGGATATGAGCAGTCATTCATGCCAGTGCTGCTGTACACTCACTTTTATTCTAAAGTTTCGCACAATGCGCAGTTTGGAAACATATTATCCGCTAACAATCTAGAATCTGGACCCCATGAATATTTCCTGTAATAGAAGCTCGTAATTTAAGAACTGATTTCCTAAATACACGCATTTAAAACTGAGCAAGTGCATGTCTATTCAGTTGTCCCATCGGAGATTGGGTTGCCAATGCGTTAATCCTACTGGTTGCGCGGTCAGCAGGTATAAATTGTGAACTGCAGGTTCTTTACATTATTTTGATATGAACCTACTGAACATTAACAATGGCTAATTAACAAATAGCTATTATGAAAGAATTGATTTTCCTTCAGTCCATCAGATGTGCAAATTTATCATTTATCAACTCATACAAGCGTTTCTGATTGATCGTTCTATTTTCAAGTGCTTTATTTCATTTCACCTCGACAAAGAAGGGCAACATAAAGGACACATGAGCGGAGATTCTTAAATAAATCAAAAGCATTATATTAACATCCCAGAACTCATAGCTGTGGTTTTGCAGTAGCTTCAGCCATATGAAAACAGAATATATAGACATGGTTGCTACAAAAACCGTTGCCTACAGTCCAAAAAGTCGAGTAGTCGTGGCGTTTACTATGACCCACTAATACTGTAAACACAACGTAATGCCTTGTAGACGCAAAGCCGTCCCTGGGTGGGCTATAACTGCCTCCTTCATGACCGCGGCAAGCTTCATTTTTTTTTGATTGTAGCGCCATGTAAAACCGCAAGCCTTCCACACCACTCATGGTCATACTATTCACGTAAAGGGGCTTTCATTTGTTCACAGCTATATCCTATAGTTGCATTAAGGATTACTTTTAGTCAAGAAAGGTCACTGACCACACATAGTTTTTGTGCAGATACTTTTACTATATATATAAGTATATATATATTTGTATTAATTGAGAATCTTATTTTTGCAGTATAAGCTTGTGTTGTTGGCACAAAGTGTACAAGATATCTTTGTATTGATTATTGAATAGATTTGAGTACCAAGAAAAACTTTACTACAAAAAAACAATCATTGTTTTCAAGTCATTATCCCAAAACTCCTGAAGTATTCCTTTTTGTTATTTTACTTCCCTGTTTTTATTATACGGTAGCAAGTAATAAAGAGATAAAGATTTATTCTACAACTGAAGGTTGTGTAACATAAAACGGCTCCAAAAGGCTACTAACTGATACCTTGTTAAACATTTGTTGCATTATATAATCTTTCCATCAAAAATTTTTCAACCATATGAAGAGATTAGTGCTATGTTACCTCCCAATGGATGTGGATGTTTGACTTTCTTTACATGCTTTGACCAATCCTCTTAACTACTATCTTCAAACATAATCAGCTTATCCATGGGACAATTTCAATCCCTCACGGTAGACAAATTCATATTGGTCAAACCTTTCTATGAAAATTAAAGCAAATGTTTTTCTACTCCTTCGGTGTAGTTGTTGTTTCCCCACTGTTCTTTGGGCTCTGACATCTTGATAAAACTTTCTACAACCACGCCACGCGATATGGATAACTCTGATGTCTTACAACTTAGTGCTTTAATAATTCGATGTGTGATATGATATCCACAACAACGATTTGAAATAGAATAATAAAGCTGAAAATAAAGCAATTGATAAAATGATACTTTGAAATGATTGGTGGTTCTTTTTTAATGGTCGATCTAAAATATCAAAAAAGCACTATACTCTAATTGTGGGCAAGGAAGAAGGATGGGTGGATATTAACACCAATGGGGAAGATAAGTAAATATAGCATTTGATTATAATTATATATAATTTATATTATGGTGGATATTAACACCAATGGGGCAACATAGCATTTGATTATAATTACTATATAATTTTATATTCCTTTCGAGAGATATTGAAAATTACTCATAAATCAATGAGATAGAGGAAGCTAAATTCATGAGAAAAAAAAGGAAACACATTGAAACTATTTTACAATGAAGAAAAATACCCTTATCATTATGTGTTTTTTTTTTACTTACAAAAACAATCATTATGAAATTTGTCTTTTTATTACTTAACCTTTTTTTTTTTTTTTTATGAGTTGCTTTTGAATCTTTGCATACCTTGAAGTTGTATTTATTTGTTCCTCTGCTTCAGGCTTACACCTCATTTTGTCATCTCCATTTAAACAAATGAAGTTAAAATCGCCTTTAGTCATTTAAAACATTGGTCATACTTATTTGAGTATATATATTCATGTTTATTATTCATGGAGTTGAAACACATTAGTGTAGTGGTTTCATACACTTTTAAGCTACACGAATGAGACTTCATTCTCAAAGATAGTTCTCTTAATTTCTTTCTTAGTAGTATTCATTTTTATGACTGTTTTTGGAAAATACTTTTCTTAGTTGTACATGTTCGTTTCGAAAATATAATAAAAAAGCAAGGAAAATGATTTTCTATTTTTGATTGTGTAATAAAATATCTCAAAGAAATAAGATATAAAATAAATTACATTGGGAATTTTTGCTCATGAGGGAATTTGAGCCGAGGAGATTCACTTAGAACTTTGAGCACGAATTTTTATTACATTGAAGACATGGCTGTGCAAAAAGAAGTAGTCTCAAAGCTCATTTCTATGACTTAAATAGTTATATGATCCTCACAGCCGCTATGACAAACTTATGCTCCTTTCATGAATGGAAAACGCCGATGGACAAACGACGTTAACGATCATTATGTGCACCCTCACATGCATTTTTTTTGTTTATGTGGAACTTTTGCAAGTGTTTTTAACTCAAACATTTTTAACCCAACTCCCTTCTAAAATTCTCCTATTTAAACTCAATTTTCTCCCTTGTTTATTCCTTGTCTCTTTCGTGAAATACCTAGCCTCAATCCCTCTTAGTTTCATCCTTTAAGTCTTTCCTTTTTTGACATTCTCTCTCGCTTAATTGTTATGTCAATTAATATTTAACCAGATAACTCGACACAGTCAACGGTACCTATAATTGTTTTGATACTCCAAATTAGCCACTTCCTCTCAATTCCTTCTAATTTGCTTTAAAAACCCCAAATTCTATCATATCCTCTATGGAACATAGTTCCCACATCACCTCATGCTTCACATATGAGACGCTACCATGATGGGAATTGTAGCTAAACACAAATTATTACTATTATGGGCTGAGAGCTAATATGTGGGGATGTGCTCAAGAACGGTCTTGACGCTGCTTCCTTCTTTTGTTTGGTTCTTGAGAAAAATTGCAATGTGGTAAGAAAAACAAAAAGTTTATGTTTTTACTAATTTTTGTGTTCGAGGCTGTGTAACTGTATGGCTGTTTCTTTGTAGTACTTGATCATTTTTCACTCTCACATTATCAATATTGGGTATTTTTTGTAAAAAGATTGAGCATTTTTCATTAATGACTGAAAGTATCTTCATACATTGCCTCTTTCTTATTATTTTATAGGTTTTTTCTTAACTTTCTCAAGAATCAAATGTAGATTACATTCATATATTTTTTTATCTCTATTTGCCCTGGCTTTCTTTCTCATAAACTTAAACACCTGTACTCAAAAAGATAACCAAAAAATTAAAAAAATGGAGTTCGGCGGGTTAATGAAAATATCAATAAAAACCCAAATCCGTACCGGTTATTGTTCAACAATCAAACAAATTGTACTCGCAGTTCGTGAGGTTAGGATTTATCCGGCGGTCAGGTTGAGATAAGGATTTTTTTGGGTTTCATTTAATCACATTCAAAATGTCAATATCAACTAAAACTACGTGATGGTAAAGCCAACAAATGCAGAACGCCTCGCTTGTCGTTTGGGATTCCATTAACAACAAAGGTATAAGTGTATCGCCTATTACAAACAATAAGGACATGGTTGGACAAAAAAAAAAAAAAAAACCTAGATTGAACATACGATCAAACGCCATAGGTATTAGAAGCACCTTTTCAACAAATCCAAAGCATTTTTGACTGAAAATGCAGCCATGTCCGACCGCAGAAAAATTATCCTATAAGAGCTACTCCTCGCCTAAAATGCACATGTAATGTTCTGACATAAAAACATCAAACCATATTCCATATAAATAACGAATCCCAGGTGAAATGTGCCCGCGGTCATACAGATGAGACAACTCATGCCCACAACCCGGAAGTCCCAACCGCACCCTCGCCACACCCGCAACGCCAAGTGTGAAAAACCGCCATATCGGTGTTTCACCCAATGATCACTTAAACCATTGGACGCCCCTCCAATTTTAATTTATCAAATCCCGTGTTTATTTGGCTGCAATTTTCGGTTCACCCTCAGCTCGCAACGCCTTCCGACACTACGAATCCTCTTCATCGCGGGATCCATATGTCTGACCAAGAACAAATTTGGGTCTTTCACCTTGGGGATCTGCCCCATCTTGTTTCACCCAAACACACGCCTGATTCTCCCAATATTTTATACAACCGTGAGTTCGATTTTGACGCGTTGTCCCATTTCCGGCTCACCAATACCCACCAAGAATGGTAAAATAACAAGCATTTTCATGCACCCACACCGACTGACGATGTGATCGTGGCATATGAAAAATGCATGATGCCAATGCATTCTCCTTCATGTTACACAAGCATGTATATATGGAGTGTTATGATGAAACATTAATACAATTATGGCAATTATGTAATTTTTTAAGCATATAATTTACATATCCATGTAACTAATGCATTATACATCACTCAGCATGCATCAACATAATTCTCACACACCAGATGTTATTCTATAAAACCATAACACACAAATGACCCAAACTCGACTCCATAATACTAAGGCACCTTACTACTCGGTCACCCACTACAGATACCAAAATAAGACCACAAACCCAAGCATATCGCATTCCGATCAAAACCAACCCCACCTGGGCCTCGAATGGCTCGAAAATGTGGGCCTAAATTTCAGCTTGGATCGTTAAACATAGTCCCGAAAGAGCTGGGATCGTCCAAAAATACCCCGAAATTCAACCCGACCGCTTGGGAAATGGGCCTCAAAATTTAAAATCTTTACACTACCAGCAAAAATTTCGGGAACAAATTTACAAGATGCTGCCTCTGGGGTTATAAATCCAAGCCATTAAATGGTCTCTTTAAGATAGGAAATAACATAAATAGGTACTTCTCTACTTCTCAGTGGAGTTTAGGAAACTCCAAGATTTTGGTACTCCGCAACCCTCGGCCGCGCTGGATCAATCCCTGTCTTCAAACTCCACCTAAAACCTACGATCCGATTTCCTCAGAATCTTCAAAACAAGTTAAAAAAATAAAAATAAATAAAATTCTCTCTCTAACTCTCTCCACGCTCCCACCGTCCGTTCCGACCTTCATTTTATTTTTTTATTTTTTTATTTATTTTTATTTATTTTTTATTATTATTTTACGCTACCGTCATAATATTTCATTCGGATCCGTTTCTCATCTCAAACACTTGTGTATTTATTTTCGTCTCACTATTTTAAATGAATTTAGCCTGCAGTCATTTCGACTTCCTCGAGATTTCAGTGAAAATCCGTCCCCAAGTCATTGATGGTTTATCACCCGTAGAAAATCGAAATATTCGCTGGTCTCCTAACTGACGGTAAACTTTTATGGGTCACTAGATTTCTCGCGGACGAATTTTAACTGCCGCAGCCTCGGTTACATCCGAGATCTAGAATTTTCGCTTAAACCGAAATTACCGCTTTACCATTTTTTCAAAAATTGACCCTTTTTTTTTTGGCTTTATACACTGCTCCTCGCCAAAAACATAAAAATTCACATCTCCTAATCCAATGAAATTGCCCCAGTAACTATAGATTTGGCAAAAGCACAAATTCAATCGCAAGATCCGCTCAGTCATCCAAATATAGAAAATTTTGTAAGCCAACCCACGCCGTAGCGGCAATTTATCATTTTGTCTTTTTCAAAAAAAATTTCAATTTAATTCCTGTTTAAGCAAATATTCCACAATAGAAAATTAATTCGATTTTATTATAAGCCATACAAAAGATTTATAAAGTCTATTTTTTAAAGCTTGAAAGATAAGGAAAAGAAAAAGAAATGGGATTTAACTATCTAACCTCAATTATGAATGGTGAATCAAGTGATATAACTTTTTTCATTTTAATATTTGTCCCATAGACTTCTATGATTATATTAAGTCTTCAATTTAGGAAGATCTATTGTGCGTAATATAATGAGTGGTTTTAAAAAAAAAAAAATTGACAAACCCATTCACATTGCAACTATATACTTATTGAAATTTATTTTATATAAATATTTCTATTTCAATTACCATAATTTGATCATCATTTACACACAAATATTCATCAAGTAAGAAAGCCAGGTCTTTTCTACTATTAATGTATCATTTATGTAAAGGCTTTGGCCTTTCTTACCTATAGCTCATAAATAGGCCTAATCTAACATGAAAGATATCTGACTTCTCCCACCCTCTCGTCTTTTCCTATTTCTCTCACCCTTTTTGATTTACAACATCGCTATCGCACGATCTATCGTAAGTTTATGTTAGTTTTAACATTTGCCAAAATCGCTCCACCTGTGTACTCTATTACATGACTTTTCGGGCCCCAATTCTCGTTTTATCAAGTACTTTGTTTTAGGACGTTTTCTTATACGTACTTTGTTGGCATCTATGAATTTCAGTAGAATTCCATTATGTCAATAATTATAGTTAACTCACATACACTTTGAATTCAATTCAATTATGCAAACATTCCGTATAATTTTTGTAAACCTTGAATTCTGCTAGAATTATATTACAAAATTCGCGTATGAATTTTTGTCTAAAATTTACTATTATTTCAACTTTCTACCATTATCTTCTCTTTAGTCTTTTATTATTTTTATTCCATTTTATAATGATACTTCATTTGTACCCATTTTTTACTTAACATGAATTCCTTAAAGATATACAACTAATTTTTTTTCTTTTTTCAAAGAATTATAATTCCAATTATCACACTTTGAATTTCAAGAATTCAATTTTGCAAATACCCCTGGATGAATTTTTGCAAAACTCTTTTGAATTTATAAATTCATTATTAAATCTCAAGAATTTTTACCAAATTATAATACCAAGAGCATCAGAGAGTCATTTTCTTTTAGATTCCTCAAGAATCTATATTTATTTATTTATTCGTTAAATTTTGATCAATTTTTTTTACTTAATTTTATTAATTTATTATTCTATTATTTTCGAATATGTCTAACCTCATAAACAGACCTGTCGTTTCGATATTTCTAAAGAACAATCATTTATCCTGGATTTTGGATGCATGAAATTTGGGTACTTAGATGCTTCAACCCGGGAGAAACCATCAAAGCAAATAATAGCATCCCCAGATCGCAAGTGCATCCCCGCAGGATCGCTAAAGCTAATTTTCCTTCGCTAACACCTCGATGAGTCTCAAGAATGAATACCTTGCAAAGAAAAGACTCATTGGTCCTCCAAGGTGAGTTTTCTATAAGACCGATACAGACTACCGGTAAATATCGATGAGGATATACCAAAAAACTTTTACACGCTTTTCACGCCTCTAATGTGCTCCCCATAGCACATAGAGAGCGCTGGCTACTAAATATTTTGAATTGATTGCATGTCTCCTTGTGGTCAAAAGAATGGACCAGCTTTTTGCTTCAAAAATCATCAATCTCACCCCGCATATAAGCCAGTAAAGCATTTCCTCGAAGCAAATGCTACTTTTGGGTTCACCCCATAGCAATGTACAAGGGCACAAAAATGGGCCGGTTTCAGGGGGAAAAAGGATCGAGGACGCAGGTGGTATCGAGGGCATGGCCGGTGATAATTTAGATATCGGTGAACACCTGGCCTTTTAATAATAGCGAAAAGCAATCCCAATAAAGGGAAAGTCGCTAAATCCACGCAACCACCACCGTAATATCCCTAAACGCCAACACGAGCACGTGCCATATAGATGTGGCATGATCGTCATTGGTCGCCGACTGCCAGACGCACGCGCCATCAAACATTTGGCTGAACTTTTATCAAACATCAATCGTGCAAAGGCAAGGATAATATCAAGTCAATTTCGATGGTAATGGTGATAGTGGCATGGATTCGCTCTGACTTTGATGTTTCGATTTCTCGAGGACCCCCACGTAGAAATATTTCCCATCTAATTGGTGATGTAGCCGTGTCACCTATGATTGCCTTTTATTTTCTATGTACTTCCTATACTTCCCACAGGTTTCAACGTTTCAAATATTCGCTTTCTTAATTTCACACCTTCTTTCATAACTTTAGCCAACATGGATACCACTCCCAACTTGCCGCCGAGTCACATTATCACTGAAATATTTTATTCGCGACTATGCTACAACTCATTCTATTTTACATGTTAGTGCTAAAGGATATTTTTTCCCAACCAACCCGAGGTGACATTTTCCTCGATCATCCTATTAAACCATCCCGCTTGAATAATGCCTGAATTTTTTTTTCTTAAATATCATATGACTATCAGATGTCATCGGTGAGATGCAGGGTAGGTTCTCATATCCTTACATCATTATATAACACCTTGAGCCTTTAATGTAGGAATCTTGTCACGTCGTTTTGCAAACATATTTTGATTAGAACTGTTTTCTCACATATTAGGTAGATAAACCAATTAATAACAATGAAGTACACAGAAATTACTTGAATACACTACACATCATTGTTGCATCTGATCCTCAGACTAAACAATCGAACTAGAAGTCTGTGAAGAATCCTTCATTTACAGGGATCCTCAGACTCAATCACTGGGATATTTCACTATTCGAATAGTTTGATACAGTTAAAAATCTAATAAAGCTTGTTTACCTCAGAGGCAAGCCACGTTTTTGATGAAATTACCCCCAAGAGCCTATCATACGCGTCGCCCCGTTGAGCTAAATACATTTACAAGTGGGCTGGTAAGGAAAACAGTTACAAGAGTAAATTTAACTCCATCAATTATCTCTCATGAATGAAGAGGACTTCTATAAATTATATAACTACAAAGAAATAGATGACCGTAGAAATACTGCTAGCAAATGCTTTTTTCTTCAAGTGTGGCTATGTGCATTATGCAAAATAACAAATGATCGTATTTGCCAAATTATAAAACAGAAACACAAATCTATAAAGATTGGGAAAAAATGGAGCAGCTGTAATTCCGCCACAAAAAGGCACCCAATTGTTTAGCTGGTGTGAGGTTTGGACTCGAGTTCCACACCTAAAAATGTTAAGCCCTGCTGGGATATAGATGTCTTGGTACTTGGGAAAGAAAAATGAAAATAAACAATGAAACGTGACGACAGGTGCCCAGCTTTGTTGGGCACAAGGTTTTTCAAAGACCCTGTGATTGACTTATGAGGAGACATGTATTCACCAAGAACAGAATGCAATTCACTTTAGACATACGCATACATTTGCGCCTCACTTAAAACGCCTTGATGATGTTATTACAAGATATTTCAGAAGTGGATCCAGATAGTGATATATACATGAAAATCCCTCAATATTTCATTGCTCAAGCAAAATTTTCCCTAAGAATTTACATCATTAAAGCAAATTTTCAAAACCACTGTGGTATGTATTCACAAAGTTGCAACGATCCTTATACGACTCAAACAACTGCAAACATAAGTCAAGAAAACAAGTCGGGCCACAATACAGCAAAGATATGGATGATTTGGGGGTCTAATGCGACCCCTAAGTGGTCTCTAGAAACGCTAATTATTTAAAAAGAAAGAATTTGAGATGAAAGCGATCGGTGCAAGATTTAGATACGCTCTACCCAGACGGGCATTTTTCAAATGGGATTTCTTTGGCCCATCAATCAACATATACCAAAAGTCCCTGAAGCACTTTTACATACAGACAAAAGCCCATCCCCTTAACTCCCTATGATTGCAAGATCACTTGAAGTGTGGATAAAGACCCATTTTCGTCCCAAAGAAGAGAATGAGCTGAGGAAAAACCCCGGGTCCAGAACACACACATACTTAAGTTCAACTGAAGACTCGACGCATCTCTCACAGAATTGGGGAAAATGCGCCACATTGCCTTTCTCGCTGGTCCTATAAGATATAGTCGCCTATTCTAGGGTACTGGGAGGTCCTATAAAACATTGGTTTGATACCTCAGCAGGGACAAGTGATAGTGGGGCCCTTTTATTCTAAAGGCTCAAAAAACCGTAATTTACTGTTATATTTGATGCAAGATACCTTCATCCCCTGTGCTCGATCACAATCAGGATATGTATTTACTTGTGGCAATACTGCCATCTCTTGGAGATCCGTTAAGCAAACCATGGTGGCAACCTCCTCCAATCATTCAGAGTTATTAGCACTACATGAGGCAAGTAGAGAGTGCATGTGGTTAAGATCCATTATTCAACATATTCGTGACTCTAGTGATCTTCCTCCACCGCAAATACCACAACAACAACATTATATGAATGATAGCGCCCCAGATACACAACTCAAAGGCGGATACAATAAAAGTAGATATCTAAATAGCTACATATTTCTCCAAAGTTCTTGCCACTTAATGAGCTTCAAAACACCCGTAGATCGGAGTGCAACAAATTGTGTTCAGTGATAACCTACAGATTTATTCACTAAGCGACACTTCGCTACGACCTTCGCGAAATTTCTACGCCAAATTGGAATGAGGAGACTCCAAAGATCTCCAATAATCGAG
The DNA here is from genome assembly GCA_016808115.1 of Tetrastigma voinierianum. NCBI lineage: Eukaryota > Viridiplantae > Streptophyta > Magnoliopsida > Vitales > Vitaceae > Tetrastigma > Tetrastigma voinierianum. The sequence goes on along the minus strand of JAEQBH010007148.1, from coordinate 21,035 downwards.
ATATTAGCACATCGGTGGAGCGGCAAACACCAAAGTATATCAGACTCTTTTTCCCTTCACTTAGTCTTTCGTCCCACCGGTTTTTCCCCAATAGAAGGTTTTGCACGGAGGGCATGATACTCTTCAAGGCAAAGACATACTTTTTCCCTTCCGCCAGCCATTCCAATCGGTTTTCCTGCAAGAAGGTCACTGAGGCATAAAGCTCTTTGATGTTATATCATTCAAGGGGGAGCAAAGTTATAATATCGATCTTGAATTTACTTATAATGACTCCAATAACTCATCCCGGTAGGATTACAACATACGACATCGTAGGCGTGATAAGAAGACAAGCATTGCCATCAGTAGTGATTGGCATGAATTAGAAATTATAATTTTAATCCTGACCTTAAGAGATTTAAAACAAAGGTGATAAAACGTCATTTCTGAATAGTGCCGACATAAGATAATTAAGTTAGAGGATTAAATATATAGGAACTTTCAAAAAAGTCGATCATAATATTTAAATGCTCGATATTTGAACTCCCATAAATTTGGGATTAAGTCAGTGAAAGCATAATTACTCAGTTTTGGAACAGTAAATTAGTCAACAATAACAAATCGTCGAATTAATTCATGAAGTCTGAAAATTCTCAGATCTCTGATTTACTGTGGAACCAGACCCGCACGCGCTGTCTGCTCCCGGGCTGAATCTAGTGGATCTGTGAAAAGCTTCGTTTAATCTGCATAGCCTTCTGAATATTTTACGACTTCTGCGATCTAGCCAGATGCTCAAAATCTGAAACTGACGGTGGAAAATCTGAAAATGGCAAATACTTTAAAGCGAATATTCAATTTGAGATAAATAAAATTGAAACCTGAGACAAAATAATTTTGTTTCTCTAAATGAATCCATCACCAAGAAGTGGAATAAATGGATTAACGCGGGTCCCACTTCGAAAAAAATCAAACCGAAGTCGGTGCCAGGAGAGATTCATTTAAGTCGCGCCGGTCGTCCAGAGAGATTTTTTTGATTTTTATCTTTTCAAATCTCTTTCCTCGATTTATGGCAATCCCACCCGGCCTGACTGGTCTCCTGGATAAACACTAGAAAAGTACTTCACGCGACGAGGCCACGCCATGGTACCAAACAACAGAGGATTTCACCGAGACCAGTGAAATACGCGAAAAAACCAAATTTTTAGCTTTCTTCCTCGTGATCTTACATTCCCAGTGGTCCCGCACTTTCTGGACCAGTGAGGTAAAGTCGCTCTTTACGCAATGAAATACGCACACCTCAAAATCTTGGCTTTCACAAACTCGAAGAGGTAGGGAAATTTTCTCCCATTGTAGTTATTTCGAAGTTTCCAAAAGCAATTATGATAATGGTTTCGAGGCTCTTTTAGAGGCCATAAATCCATCCCAAAATTTTTAGATCAGGCTTAGGGAATTTCTTGTGGAAATTTAGGCTTCGGGACTATTTTCTGACACCTGGCTCTAATTTCTCGACTGCTTTTTATTTACTTTTGGTTAAAATTTTAGATTTTATTCTATTAAGTCCTCTTATGTACTCAGAATGTTTTCGGGTGTTTTGCACTTATATGGAAAACCTTTAGTCTAATCTAGCCATATGCCTCGTGAAATTCGATTACTTAAATCCACATATTTTCTTCTGGTAAATTTTACCTTAGCACCAAGTATGTAAAATCAAGCTTTGGGTTGGTACCGACGCCACACATCTAATACATCTGTCAGATACTGGTGCCGGTATGGAAAGTCATGGAACTGTGGTAGGTTCTCTGTTAAGTTTAGCAAAGAGGTGAGTGTTCTTAAACTCATTTTTCCCAAATACTACTGTATTATTATTATTTATAAATTGTTTATTAATCGGGTATTTCATGGTTTTGAATGCAAACCATTTTCTACTGAAGCAAGCAATGAATTAGAAAGGTGTAAAGGGGAATGGTTTGGAGCAGTTTGATGGAAAAGAAAGTATCGTTTTAAAATTGTAAAACCATACTAAAGCAAAAGCAAGAAATTGGCTTTGAATACCAAACCATTTTTCAAGGCAAGCAAGTAAATGGTTTTAAATAATTAAACCATTTTTCAAGTAGTACAAGTACAAAATGGTTTCAAAGTTCAAAACCATTTTTACAAAAGAGTGCAAAAAGAAGTTTAGAAAATGTGCCTCCTAGTTCTAAGCAAGCAAACCGGTCGGCGATTCGTGACGCTGCACGGTGGTGTTAGATCTCATACATGCATTTTAGTTTGCCTGGCCTTATGAAACTTAGGACACATCATGCATTTAAAGGAGACCGCGGGCACATGTGAGATATAAGGTTATGAGTTTCAACTACATACGGTGACGGCACCAAAAACACTCCACCATATTCACGGAAAGGTGATGCGTGACCAGTCCTTCTCCAATCGCAATCGTCACCGGTGCTCGCTGCGGTTCACTAGCAGACGTTAGCGTAACAGCTCCGCGCCGTTGATGCCTTACGAGTTACTGGACATATGCGCTTTTGAAAATCAACCATCGTTCCTCTTGTCAGTCAAAGCCGAGAGTTTTAGCAAATCCATTTCGTGTTTCTCGTTCCCAGCTTAGGATTTCAAAAACGATCGGGCTGAGCAAGCTCTCCTGTGATTTTGGGCAAACGGTTGAGCCCAAATTCCCGCTTTTATTTCAAAGAATGCCGAGCCTGCGTCCTGCATGAAGCTGCAATCTTAAAGAGTGCCAGTTAGCTTCTAAGAACTCGTTGCCATATGAAAGTTAAAAGCGAAACAAAGAGAAGTTTCTACTTATAAACTTTCTAGCAAGAAATGAGAGTTTATAAGCTTTTAAAGAAAAGCAAAGCAAAGCAAGTATATATTAAAAGTTTGCAGGAACTTTTAAAGCAAAGGTAAGTACACAAAAGCAAGCTTTCAAGAAGAGTTTGAAACTAGAAAAGAAAAGTTAAAAGCTTCCTAAAATACTCGTTGTAAAAGAGAGTTTTACATTTTTGAGATGTGTTTTTCCTGAAAAGCAAAACCTTTTATAAAAGCATACACTCATCGAGCTCAAGCTTAGCTCATTATTTTGTATTTAAAACTATTTTTCCAGTACGTACACTCCGACGCCTCGGGAGCAGATTAGGACTCTCCGACATTTTATATCATGTCGTAATTAAGAATATTGCGTAGTGAAATACTTTGAACTTGTATATAATGGAGCATATGTATGTACATGTAGTAGTTTTCAGGAGAATGTGTCGGGTCACTGCTGCCATATTTTGACATATAGTGTAAATCGGATGTATACAGGATTCGGGGACATACTATGCAAATTGTTATGCCGCCGAAATTTTATAAAATCATAAGTTTGTAAAAGAAAATTTTTTATGTATGCTGAAGAAGAATACGGCTTCGTCACAGAGTTTCTCAATGTTATGAATTCACGGATTGCGGAGGTCATTTCGCGGCACGCCCGCCACTGGGAAGGCGTGTGTGCAAGGCAGGTGTATCAGAAAGCAGTCGTATATAATAACCCAGGACGGAGGAAGATGATACCACGCCAAGGTGGTATCGCAGCACAAGTATTGGCAACCATGCATGTTCTCAAACTTAGAGTACATACATATCGAGCACCAAAGTCTCAACACCGATATTTTTGGTACCATGCATCTATGTCGCGAGACGAGGTCGCCAAGGAGAGTCATTCCACGCCAAGCTTCGAAGGCCCATGCATTCTCCTCGTGAGAGATGAGTTACTTAGTTAAGTCTCCCACTACCGCTCTATGAATCACCTCCAAAGAAGAGTGCCAGCCGGACCATCTAGGCCACCGCAGGGAGCCCGGCGCCGTGGATTGTTTAATACGGCAGAGTTGCGTGGCATGACGCACGATATAGCCCATAATAATTCGTCAATAGCCATAGAACTTCCACCGCCACCTAGAGGTTATGGAAGAACCGGGAGGTCAATAGAGAGAGTGCCACAAAATCGGGCGCCAAGCCATGATGGCAAGAGATCCGTATGTACTGGTGCTATATTAGATAGTAAACAAAGTATATGGAGTTGGGCGGGCCGCACGGATGGAGCAAAGAGTCTTATTTTCCAGCTTCCTCGAATGGAAGACGTATGGATTGCATGGATGCCAGAAAGGAGGTATCTGATGGTATACTACGGACCAATTCCAGCTAGAGTTTTACCGTGATAGGTTCTTCCTCGAGCCATAAAGATTCAAAAAATTGAAAGAAGTTCTCGAATCCAGCTAGATTGGTTCCCTATATTCGCGTGTGCATGGTTCTAAAGTGTAAAGGTTTTATCGTAGACTACAAAGACCGATCCTCGGGAAAGTGCATTTGTCTCGCTTGCCCCTCATAATAGATTTGTGACTTAGGTCGAGGTTCTCCGAGAGTTGACAAAGTACGACTCGCCATGCATCGTAGCAGGCAAGAAAAGGAAGAGGAGGGCACTGTGCACCTCCCCAACGAGCTCGACAAGATGCCAGGTAAAAGAGGAACAAGGGTAGAGGTGCCAAGGAGGCCAGGTGCAGTCGAGGAGCCACCTCTAGTCAGTGATCCAGCGAGGGGCCTCCCACGCCTGCTAGCAAGCACTCCGTAGTCTTCCTCCCAGATGTCATATGTGTCGAGGCGCACACTACTTTGATGTGAAGTAGAGAAAGATGTGTGGATGCTTCCACCGTGGCCGTGAAGGCCATTTTATTAGAGAGTGTCTCGCCTGATTGGTGCGAGATATCGCGAGGGGCTAGCTTAGCTACCCCCACACCCGAGATGAAAGCACTCAAAGCGTCTTCAGGAGAGGTTTCCCGCGTAGGGGCCGCTGCGTACCGCAGTAGAGGTGCGGCCTGTGGTAGGTGAGCGCAGGGGCAAGGTCTGGTGGATGCGCATTGCAGCCTCGCACCTCCAGTGCCGTGAGTATATGCCGGTGGACCCAAATAGGCATGCGTATGCGCCCGTGGCCGTGGGTCATCGGGTATTATTTCATCCCCGATCAAGGATGCATATACATTAGCGACCCAGAGCCACGATTCATTTGCATCCGGGGCCATTCTGATCGCTTTATTGCAGGCATCTGTACCATTAGAGGGTCGTGATGAGAGTTTCCCTCCACCGAGATCCGCTATTCCTCGGCCGTAGTATCGAGATAGTGAGTCATCGAGGGACAGGAGTTCCTAGCGGATCTCTGCGGGCCTTAGATATGGAGGGATTTTGATGTGTTCCTGCACGGGATCGGGTCGCCTCACATGTATCCACATCGGATTGCGCCAGGTGTCAAGTAAAGTTGCATAAGCCGTGGAAATCGAGGTAAAGCTCGGGGAATACGTTGTAGAATTATCTTCCAATATGATCTCCACTTATGGCAAACAAGGTAGAATACCCCATATAGCTTGTCGGTTATTCTAGCTTATGTGGTGGACAAGGAAGTGAGGATTCTAGTGGATGAGATTCCAGCTGTTAGAGAGTTCCTAGAAGTATTCAAAATGATAGCGGGTAGATTTCTCCGTAAAGAGAGAGAGGTGGAGTTCACCATTGATCGATCCCGTGACCGAGCCTCCATTTCCATTCCTCCTTATAGGATGGCTCCTACGCAGTCGTGAGAGAGCTAAGGCCTGGCCAGAAGAATTCTGTTGGCAGTGATTCATTCTAGATCGTTATTGGTTCTACGGAGCTCCAGCTTTTCTCGTGAAAAGAAAGATGGGATGGTCATTGATTACAAAAATTAAATGCAGCTGTCATCCGCAATCGCATCTACTCCTAGAATCGATTTATTATTTGATCAACTCCAAGGATCTCGAAAGTGTACTCAAGATAGATTCGAGGCTCCAGGTATCAATGCTTGAGGAGGCGATGTCTTAAGATCGCATTCAGACACGCTTACTGACATTACGAAGCCTGTGATGCCGCTGGCTTCGACTAATGTCACGCTTATGGATTTGATTAACTTATTCAAAACGTATTTGATAGGTTCACATAGTCTTTATCGATGATATCCCAAAGGTATTCAAGTAGTTCAGAATCATCTGTATAATCCAGATCGGTCGCACTTAAGGAGACGCTTGCATGCCAAGCTGAGCGCCGCCGGGCTTTTACGGCTGCGTGTATCTAGTCATAAAGATCTCGCCTGTAAGTAGTCCGGATCCCTTAAAATAGAAGTTTGTGGTAAATTGAAACCGCCAAAGAAGGTGTCGTGGAGGTCGGCTTCCTCGGCTTAAAGCAGGATATTACAGGAAGTTTGTTGAGGGGCCCTTTCTACATAATGTTCTGACTCACCTCAAGCTCGACAAGGAAAGATGTCAAGTATGATTGGGTGGATGCTCACAAATAGAGTTTGCGGTTAGGTATGACGACTTCAATTTTAGCCTAGTTTCAATTCTAATGAGATGGGCTCATGGGTTTGCTGATGCTTCAAGGCCTTGGTTGTGTTTTTGATGCGCATCGATACAGGATTGCATATGCCTCTAGGACAAAATTAAGAAGCATGAGGAGAATTACTCCTTACACATGACTCTAGAGCTTGCAAAGCAAATGTGGTTTTGCTTTGAAGATATAGACATTACTTATATGGTGTTCTCAGATCTTTACAGATCATAAGAGTCTTCTGAATATATTTTCACCCAGAAAAGAGTTAAACTCGAGGCAAAGAAGATTACTGGAAGCTGACAAGGATTACGATCAGACATTGAGCACACCATCCACGGAAAGCCTAATGTCGTGAGCGTATGCCTCGCAGGCTACCGTGAGAGTTTTTTGTCTCATATGAGATCGTGTTATCTTCCACTCGTTGGTGTGATCTAAGAGCTTTAGGGGTGATATTGAGGCCGAGGATTCAGGGAGCCTTGTTAGCTGGCATTTTATGTTAGGACTCTCTTAGTGGATCGATTCTAGCAGGTGTCAAGCAGATCCACAGATGATTGCTTAAGGAAGAGATAGGAAAAGGAAAGAAAGCAGTTTCAAATTAGAAATGATGGCATGATAGTGAAAGGACAGAGAATGCGTGCGTAGCATGGCGAGTCAAGAGAGACATTATGGAAGTTACACATTCATCCTCGTTGTATGCTATGCATCCAGAAAATTAAGATGTACAGACTTTAAAAGAACATTACCGGTGGAATGGATGAAGAAAGAGATCTTCTGCAGTTTCTGCCTCCAGCATGTCTAACTGCGCAGTGAAGGCAAGAAAGCATCGGTCTGTAGTAAGATACGCTTACTCCCCTATTCCAAAGATGGAAATGAGAAGATCACTATGGATTTTGTGACAGTCTTCCACTGACCCGTAGACAACATGATGCAATATGGGTGATAGTTGATCGATTAACTTAAGTCCGCCATTTCCTACTCGCTTAATGCCGGTGGATTCTTTTAGAAAAGTCACAAATTGTATGTAGATGAGATAGTGAGACTTCATGGGGTTCCAGCCGATAGTTTCGCATCGAGACCCAGTTCACATCCGTGTTTTGGCCTAGTTTGCAAACAAATTAGGTATCATTTTCACAAAGATAAAGATTTCATCCTCGTACTGATGGTCACCAGAGAGGACTATCTGGGACGTTAGGAGGATATGGCCGGTGAGCTCAGGTGGGATGGAATTCAAAGGAAGTCGATACTCATTTGGCACTAATAGAGCTCGCCTACACACAGCTATCAGCCAAGATAGAGTACGGGCCCATCTGGCGATCAGATGGTAGGAAATGTAGAACTCCAAAGTAGGCCTGATGATACGCAGGAAAGAAAACTAAGAGTCCCGAACTAGTACAGATCACTCAGAGAGGAAGTGAAAGCTGTTCATGATAATTAAGATAGCAAGAGATAGATTAGTTTACGCGAACAACCGGCCGTAGACTTGCACTCCGAGATAGGTGACCAAGTCTTTTGAAGATTTGCCTTGAAAGGTGTGTTGAGGATTTGGGAACGAGGGTAGTTCTTGGAATTCGAGATATATAGTATCTTAAGTGAGACAAGTGAGGTGCAGGGGCCGTGAGCTAACAAGTTGAAGCTACTCCCGTAGTTATCAAGGATTCATGATACATTCCACATCGACATGTTGAGGAAATAAGGTCCCCATCCTTCAAATGTATTGAGAGAGCAACCAAAGGCGCTTAAAGGAAAAATTTGACTTTATGTGAGAGATACCTGCAAGGGTACTTAGATCGCAAGGAATGTGTGTCGAGAAGCAAAGTGATTCCACTAGTTAAAGTCTTAGACAGTTAATCGCCAGAGGGAGGCAAATCTTACTGTGTGGTCGAGGCCTGATGCAACACAAGTGACTTCTACTTATTTTCTCCTGATGAGGTATTGTCGCTTTCCTTCTTTCTTGAGTTTAGTTTATTCATTTCGAGGACGAAATGTTCCCAAGGAGGGAGGATTTTGTAACACCCCGTCCCGAGAGAGTGTACAGTACATGATACTAGGGTGTATAAGAGTGTACTCATGTCACATTGTAGTATTTGGAGATGAAATTAGAAATTATAAATTTTGGAACCTTAATTCGTACTTAAAACAAGGTACAAATGCTTTATTTAGCAAAAAGGATATAAGGCATAATTGCTGGGGAGACGCCATAATAGAATTTCCAAAATGGATGGTAATATTTAAATGCTTGAGGACAAATTTACAATTAAGGAAAGTCGAGGGGGTGAAAGTATAATTAATGGAAGTTTAAATAGTAAATTAATAATAATAAATCACTTAATAATTCAGTAAGTCTCGAAATTTCAGATTCTGATGATCTAAACTGGATCAGCCGCAAGTGTTTCGGTCTCGCGAACGAAATGACCTTAAAAGCTTTCTCGCTTTAATTCGAGACAATGCCGGAATATTTTTACGACTTCTAGGCGCATTTGAAGCTTAGAGCTGAACTTTAAAACTGGATTTAGAAAAATTCAAAAATGGCAAATACTTAAAGAATATTCAATTAGATAAATAAAATCAAAACCGGAGACAAAATAATCTGGTTTTTATCGAAACTAACATCAAGAAGTGAATAATGGACACGTGGTCCCACTTGAAAAAAACAAACCAAACTTAAAAGTTTGGCAAGAGGATCACGCGAGTCGCGCTGTCAGCCCGCAGAGATTTTCGATTTTATCTTTCAAATCTTCTTCTCAGATTTAAGAAAATCGATCGTTTGATTGGCCGGATAAACACGGAAGTAATTCTACGCCACGAGTAGCTACGCCAGTACTAAAACAAGATTTCACCGAGAATTCGTGTAAATATGCGAAAAACCCAAATTTTTAGTTTTTCTCGTGATCTATCGCCATTCTAGTGGTCCGCACTCTTCTAGACCGGGTGAGGTGTGCTGGTTCTCTGCACGCCGACGAGCTACGTGGACACCAAAAATTCGCTTTTCACAAACTCGAAGAGGTAGGAAATTTTCCTACTATGGTTATTTCGAGCCTAAAGACTATATAACGGTTGAGACTTATGCCATAAATTCAAATTCCCAAAATTTTTAGACTGAATAGTGAATTTTTAGGAAATTTTATGGAATTTTGACTATTTTTGACAAATCTCAGCCAATTTTTGACTGCTTTCTTACGCTTTTGGTTAAAATTTTAGGATTTTATTCAGATAGTTCCTACGTAATTTTTTAAATGCGTGTTTTTAGACTATATGGAAAATCCCTTTGGGCCTGTAATCTAAATGCATATGCCCATAATGACATTTGGGGCCCACATATTTTCCGAAAAATTTTAATTTTAGCACCAAGTATGCAAATCGCTTTTGGTCAGTCGAGGAATGCAGCGATCGAATACATCGACACAGAGGGCTAAAAGCAGCTACGGAAAGTCAGCGAATCGTGCTCAAGTTTAAAGAAGTAAAGAGGTGAGTGTCTCAAACTCATTTTCCTAAATACTAGCCAGTAGATTATTATTATTATTATAAACTGTTTATAATCGGGTATTTCATGAGTTTTGAATGCAAAACCATTTTCAAGCAAAGAATGACTAGGAAAGCAAGCAAATGGTTTGAGTTAAGCCATTTTTGAAAAAGAAAGCATTGGTTTTAAATTGTAAAACCATAATTAAGCAAGCAAGTAAGAATTGGTTTGAATAATTAAACCATTTTTCAAGCAAGCAAAGAAGAAAGAAATTTGGCTTTGAATAAATAAAACCATTTTTCAAGTAAGAAGTAAGCAAATGGTTCAAAGTTCAAAACCATTTTATAAAGAGCAAGCAAGCAAAGAAAGTTTAGAAAATGCCTTCCTAGTTCTAAAGCAAGCAACCTATTAGAGATTCAGACGCACGTGCAGGGCATAGGGATCTCATACATGTATTTTAGTTTTGGCCTCTGCCGCAAACCCAGGAGCATACATCATGATGAAAGGAGACCGTAAGTACTCTATTGTGAGTATATATTATGAGCTCTAACTACGGTGACTGGCGAATTCCACCAATTCCACCATTCACGAAAGGTGACGCGACTGCGCCCCACCCCAAGACGCTTCGCCTGTGCTTCCGTGCGGTTCACTAGTGGTACGTAAGCAAAAATAGCCCAGCCGCTGATGTTTTGCGAGCATAATATACGCCAAAATCAACTATTGGTTCCCTGGCCGCCCGTGCTTCCTGAGAGTTTTTGTGCCAAACGGCCGAGCCAAGCTCCCGCTTAGATTTCTTAAACGACCATTGAAACGCCCCGTGGATTTTAAAGCAAACGTCGGTTCCTGTGCTCCCGCTTTGTATTTTCAAAAGAATGCGGTCGAGCCTGTGCCCCGCTTTTATGAAAAAGTAACTTTTAAAGTTGAAAAGGCTACAAAGGCTTAAGAACTTTTCAAGCAAAGATAAAGTTAGCAAACAAGAGTAGTTTCGGTGTTTCTTATAAACTTCTAAGCAAGCAAGAAATGAGAGCTCTTTATAAGCTTTTAAAGAAAAGCAAAGCAAAGCAAGAAGGCATTAAAAGTTTTATAAACTTTTAAAAGCAAAGCTACATGTTAGCAAGCTAAGAAGAGTTTTGTAAACTCAAAAGCAAGAAGCTTCAAAATATTCAGAAAAGAAGTTTTACATTCAGATGCTTTTCCTCCTGAAAAGCAAAACCTTTATAAAGCATACACTCATCGAGCCTGCGAAATTTCACATTTTCAGATTTAAAAATCCATTTCCGTGCAATGTACACCCTACGGGAGCGCATTAGGACCTCCGACATTTATATCGTAAAGGCCAGAATTAAGAATATTGTGCAAGGAAATACTTTGAACTCAGATAACGGAGCATATGTACGTATTACGTAGCAGTTTTGTGAGAAATGCGCCGGCCATTTACCGCTATATTTGGATATAGTGTAAATCGGATGTATACAGGATTTGGGACATGTCCTATATGCACCGTTATGTCACGAAATTTTATAAAATCATGTTTAAAGAAAATTTTTTATTGTGAGGTTTTAAAGAAGCAACATTCCGCTTCGCTTCACAAGTGAGTTTCAAATGCTGTGGCGTAATCCACGATTGCCATGAGGTGCAAACACAGACGCCCGCCACCTGGCAGGTGGTGTGTCATCACCCACTGACATAATGTCATTCATATTGTGTAAAGGCTTTCATTTTCTCACTATTATCGATTACATGAAAAGGCATTTTCACTATAAGCTCTTATAACAGCCTAATCAACATGAAAGATATCATCAAAATTTCCTCTGAATTCTCTTTTTGTCTCTTCCTTATTTCTCTCTAATTCTTTTGATTTACAACAATTTTAACTTTATAATTTATATGATCCCAATGTAATAATCTCATCCTATCAAGGATTTTATTTGAAATACTATTATTTTAAAAATCAAAATTCGATGCTTTATATTCTATTTATAATTTTGTTTTTAAAATGTTAAGACACTAATTTATACTGAATTTACCCTTTTCACATGATGAAATCTTTCTTTTCTTTTTTTTTTTTTTTTTTTAATTTTTGAAGTTTGTTTGTAAAAAAAAAATAGTGCATTGATTGGCATTAACTTCAATTTTTTTTGATAATTTTCTATTTTGAACTTATTTTTAAGAAAAAAAATTACTACTTTGCATTGGTTTTCTTTTCTATTGATGAGATATTTTTTAAACAAAAATATAATTAATCCTTTCATTAAATGGATCATTCCAGTTATTTTTAAATCAATGTTTTTTAAAAATTAATCTAAAAAAGTAAATCAACTTTAATATGAACCCCTGTTGTCAAAGAATTATCAAAATTTTACCATATCCTTATTTTTTAAATTTCAAATTTTCACATTTAATGGATGATGGATGAACTACTTTAGGGGCTAATCAAACAAGTGCACCAAAATAAATTATTTTAAATAAATCTTTCAAAAAATAATATGTTTGATACAACATTCTATATTAACTTAGAATTTAGTGATAGGAACAAACTGTTTCTACAAACATGTTATTTATTTTAATTCCAAACATTAATTAATTTTGCTCTAAATATAACTTAGTATTATTAATTTATAATATGACATTGATTTTTTATTATTTTAATTTTGTTAAATGTTAAGTATAATAGGATAAGGGTGATTGGATTGTTTCACTAGCTAATTTTAATATTATATATATATAGCAAGTATATATATATATATATATATATATATATATATATATATATATATATATATATATATATATATATATATATATATATATATTAAAATTTTAAGTATTTAGATATTTCTATTTAATAAAAATTAAAAAATATGTATAAGTAAAAAAAAAGTCCTATTAAGTTAAAATCCAATGTTAAGAGTTTATTTATTTACAGTGACAATTTTATTTTGTTAGCATTCTAAAGCTATTTTTTAAAAATATTAGGAAAAGAAGATAAGATTAAAATTTGATAAGGGTAGGGGTAAGACAGTGGAGGAATATTTTGGATTTTTCAAGGTTAAATATGGAATGATGAGAGAGAATTGATTAATAAATTATATTGAATGTTAAAACGAACTAGGTTTGTTATAGGTTTTATGGGTGTAGATTAATATATTCTTAAACCTTCATGATGTTATCTAGAACACTCTTTTATCTAGCTTCACAAAACAAGTCAGACTTTTCTAAATAGTAAAATCCATTAATATTGTTCTCTCTCTTTTATAACACTCCTCTTTATCTTTACAAGAAAGTTAATTCTTAATGTAGAAGCATTTTTTTCCTTTAGTTACATATACTTACTAATATTTCTTGAAATTGTGTACAAAATAAGGTTTATCAAAGTTTCTTTAAATTTTATTTAAAACATGTGCCTCTTATTAATTTTAATATTTACGTAAAAAAAAAAAGTTCATTTAACAAGAAAAATAACTTAAATTCAAAACTCACTTTCTTAAAAGGCTTTTTTAAATGTATAATATTTCAATTCTTACAAAAAAAAAGCTCAATTTTTTTTTTTAAAGTCTCAGACAAAAGAGGTAGTGTAAAAAAATCATAATCCAAAAAGAGACCAACTCATCCTAAAAATATTTTAGTTTTTGTGCAAATAAGAACTTTATTTTTAAAGTTTGTAGTTAAAGTTCATTATGGCTATCCAAGGTTTATTAAAGTAGTAATGAACATTGAATGCTACCTTAGTAAACTTTAGAAACTATCTTAATGAAGGATATTTAATGAATAAAATTTTCATTTATATGCATTATATAATAACTGAAATATATTTTAGATGAATAGTGTTAAACTGATTTCCCCTATTTGAATTATGGTTTTTAATTATTAATTTACACAATAAATCACATTTTCCGGGCTTTATATTTATAAACATAGTTACTGTAATTTTGATTTATTTTATTTGTTATTTAATTTTTGCATCTACTCACAAATCCCATTTAGAAAATATGCATTTTGGAGTGTATTAAGCATTTCGAAACTGTAGTTTTTAAGCTTCTTAAATTTAGGAATTTGTTGGAGTCTATGTGGTTTTTGTTCATTAAAATTACTTTTTGAGTACAATTTTTAAAAGCACAGAGAACATCATTTTGGTGGTCTTTGACTTATTATCTGAATTAGTGTTTTTTGTGTTCTCCTTGTGTTTTTTTTTTAAAAAAAAAAGAATCAAACTTGTTCTTAGTATTTCCTTGTTCTCATTATTTTTTAGAACAAATTGGTCTGACCGGCCGCCTATTGATCACGTTTAGGAGAAAATTTTGGAAGTCATTTCGGAAGTCACTTCAAAACTGTAAAGGCCGTTTCATTTAAGAACTTGTCGAGTATGTTTATTCCTCGTTTCTAAAAATTATTTTTAAGACAGTTTTTAGAAAACACAAAGACACAAAAATTTGCGTTTTGACTTATTCCCTAATTAGCTGCTTCAAGGTCTCCATTTTTAAACAAGAAAATAACCAAACTTGTTCGTATTTTTCTTGTTCTCATTATTTTTCATAACAATTTTTTTTTTTTAAAAGTGAATTTAAATATTCAGAAATCTTGGCCTTATGATGATGCAGGGTGTAGAACGACGTCGTTTTGATGTCCCGGTTCGGGTGGAAAATTGAGAAAAGGAAACCAGCGTCGTCTTGAGAGAAGAAAGAGAGATCGTATGAGGGAAAGGATTCTGGAGACTCCCGCCAAAAAAAAAAAAGAGAGTACGGAAATGGGAGAAGCAGCAAGACGAAGACCACAATCATCTCTGTGTCCTCTTTCCTCAGATCTGTATGCTTCTTCTTCTTTTTCTTCTTCTTCCTCTTCCTAATAATTATTATTAGATTCATCTCTGGTTTCTGTGTTTCCCTATAGGTGACTTCTCTTCTTAAGACACACGAACCGGCTTGGCCTTTGAGGTTTCTGGGCTTCTCGAGGGTAACTATAATATTCCCATTTCGCCTCCTATTTCATTTTTCTTCTTCTTTCAATTTTCTTTAATAAATGGGAGCATTTGGACTCATTTCTGAACCTAGGGTTTTTGCATTTGTTATGCCCATAAATTTTCTACCTCAAAGGGTCTTAAATTTCTTGTTCACATGTTGGACCGGTCTGACAAATGATATAAAGATGCCCCATAGTGGTATTTGAAAGAGAGAGAACCAGCACATTAAGATGAAAGTGAAGGTATCGACAGAAATAAAAAGTTTAAGTGCATACCCTGAAGGTGTTTGATAAAATTTGAGAGAGAGAGACAGAACAGAGTGAGAGCTTTAGAAACAGGATGAAATAGAAATGGATTGACAGTCATTCCACACAGCCAAGAGAGATACAACGAGTATTTAAGAAGAGTTTTAACACTGAAATTGTTGCAGAGTAGTTAGGTTGTTGTTACAGTTTGAGGTCTTCTGTGAAGCTGCTGTAACTCAACCAGTTTCACTCAGTTGGACTTGTGAGAGGTTAAGTGTCTAAAATAATGAATAGAAGTTTAGCTGCATAAAAAATATATCCTCTATCAGTTAAAAGAAAAACAGAAAAATAAATACATGAGATGAAGCTATAAGTGTCCCCTGCTCCTCTACTATATATCAGCTTCTGATCCTCAGAATTCTTCTTTTCGCATCAACCTTCTTGCTTTGCTAATGCCTCGTTCCTCATTCCTCTTTTGTTTCTTCAACATACTCCTGAATTCCTTTTCACAAGCCTGAATACATCAGAAACATTTAATAATTAATGGCTAAAGATGATCTTGAGGCATTTTGTTGAGACTTGAGCCTTGTGGCATTTTGTCTAAAATTGGCTGCTGCAAATATGCATAGATTTTTTGAAATTTATGCATAAAGGTTTTGGAAATTAGTAATAAACTAAATTCATTTGAGAATCAGAGAATATTAAAAACCAAACTATTCTAATCCAATATTACATCTCTTTTTCAGTTCTTTTTCCTTTCTCAATAATATTGAAAGATAATATTTGGGGTTCTTTTTCCTTTCAGAATTGAGATGTAATGATCATCATTCAAGACTTATTTCGATACTTGGTCTATCATTCCATGTGTCCTTCATCAATATCCTCAAGAATGACATAAAAAAACTCAAACTTCTTCTCTCCTCCCTGTGCAATTTATTTATGATACTAACTTGTTCTTTTCTTCCGAATGCTACTTTTCTTCTCAATGAAGAAAAAGTCTGTATGAGTTTCTCAAGCAAAAATACCGTGTTTTCAATTAACGAGGTATACTAATGACTATAATAAAGAGTAATAAAGGGCATTGTGACAAATCAACATCAGCAACAAGATCAGATCCTCACCTAATCTTTGATATCTTCGTTCTACTCTATCCCGACACTCAAACACAAAAAGTATGAAGATCAAACTCATATATTCTCTCTTCCCAATATTTTAAGTTTTACTCTTTATTCTATAAGCCAAACAAAATTGAACATAAGTAAATCCAAATACCAAATCAATAGACTTTAGTGTCTGAAGCATACTTTCCGGTTTTGAATCCATTTAGGTGGAGCTGATTTGTTTAAATATTCATGTCTTGGTGAACAGAGCAAAACAAAAACATATAATGCAGATTTAGATAGAGAATAAATTAGTAGTATACCTTCTGAAACTAGTAGGAAGTTATAACATAGAATAATTATGCTTGAATGATAAGTGTTTCCTTCTATTACAGAAATAATGAATTTCACTTTCAAAGCTTATGATGAATCATAAAAGCATACAAAGATCTACAAACAATATTTATTGCCTTTGGGGATGATTTCTAAGATAGTGACTCTCTAAAGAGTAGCCATTGACAATTTTTGGTCTACAACACAAAAATATTGAACATAAATGCCCATAAAGAAATCCCAAGCCAATGCTCAAATGTAATCCATTGATCAACATAGCCACCATCGATTTTGTCCTCAACATCACTTCGCTTTATCCGACCTTCATCTCTGCATTTTATGACTAGCTGAGTTCGATAGAGATTTGATTTCCCAAAGAAAGCAACTCCCGAGAAAGTTGTCATTTGCCCAATAAAAGGAATCGTACCGGAGAAATTGTTATTCGATAGATTCATATAACCCAAGAATAATAATAAGGACATGTTTGAAGGAATGGAGCAAAAAAGGTTATTACTTGACAATTCAAGGGAAGACAAGTGATGTAGCTTTGAAATGCTGTAAGGAATTCGGCCAGTGATGTGATTCATGGACAAGTTTAGAAACACCAAACCAAACAATTTTGTTATTCCCTCGGGAAATGCTCCACTTAAATTAATATCGGATAGATCTATGCTCACAACTAGGGAAAGAGTCCTGGTGTATTCTAGAAGTAGACCTTTTGTAATCACAATCAACCTTCTTCATCGATAGTCGTCCCATTGTCATACAAAGAATATATACCCTTATCGCCCTCTTCTCATCTCGTATGCTTCTTCTTCTTCTCTTCTTCCTTCCTCTTCCTAATAATTATTATTGATTCATCTTGGTTTTGCGGTTTCCCTACAAAATACTTCTTCCTTCTTAAGACACACACGTAACCGCCGTCATCGGGAGGTTTCGCTTTCCTCGAGTAACTATAATATTCCCATTTCCTTTCTTTCCTCCTATTTCAGTTTTCTTTTTCTTTCAATTTCTTGAATAAATGGGAGCATTTGGACTCATTAATTTAGGGTTTTGCATTTGTTATGCCCATAAATTTTCGCCTCAAAGGGTCTTAAATTTCGTGTCTACATGTCGGGATCGGGGTTCGACAAATGATATAAAGATGCCCCATAGTGGTATTTGATTTCAAAGGGTGTGAATTGGAAAATTTTGTTATGTTCATACCTTAATCACCTAAAATTTCTAGTTCTAGTTCTATGGAATACTTATAGTTTATTCTCATGTTCTTAAATGATTATATAAAATAAATTATTTTAGTTAAATTTTTTATTTTATTTTAAATTATTTTTCATACTAGTATTATTTTATTTTATTAAAAATAATTATTTAATAACTATTAGTTTTTCTATAAACAACTATTTTATATTTTTCATAATAGAAAAATTAATATTTTTAATAATTCAAAATATTATGTAGTCATTAAAAAAGTAAAAAAAAAAAGGGGTCAAAATGGGCCGGTCCGTCCCAAGCACTATGGGTCTATTTGGGTCGGGCCAATAAGCCCTAATTATGTTCGGACCATTATTTTCTTAGCTCGACCTTTAAAAAATACAGGTCAAAGTGGGCTAGCCCATCGGGCTAGGCCCATTATCTCACCTCTAATAAGTGTACTTGTTTTGTAATTGTAGGCTTATAGCTCAAGTGGACTTATTGACTTGTTGCTGCATTAGGCCCAACTTAATATCTCACTCTAAGAGTTTAAAAGGGATTTTGGGTAAAGGTGCAAAAACGCCCCCTCAAGGTTTTCTTAAATATCCTATTTACATTTTAAACTTTTTTTTTTGTCCAAATAATTTTATCAAGGGTCAAAAAATTTCATGACTAAAAATACATATAGTCATGTTTACCTAATCCCCGTGGAAAAATGAGATTATGCAAGCTTCTATAGTTGCAAAAAAAATTAAACCCCTTCTATATAGCGACCTGATAGACACATTTATTTTATTCCCGCTACTATATATAAGGCTTAGCCAATAGACATGGGCTTTGACCACCACTATGACTCATGCCCATGAGAATCAACTCTTCTCTCTCTACCTCTATCCTTTTGTCTCTTGTTAGGGCTTCATCCTCCGTTCTTTGACTTAGGCTTCAATTTCTATTTTTGCATGTGCTTTTGATTTTTTCTTGATGGTTTTCCAGATTGATTGCTGGTTGAGTTTTGGTTTTGTTTCAGGGCTTCTTCAATGCGATTTTAGGGTTGTAGAGAACCTGATAAGTGCGATTCACTGTCAAGAGCTCTTCTGCAGATTTCGTGAATGCAGTTTCAAGAATTACTCGATAATCAGGTCTGTAATTCTTTATTGCTTTGTAAGCTAAGATAGCCTCGCATTCAATTGGGTCCAGAATCCAGTGGCATACAGCTCTCCATCAGACCTTTTTGAAAACACAATCTGTTAATATTGCTAAGAAATTCTATAATGCTATTCTTCCTCAAAGTTGTTGGAGAAAAGGACATTGATGGCAATAAGCGGAGTCTTCGTTGTGAGCATCATGAGGGAGTTTCTAGGCATTGGTATAGGTATGTCCCACCAATGACTCCTGAAGAATTTTTGGAATATTGGATTTGATTCTGAAATGTGAATCAGATCTATTTGAACCATTGCAGAATTTGATATTTAATTCTATTATTTGTTGCTTTCTAGTCTAACTCCTAAGTGAAAGTGGAAATGAGACACCAAGAATATCAAATATCACAAATATGTTATTCAAAAAGGTGTGTGGTGTGCACAAACCTAAAGGTAAGGGTAAAAGAACCTTACTATGCCTTCCTTCCACTTCTGATTGATGTGAAGTGTATATTTTTGTAATGCCTTTATCACTGAAGGTAAAAGTCTTTGTCAGCTTGGTATCCTCAAAAAATGGATTAGAGTTCTTAAAAGTAAAAGAAAATAAAATCATTAGTAACCATTTGGTAGAATCTATTAACTACAAGTCTACAACACGGAGGCATTAGGCTTTCTTCTATTCAAACTTAAATAATTAGAACAAAATATGAGGAGGGGAAAAGAAATGAACTCACAAATGTAATCGAATAACCAGTAGGCATGAACAAAGCAATGAGGAAAGATATTGACCAATGCTTCGCTTCAGTGACTAAATTGAATGTTTCTGGGCACTAGCGCCGCCATCCGTATGAGCCGAACAGGCAAAGGAGAAATTTGCCAAATAGGCTATGAATGAAGATGTCTTGGAAAATAAAACAAGAAATGCGGATTCTGAGGTTTGGATCTATTTTGATCCCCCATTTTTTATTCTTTTGAATGACTTTAGTACTTTAGTTGTTCTAGTGTAAGCTTAATTGACTACATCGGTGGGTAACAGATATATAGGCATGTTTGGTTCCTGATTTTGAAATATGTTTACTATTCTCAAGAACAAGAAAAACAAGAAGAACATGTTTGGCTCCTAATTTATTTTGTTCTCAAAAACACAAAGGACATCATTTTGGTGTTTCAAGAACAGTTTTTAAAAACGCAGAGAACAACATTTTAGTATTTTCTAAAAACTGTTATTGTTCTCTGAATTTAGTGTTGTTTGTGTTTTCCAAGACAAAAAAAAACTGGGAACCAAAAGTGTTCTCTATGTTTTCGTTGTTCTCCTTGTTTTTGAGAACAAAAAACTGTTTTCAAAAATTGTAACCAAACATGCCATAAAATCGATTAAATAGTAAGTGCTACTGTTAGTGCTCCTATTCACAAACAATCCCATTTGGAACTTTGATTATAAGATCCATCGGAATTTCAAAACTGCTACTATGGAGCTTAAAGTTGTAGGATAAAAATCCCGTGCTCTAAATGATTTAACCATAAGGATTATGCAGAATGATTTAGAAGTGCAATGGAGGGAAGGGTCTTAAGTGGTAGATCCTTAACAAAATATGTATATCATCTACTATAATAGTAGCAACAAAAAATGGGAAGGTCAGGCTTTCTTCATTTTTCTTGTGTATTGTATGTGGTAGTAGGTGGATTTGGGATTGGTATTTGTCTCATTTGTGTAAAAATAAAATAATCATAAGAATAATAATAGATTTCTATTTCATTTTATTTATTTATTATTATTTTCGTAATTATTATGTATCATTTTTTGGAGTTTTGTTTCTTAGTACTTTTAAATAAAATATACTCACTCAATACAGGTTTTAAAAAAGCCCAGTGAGGTTGAAACCGTAGTTGATTACTACTGCAACTTCAAGCTTAAAGCCGAGTCACTAATTACGGCTTTTCTTTGATGGGGGCGCACCTGCTCGCATTTTTTCAAAACCCGCATCAAATTGGTGTTTTTTATTTCATAAAATAATTGAGGGTTAAATTGACACATGTATCCCTCTCGTAACCCTTCTTGGAAAGAACAATATGTGGGTAAATCAAACAATGGCTACCCCCGGCCATTCTCGAGGACTTTTTCTCCCGATGAAGATGCCATGGCCCTGAACAAGGCTTTTGAAAATACTTCTTTCTTAGTAACAATCCCATTTTCTTTCATATATTTCCATGTTTAATGTCTATAAATCAATGAGGATTATGTATGGAACCCAAAGCAAATTATATGTA